>BSUD01000007.1:51345432-51403266 GCA_033239045.1 Fagopyrum esculentum
GGGGGGGTTGAATAGAGTATGAAAACTTTTCGCAAAAACATATCTCAAGGCTTTGAAACCGATTTCAAGGCCTTGATGTCGATCTGTGCTCTTTGTGACTGTTCGCTCCAAAAGGTATGGAAATAAGCTTTAAATTTATACCAAGAATAAAAGAAAATAAGCGAACCCGCAGTGTACGGATCAATCGCAGTAAAAGCAAGTATTCCAGGGTCGATCATAGGGATTTGGTGAAAGCAAATTCAACAAAGTAGTCTAACTTTGAAAGCATGCAATAACAATGATCAAAAAGCAATGATAAGAATATGTAATATAATGGGGAAACACAGATTCTAGAGATCAAAGTATCCCATTGTAGTTTTCGATTCAAGATGTCTAAAGATGTGTAAGGACAGAGCTGGATAGCAAATGTATATATTCTTCGGTAGGATGTCGTCTAGTGAAGATCCGACTTCCTTTTGTCCCAACAAAAGGATTATACTTAACGGATGTTGAGTCTCATCAAGAAGAGGTCATAAGGATAGGATTCAACTCTCATACCAACCAAAACCCAAGGAAAAAAAGATAAAGGCAAAGGCTTTAACACTCCTCACCTTAATAGAGGGTTTTGAATCCCCTATTACCTAGAATGGTTCAACAAGGCTAGGGTTTAGGTAATTTTTAACTTTTGGTAAAGGTAAACGCAAAACGTGCACGATAGAGGAAACCACGGCAGGATCTTAGGAAATTACGGCCGTGGAAATCAAGAACAACCCGTAGAATCTTCTCTGCGGCGGTTATATCACAACTCTCAAGGTCCAATCTATTTTTAAGGGTCATTCTATCATCATCTAAACCACAACCTTCAATCAATCACCCTAGAATCGCAAGGGTTTAGCCAACAATCATCATATTCAAATAAAAAATCATATATGAAATCAAGAATGAACTATAACCAATAAAACTCAAAGAAACAAAATAATTCCAAAACAATAAATCTCCAAATATCATAAACTGAATCCATTAAAACAACGAATATCCAAAAAGGCAAAATAAATCAAGAACCTAAATTTCTTCAAGAATCCTTCTTCTAATCTTCCTCCAACTGCTGTTGTCGTACGGGTTGTCAATGTAATATCCGAAAATTTTATTTCCGTTTAATTCCGAGTCAAACCGGATTTCGATTGTTTAACCGTTTCTCATTTTAGATAGTGTTGCATGCTATAAAAATTCTATAATTTTATGCAACTTTAACTCACTGAGAGAATACACATCAAATCCTAGTTTAGGTCATGACATGTCATTGACAAAGTCATGACGTTCTTTTGACGAGACCAAGACGAGACTAGGATGAGTTTTTGACAAGGCCATGCATGCCCATGACAAGCTTTGACAAGGCCTTGACAACTTCATCCCGCAAACTCTCTTCCTGCGGCCCGGACAACAGCTATACTTCAGCCCAACTTTGCCCTTACTTCAGCCCAGCTTTGCCCTTACTTCAACCCGTCTTTCCTCGCTTACATGCCAGCCCGTACAACCTCAACATTCTTGCTTAGAAGCCCAGCTAGACGTGGCCCAGATTGCTCCTCGCTTGTGTGCTGGCCAGTGACGTGCAGAAGCCATGAAGAGGAGGCAAAACGGTCGGCCTTCTCTCTCCAATCTCCATGTAACTTCCCCGGAGATCACGCAGACATTCACACACTCGGATCTCCTTCCCTTATTCAGCCACGCCTTTTTTTCCGTCCAGATCCACGCAACCGATCTTCACCATCCTTTTGCCCACATTCTGCACACCTTCCTCCTCCTTCGTTGACAACAGATCCATCGCTCCCACCTCACATTGGAACTGCTTCTCTTCCACGAAGACCCTGCTTATTATGGTTGTCTACACGCCTTACAGGCTGTCGTTGGGAGTCTTGGTTCTGTCCACATCAACCTTGTGCATAGGTAAGACTCCCTCCCTCCTTCCCCTCACCTTGGTCACTGGTGTTGATGCCTACGTGCTACAGGAGACAAGGATCTGCACTTGGATCGATCACCCAACCAAAAGCGCCACCGTCTCGAGCTTCCTGTGCAGCCAGCCTCTCGCGATCCCTATAGGAACCAGGTGAGAATCTTAAGCCTTCCTTTCCTCGATAGCTGTATGTGCAGAAGAATGTCTAAATCTTTAGTTATGCCAACCTCAAGAATCGTACTTGGAATCTCTAGCCATTTTTTACCTTGGCCTTAGACGCTGCAGGTGAGTCTCGGAACTGAGACCTTCTGCACTCTTAGTTTTGAATATCTAGAAACAGTGTTGAGCAAGCATGTTTGAACCTCTTTTTCGATATCTTAGACACGAAATATACCGTTCAATTTTTAGTATGTTATAGGCTGATATGCATAAAATGATGTATCAAAATTTGAGATGTATCCAACAGTTAGATTTAGATCTGTGAAGGTTCAAAGTGGACTGGTTAGGCTGTTTGTGAAATGACCCAAAAAAAATACTAAGTATGAAATTCTGGTTTTTGTGGTCAACTTTAGAGAATTTTATAGAAGTGATGGTTAGACAGTTTTAAGAAATTCTTGCTTCCATGAGTATAATGCATATCATAGGAGACCTAGAGATTTTTATTAGAATTTTTATAAATTTATTCGAGCTTCATATTTGGAGCTAAAATTGGATCCTAGTGACTTTGTAGAAAGTAGGAAAAATGTGTAGTTTTGTAGTTTCTACCCAAACTCATCCTTAAGAGTGAGAATATGACATTTTAGTTCCAAATAAGAGTTTAAGCCTAAATTATGAGATTTTTGGAAGATTCCAGACCAAGGGTAAAATAGTCATTTTACCTTAGATGCGTTTTTTTGTAATTTCTCTTCTAATAGGATATTACATCTTATAAGTCTTAGACTTATAAATATATGGGAAATGTGTTGATCCACTTGCCTCCTTTGACAGGCAATTGAGATTCGGCGGTTATAGATCGAGTTGAGATTAAGAGAGTCGAGAACTGATTCAGGTAAGTCCTTTGGGCTTACTTAGCTAGCTGCTAGATATGAGTGCGAATAATGATAATGGTGTGTGAATGATGTGTTTATAGTTGTACTTAGTATTAATTATCTACCGACCTATACATTGGCCTAAGAGTAACGGGCTGTGGCATTCTGCTCAATTAGCCTACGGGCGCTGGGGGTTTCTTTAGGGACTAGTCCATACTTGGTTTGTAGTGATGCTACCGGCGGAGGTAAGCTAGACCTACACCAAGTTGGATAAGGAACATTGGCGAGAACTCTTAAGATTTCTCGTGCCACCACTGCAAAATGGAATAAAGTGAATCACTTAAACAATCTATTAATAACCGGTTTGTGTCCCAGCATGATGATTGTTTATGTTATCTTGGGTGTGGTTGTGATATTCTTATTCTGTTTATATATGGATAGTTAGCTAATTGTTGTATTGTTGTTTAGACGTGCCACAAGTTAGAGCAGATGCCGAGTGATCCGGATGGTAGTGGTCAACCGGGGTGTCGTACTTCATAGGACGGGTTGTAGTCTTTTCTTTATGTTGGTTTTTCAGATATTACATTCTTTGTTCTTGGTTTGTAAGAGATTATTTATTTCCGGCTGTTAGTGTTTCCAGTCACATTCATGACATCGTTAAATATATTTTATGATTTCTGGTTTTCCTTATCTGTATCTTGTTGTAAGATCTAGTTAAGTTGTTGTCAAACTAAATTCGGGACCCATTGTGAGGTCCTAACCAGTAGCTCCCCGAGTTCCGTGAACTTGGGGTGTTACACCATACGTATCAGAGCTCTAGGTTGGCAACAATGGCACTTGAAATATTCTAAAATGTCAGATAAGTAAATAAGCAGAACCCGAAAGGGGTCTGAGTTTTCCAAAGGATCTTTTGGTTTTCAAAATTCATGCATAGTCGGGTTAGGATAGAATATACGGACGACCACCACTACCTCCACAGATCTCGGCATTATTAGTATGATTACCTTAGAATTTCACTCCTTTCAACCGATTAGCTAGATTATAACTGTAGTTGTTATCACTCGTGCAGATGACACGTACTAGGGCTACACCAGCTACTAGTCAAGGTAGAGGTCGTCCATCTCTTCCTTCAGCTAGACACGATAGGGATAATAGGACTTCTGTTATTAGAGGCCGTGGCCGTGGAGGTAGACCTACACTGGTGAGAGGTCGAGGTCGAGCTCCTCGAGAGGATTCACCCAAAGTGAGCATGCCAAATGTTGTAGTGGAAGAGGTGGCTGAGAGTATGGTTCCCAAGGTTGGGAATGAGACCGCTGCTAGGTTTGGAGCACAGGGAGCACGTTTGACTGGGTCAGGACGCGTCTCTATAGGGGCATTTGAGTATAGAGAGTACAGAGCGTACGTCCAACATATGGAGGAAGCTGCCAGGACAGAGGGTGACTCAAGCGCCTGCTGTGCCTCAGAGGAGAGTTGAGGTTGACAGAGCTCCTGCTGGGTCTAGAGCCCCAAGGCGGGATGAGTGGTTGAAGGCTTTTAACACCCTTAAAGTTCCCTCATTCGACGGAGAGATAGGGTTGGAAGTGGAGCATTGAATAGGGCACGTAGAGACTGCACTAGAGGCGATCTGTTGCCCAGAGGATCGACAGGTGGAGTTAGTACAGACCTTATTCAAGGAGCAAACACATTACTGTTGGCGGACCATTTGTAGCCGAGTCACCAGTTGGGATCAGATGAGGAGCATTATTAGAGAGAGGTATTGCCCTGTCTCGCCGAGGAGAGAAAAGTTTCACGATTTCATTGAGGTGGGATTTGAGGATATTCCCGTTACTAAGGCAGTTAAGAAGTTTCAGAAGGAGTTGACACTACTTGGACCAGCTGCATCTCTTGAAGAGCAGCACGTGTATCTTTTCTCCCGGAGATATAGAGAGAGCACTCGTTCTTATCTTGCAGGATTCCGTCGTGAGTCTTTGTCAGGCTATCAGGATAGAGCTTCTGCATATGAGAGAGATATGCCAATTCCGAGGAGAGCAGTTCAGTCTGGTGGGCCGGATAAGCGGAAGAGGACAAGGTATGCTAGTAGTAGTTGTGCAGTAGTATCTGGTTATGGGCGAGGACAGACGTAGGGAAGACCTAGCTATCACACTCCAGTTCAGACCCCCTCAATACCGAGCACCGAGTTAGCAACAACAGTATCGGGCTCCAGGACACCCTGCTTCACACAATACTGCACAGGGATCAGGCCGTGGTAGGGGACATGATGGTACTACTGACACCAGAGGAGCCTCGTCGATAGTGTTCGAGCTGAGGAGTGTTGATCAGCCAGCGGCACCTACGACCACACGTACTATCTGGATTCAAGATTTACCTGTGCGAGTTTTGTTTGATACGGGTGCTACGTACTCCTTTATATCAGATGCATGCGTAGATAGGTTGTCCTTAGCTATGGTAGAGGGTGTACCTTTTGTAGTTGGATTACCTGATGGAGGTAAGATTAAAGGATCCCGAGAGATTCATGACCGCCTTATTCATTTGGGAGATCGGGATTGGCTGGTAGATTTCCTAGGCATGCCCTTAGCACATGAGGACGTGATTCTAGGGATAAATTGGATGACGAGACATGGAGCGGTCTTAGACATTGGCAGGAGGACTGTGCTGTCGCCACTGAGGAGGGTCACAGAGTGATATTTCGAGGTTGGGACCTCGGAAAGTCCGGCACCGTTATCAGCACAGTGAGAGCAGCGAGACTGATAGCACAGGGTTGCGAGGACTTCTAGTGTAATGCCATGAAGGAACGCAATAGTCTGACAGTAGAGGAGATACCAGTTGCATGCGAGTTTACAGAGGTATTTAGTAACGATCTGCTAGGGTTACCCCTACAGATGAGTGTTGACTTTAGCATTGAGTTAGAGCCGGGCACGAGACCGATCTCGAAGGCCCCGTACCGCATGGCACCGATAGAGCTGCTTGAGATGAAGAAGCAGTTAGAGTAATTAGTAGAGAAAGGATTCATACGCCCTAGTGTTTCTCCCTAGGGAGCACCGGTATTGTTTGTGAGGAAGAAGGATGGATCGATGAGGCTATGCATCGATTATAAAGAGTTGAACAAGGTCACCATCAAGAACAAGTATCCACTTCCTTGCATAGATGATATGTTGGACCAGTTGCATGGAGCGTTAGTGTTTTCGAGGATAGACTTGAGGTCGGGTTATCACCAGCTGAGGGTGAGAGACCAGGACATACCTAAGACGGTATTCTGGACTAGGTATGGCCACTATGAGTTTGTAGTGATGCCATTCGGGCTCGCTAATGCGCCAACAGTATTCATGGAGTTGATGAACGGGATTTTCATCGACTTTTTAGACTAGTTTACGGTGGTCTTCATTGACGACATCCTAGTTTACTCTAGGAGTCGAGAGGAGCATGAAGGACATTTAAGGACTGATAGGTGATGGAATCACTATCATTTAGGGTAGTTTTTAGAGTCTTTTTATTGCATTAGTGTCGGTTTATGCTACTAACTCCTTGGTCCAGAAGAAGAAGATCAAAAGAAGCTAAGGAAGGAGTTATAAGCACTTAGGAGTAAAGATCGATCAAGAAGCAAAGCTTCTGTTGCTCCACCGCCCCCGCGGGCCCTTGCAGCCGCCCTAGCGGGTGACACTTCCCATTGAAGCGCTCCCAGCACCTTCACCAGCGCCGGCCAAGATGCAGATCACTGCCCCTGCGTCACCCATCGGCGCCCCTGCGGTGACTTGCCCGGACAAGACGAAGACCAGCTCCCCTGCGCCTCCCACTGTGCCCTGCCTGCGCCTCGCCTTGGGAGGTGGAAGGCGAAGAGTCTGTGTCACCGCCCCTGCGTTGGCCTTAAGGCGCCCCTGCCCCTTGACATCAGAAACGTTAGGAAGGCGAAAGGTCAGACGTTGAAGTGCATTAAAGATCCGCCCCAACGGAGTTGTGTAGCCGCCCCAACGGTTATGAAGAAGATCAACCGATTATGCCTAAATCGCCCCTGCGGGTCCTGAAGGCCGCCCCTGCGGTTTAACGCCAGAAGCTTTACTCCGGCTGTTTACACCACCTTTATGGCATTAAAGGTGGCTGTTTTAGGCCGGCTATTTACTCCTAATTAAGTGTCTTTTGTAGTATAAATAGTCCATGGCTGATTGCTAGAATCATCCATGCTTTTCCTCACAAAATCCATTTTAGACTTGAGTTTTTCCATTATAATGAGTTGCTAACTCCCTTGCTACATTGGGTTGGTTTGAAACTGTTTTGTTACTTTGGTTGTAAGTTCTTTTAATATAAGTTTTTATTCAATAATGCTTTGTGTTTCCTTGATCTCCATTGTTTAATTGCATGTTAACTATTACTTGAGATTGATCACCTTAGGTTCTAAAGTGCATGTAAACAACTAGGATTAATAGGTTCCGGGTTAGGGTCTTTAATCTAGTAGCAACTTTAAGTAATAACGGGTTGTAATTACTTAAAGAAAAGGAACACAAATATAAAGATAAGTTTAACGGTTTTAATCTTCTCTTTATATCCCTTAGTCTTTGTTTGAATGCTAACTTGTTATTTGTTCTTGTAGGTTTACGGAACTTTAATAGGTTAAGTTGTGTTGATGCCGGTTGGCTCAACACATATGTATGATCGAGACAGGAGATTACTTAAAAACTTGAAAAAGGAATGCACCAAAGTAGCAATTGCATGCTTAGAATCAACCTAGTGTAGATTCATCCATTATTGTCTTATTTGTCGCATTAATCGTTTTCATAAGTTTTTGTGCATCAATTCAACCAAAACCCCCCCTTTTGTGTCACTTGTCATTATAATCGATAATTGCATCTAAAACACCTCAACTCTCTTGGGTTCGACCCTTACTTAATCACTATACTTGTTCTTAGTACTAAGTCGGGATTTACTTTTGATTGGGTATAGACGACCATAGTAATACCTTCGGTCAAATTTTGGCGCCGTTGCCGGGGAGTTTTTGTGTTTTATTGTTATTATTGATTACTGGTTTGAACCATTTTTATGGTTCAAACCCGTGCTACTAATTCCGGCTTTGCTTCTTTTGATCCAGAAATTGAGAGGACGCACATCCGGCAACGAAGACAACAACAACTATAACAAGAGATGGCAGACCGTTCTCTTTGTCAACTTACGCAGCCCACTTTGGCTCAAAACCCTCTTGCGGTAGCTATACCGGCACTAGGGGAAGGAGTCAACTTTGAGCTCAAACCGGGCCTTATTCACTTACTTCCATCCTTCCATGGGCTAAGTGGTGAAGACCCCATCAAGCACCTTGAGAAGTTCCACACCGTTTGTATGAGCATAAAGCCGGCCAACATTACCGAAGAACAGATCAAGATGAGGGCATTCGTCTTCACACTCAAGGATTCGGCGGATGATTGGTATTACCACCTTCCATCCGTGAGCATTGACACTTGGTAAAACCTTCACAAAGCTTTTTTGGAGAAATACTTTCCAGCTAAAAAGGCCAATAGCTTAAAGAAAGTTATAAGCAACATCGAGCAAGAGGCAACCGAAACTCTCTACGAGTACTTCGAAAGGTTTGCACGCCTCCGATCCAGCTGTCCTTTCCACGGATATTCAACTCAAGATCTAGTCTTGTACTTGTACAATGGCTTGCTAGACAATGAAAGGAGGATCGTCGTTGCGGCTTGCGGAGGTAATATTCTTAACTCTACTCCTGACCTTGCTTTGGAAAAGATACAGGAACTAGCGGAAGGGACTCGAAACTTTGGAAGGACCCCGGGTAAGATAGGAGGTCATGCCATGAGTTCCGGGAAGAGCGAGATTTCCACCGAGCTAGTGGAACTGAAGGAAATGGTGAAGAGGCTAACACTTATGGGAACACCGCAACAACTCAAGGCTTGTGGAGTTTGTGCTGACCCATATCATCCAACGGACATGTGTCCACAAGTTCAAGATGACGATGCTGAAGTAAACCCAACGGGTTATGGACAACCACAGCAGCAAAGACCTAGGAATGATCCCTATGCACAGAATTTCATGCCAAATTGGCGTGACCAACAAAATTTTCGTTGGAGGGATCAATAAAACCAACAACAGCAGCCCCGCCAAGGTAAGTATCACTTAACTAAAGAATTGAAACTAGGGCCTCCGGAGGATTACCGTCGTAAACGGTTATAAACCCAAAAGGCATGCAGGAAGAGGTTCAAACATAGAGGAAGATTCCTTACGTCGAGCCAACGACGTAAAACAAGGGCGCTAATTCGGGAGGCAACCCGAAGGAATAAAAAGAGGAGCTTTTGTCAAAAAAACCGCCCCTGCGGCTCTAAAAACACGCCCCTACGGCGACACCCTTGGCCAGCGCCACCCCCGGCGCTGGGCCTTCGTCTACTCACGTAGGTCACCGCCCCCGCGGTGCCAACCCTACGCCCCTGCGGTGGCCACCCTTGACACGCACCCTCAGCTCCGCCCCCGGCTCTGAGGCTGCGTGCCCCCTCTCTCTTGTCACCGCCCCCGCGGTGACACACACCGCCCCTGCGGTACAGTTAAGGAAAGAAAAAAATACACTTCCCAAAAATAACCTACATCTACCACCTTCTCCACTCCCTCTCCATTCACTCTGCAAAACCTAGCCGCCTCACCACCCTACACCCTTGCGCCCTCCAGCAACTCATCACCACCACCTCGACGCGCCCCCTGTGCCACCTCCGGCAACCCAACAGCGCCACCCCTACCTGCAAACACAAATAATCTCCACCACATACACTCACCCCTTCTCCCCACTCCCCTGTCCCACCTCCGGCAACGTCTGCGACAGCAAGGAAGACGTCGGAAAAGCACAATCACCACCACCTTTGTCGAACGACCAAATCGCCCTTCTGCTCTTTGACTGCCCCTACGCCTGCAAGCTCCTGCCCCTGCGCCTATTGCAGCCGCCCTTGCGGATATTACGATAGAAGGTTCGTTTTTGATCAAATTGCTGAAATTTCTAACTCTCTTATTTGATCAATTGCAAGTAATGGAACCACAAAGGAAATACAAGTTGACGGAAGATGAGTAGGATCGGTATAGGATCGCTCAAAGCTAGGAGGTGCATGTAACCCGGTTCCTTGATGCTTCCACCTTGGAAAATCTAGGGATGTTGGAGAGTATGCAGGAATTTCTAAACAATGCCGGGTTGGGAGATTTTCTGACAATGACCACTCCAACACACCCCGACCTCAGCAGACAATTTATAGCAACATTCAAAATGGAGACAATAGACCAAATGTGTATTGGGATTTCATTCAAGTACAACAAGAGGAAGTACACATTGGATTACACCCAGATATCAAAGGCTTTAGGGGTGACAATAGCAGCTTCCGATGATTGGTGGGAACCCATTCTGACACCGGATTTGCTTGAGTTTTGGCAGGCCGCCACTAGGTCAGAGTTCCATGTAGGTGGCGAGTACTCCAACAAATTCACTCACCCTTGCTTAAGGCTCATATCAAAGGTCTTCATGAGTGTCTTCTGTGGACACAAGGAGGAGAATAAGGTTTCTCTCAAGGACCTTCCATTGTTATATGCATGCCTCTCCACGAATGATTGGGTGCCGGATTGGGCATATCTCTTCCTTACTGCTCTTAAGCGGATTAGGAAGAATGAGCCTCGTGACATAGTGGGAGGAGGTATCATTTCATTACTAGCTGCGCGGATTATGGATCTTCCTCCATTGGAAGAAGGTTTGGAGGCACCCTTATACAATGAGGGGTTATTGAGGAGGTACAGGCTCCTCAGGAGAGACGGGGAGCATCGGTTCTGGATCTCCCTTGCAGATGGGAGTCACATCACATATCTTCCACGACGACTCCCCTTGGGAGAAGAGCTCTCCGACCTATATGTACCGGCTGACCCTGTCCCTCCGAGACGACCTCAGGTTGATATTGTTGGGAGGTACGCAGCCGGCTCTAGCAGGGCCCACACCACTAATGAGGAGATGCCGACGGCGGGACACGACAGTTAGACCATGGAGAGTCTGCAGGCTCAGATGGCTGCTTTGACTACACAGCACCAGGCATGGCAGACAGAGTATTAGCGGTCCATGCTTGAGCAGCAGCAGGCGTGGCAGTCCAGCTTCGCCTCCTCCATGACCACCCACTTTGACCGCCGTCAGGATGCTTGGCAGGCGGCTCATCGGCAACAGTTGGAGACTCATCAACTAGCTTGGCAGGCTAGCTATGAGACTTCATTTCGAGAGAGGATGGAGGCTCAGGAGGACCGGATTGACACCCTTCACCGCCGGCAGGAGCACTTCTTCAGCCATTTCCCTTACCCGCCGGAGGAGGGTCCTGGTGGTCCATCCGGACCACCCCAGTGAGGGGTACATTTCTTTTCCTTCTCCCACATTTATCTTTGACTCATTTTCACTTTGAGGATAAAGTGCACTTCAAGTATGGGGGAGGGATATATATCATTGCTTGTACAGTTTGCTAGTTGTTTTTGACATTTTGTTTTGCATTATTGAAATCAGTAAAAAAAAAAGAGAAAAGAAAAAAGCCAAAGAAGTGAAAAAAAGCATGAAAATCCTTGGATAAACCGAAAACCCGAAAGGGCGGTGTAAAAAGAAGGTAGTCCGACCAACCTTAGGTTGGTGCAAAATTGGACTAGAGGGATGTGAGCTTAAGTGAGAAAAGAAGAAGAGTGGTAAGGTGAAACCCCGAAAGGGCGCCTTGGCAAGATGAGTGTCACCAAGTGTAGGTTTCCCTTCCGGCATTTTGGCGACATAAGAAGGGGAGTCATAAGGAGGTTGTCCGGGTAGGCCACTCTTGGAGCGATAAGGATGGTAGTATCTTCTTTCCCTCACATTTCCTCTCTTTTCCTTTCTTTCTTTCTTGGTTTTTCTCTTGTTTTCCATCATTTCTCTTTCTTTCCCTTGCTTCCTGAGACCTTGAGTCTAATGGCTGTCATTTATTTTGCTCGGGATGAGTAAAAGGTCTAAGTATGGGGGAGTTTGATAGGTGATGGAATCACTATCATTTAGGGTAGTTTTTAGAGTCTTTTTATTGCATTAGTGTCGGCCCCGCAGGCCCTTGCAGCCGCCCGAGCGGGTGACACTTCCCACTGAAGTGCTCCCACCACCTTCACCAGCGCCGGCCAAGATGTAGATCACCGCCCTAGCGCCACCCAATCTCTATTTAGATCACCGCCCCTGCCCCTTGACATCAAAAACGTCAAGAAGGCGAAAGGTCAGACGTTGAAGTGCATTAAAGATCCGCCCCAACGGAGTTGTGTAGCCGCCCCAGCGGTTATGAAGAAGATCAACCGATTCTGCCTAAATCGCCCCTGCGGGTCCTGAAGGCCGCCCCTGCGGTTTAACGCCACAAGCTTTACTCCGGCTGTTTACACCACCTTTATGGCATTAAAGGTGGATGTTTTAGGCCGGCTATTTACTCCTAATTAAGTGTCTTTTGTAGTATAAATAGTTCATGGCTGATTGCTAGAATCATCCATGCTTTTCCTCACAAAATCCATTTTAGACTTGAGTTTTTCCATTGTAATGAGTTGCTAACTCCCTTGCTACAATGGGTTGGTTTGAAGTTGCTTTGTCACTTTGGTTGTAAGTTCTTTTAATATAAGTTTTTATTCAGTAATGCTTTGTGTTTCCTTGATCTCCATTGTTTAATTGCATGTTAACTATTACTTGAGATTGATCACCTTAGGTTCTAAAGTGCATGTAAACAACTAGGATTAATAGGTTCCGGGTTAGGGTCTTTAATCTAGTAGCAACTTTAAGTAATAACGGATTGTAATTACTTAAAGAAAAGGAACACAAATATAAAGATAAGTTTAACGGTTTTAATCTTCTCTTTATATCCCTTAGTCTTTTTTTGAATGCTAACTTGTTATTTGTTCTTGTAGGTTTACGGAACTTTAATAGGTTAAGTTGTGTTGATTCCGGTTGGCTCAACACATATGTATGATCGAGACGGGAGATTACTTAAAAACTTGAAAAAGGAATGCACCAAAGTAACAATTGCATGCTTAGAATCAACCTAGTGTAGATTCATCCATTATTGTCTTATTTGTGGCATTAATCGTTTTCATAAGTTTTTGTGCATCAATTCAACCAAACCCCCTCCCCTTTTGTGTCACTTGTCATTTTAATCGATAAATGCATCTAAAGCACCTCAACTCTCTTGGGTTCGACCCTTACTTAATCACTATACTTGTTCTTAGTGCTAAGTCGGGATTTACTTTTGATTGGGTATAGACGACCATAGAAATACCTTCGGTCAAGGACAGTGTTACAAATTCTGCAGGATAGCCAACTTTATGCTAAGATATCTAAGTGTGAGTTCTGGATGTCAAAGGTGGCCTTCCTAGGCCATGTAGTGATTGCGGAGGGAATTAAGGTCGATCCGGCGACGATCGAGTCAATGTCTTCTTGCAAAACCTCCGAAGAATGTTAAGGAGGTTCCCAGTTTTCTCGGGTTGGCAGTCTACTACCGCCGGTTTGTGGAAGGTTTCTCCCTGATTGCCCGACCACTTACCTGCCTTCTGAGGAAGAGTACTCGGTTTGTTTGGTCTGAGCCGTGTCACCGGATCTTTGAGGAGCGAAGAGGAGATTGACATCTGCTCCGATTTTAGCACAGCCTGAGGGTACGGATGACTTTGTGGTATACAATGACGCATCCAATCAAGGATTGGGGTGTGTCTTGATGCAGAGGGGTAAGGTCAAAGCTTATGCGTCTCGCCAGCTGAAGACGTATAAGGAGAACTACCCCACACACGACCTAGAGTTAGATGTAGTAGTCTATGCTCTTAAGATCTGGCGTCACTATCTCTATGGGGCGACATGTCAGATCTTCACAGACCATAAGAGTTTGAACTACATATTCACTCAGCGGGAGTTGAATAACCGCCAGAGGCGGTGGCTAGAGTTGTTCAAGGATTTCGACCTTGAGATTCTCTACCACCCCGGAAAGGCGAATGTAGTTACTTACGCTTTGAGTCGGAAGACACCTCGGGAGAAGACGATAGCCCGGTTGACAGTACAGCCGCAGTTGCAGAGGGATTTGGCTTGGTTAGAGGTAGAGATTCAGTTTCCAGATACAGTTCATTAGTTGGCTACCTTGGAGTTACTTCCTGATCTGTTGGGTGAGATCCGAGAGAAGAAGGAGACTTGTCCGACTTTGACCAGGATCCGAGACAAGATGTCTCGAGATGAGGCACCTCAGTTCACTATTGGTGCTGACGGAGTGATGAGACGTCAAGACCGTATTTATGTACCATTAAACAGTGAGTTGAGACATCGGATATTGAGTGAGGCCCATGCTACCCCATACTCAGTACATCCAGGAGCGAGCAAGATGTACAAGGATGTGAGACGTTCCTTCTGGTGGGGTGGTTTGAAGCCCGACGTGGCTCGGTATGTAGCTTAGTGTGTAACCTGCCAACAGGTCAAGATTGAGCATCGTAGATCCGGAGGAGAGCCACACACTGAGCTACATACCGAGCTGCTAACATCCACTCTCTGACTAGAGCAATCCGGAGGAGAGCTCCACCCACTGCTAACATCCACCCTCTTGTCGGCATGGGATTGAGACTCAGCTGAGGTTTTGATGCTATTTGGGTGGTGGTAGACCGTCCGACAAAGACCGCACGTTTCATTCCGATTAAGGAAGCGTGGCCGGCAAGTCGTCTAGTTGAGGAGTTCACCAGACACATTGTGAGACTCCATGGAGTACCGAGGACTATCGCCTCTAACAGGGATGGACGTTTCACCTCCAGATTTTGGCAACATGTACATACTACTTTAGAGACGAGTCTCCACTTTACCACTGCTTACCACCCACAGACCGACGGTCGGTCTGAGAGGACCATCCAGATGTTAGAGGAGTTGGCAAGCGTCTATTGAGGTGGCTCCTTACGAGGATCTGTACGGGCGGAGATGTCGTACACCGTTGTGCTCGGATGAGCCTAGTAGAGCTGATGGAGTAGCTCCAGACCAGATACAGGATGATATTGCTCGGATTGCTCTGGTCAGAGAGTGGATGTTAGCAGCTCAGAGTCGTCAGAAATCCTATGCCGACAAGAGGCGTCGAACTTTGGAGTTTAGAGTAAGTGCACAGGTGTGGTTGAGAGTGTCACCGATGAGGGCGTCCGGCATTTTGGCATTAAGGGGAAGCTGAGTCTTTGATATGTCGGACCTTTTGAGATCTTGGATAGAGTCAGAGAGGTTGCCTACCGATTAGCACTACCACCGAGATTGGAGGGGGTCCATCCGGTCTTTCATGTATCTAAGTTGAGAGAGTATATACCGGACCCAAGACACGTCATTAACCATGAGGATCTAATAGTTGAGCCTGACCACACTTTTGTGGAGTACCCAGTAGTCGTCCTAGAGCGCAGTACTAGACGTCTGCGGTCCAAGGAGATACCGATGTTGAGGATCCAGTGGTCTAGACGAGGAGCCGATGAGGCCACCTGGGAGACAGAGGAGAGTATTAGACGTTGTTATCCCGAGTTCTTTCCGAGTTAGCCACTACTTCTGTACCGACGGGTTAGTACTCAGATGTTGTGTGTGACTTTTGTGATTATATATTTGGTTGAATGATTATGCTTTTATGTGTTGCTTTACTGATGACTGAGTACTCTTGCGTGTTAGGAAGTAGGAGTGAAGAACTAATATAGACCAAGTAGGACACTTATATTTGTTAGAGTTATTAGAGTAGATGCTATCATTCTAAGTTTCGGGACGAAACTTATTTTATGGGGGCACTGATGTAATATCCGAAAATTTTATTTCCGTTTAATTCCGAGTCAAACCGGATTTCGATCCGTTAACCGTTTCTCATTTTAGATAGTGTTGAATGCTATAAAAATTCTATCATTTTATGTAACTTTAACTCACATAAGATGAGAGAATACATATCAAACCCTAGTTTAGGTCATGACGTTCTTTAAAAGAGACCAAGACGAGACTAGGACGAGTTTTTGACAAGGCCATGCATGGCCATGACAAGCTTTGACAAGGCCTTGACAACTTCAGCCCGCAGCTTCTCTTCCTACGGCCCGGACAACAGCTATACTTCAGCCCAACTTTGCCCTTACTTCAGCCAAACTTTGCCCTTACTTCAGCCTAGATTTGCCCTTACTTCAGCCCAACTTTGCCCTTACTTCAGCCCAACTTTTCCCTTACTTCAGCCTGTCGTTCCTCGCTTACATGCCAGCCCGTACAACCTCAACACTCTTGTCTAGAAGCCCAGCTAGACGTGGCCCAGATTCCTCCTCGCTTGTGTGTTGGCCAGCGACGTGCAGAAGCCATGAAGAGGAGGCAAAAAGGTCGGCCTTCTCTCTCCAATCTCCATGTAACTGCCCCGGAGATCACGCAGACATTCACACACTCGGATCTCCTTCCCTTATTCAGCCACGCCTTTTTTTCGTCCAGATCCATGCAGCCGATCTTCACCATCCTTTTGCCCACATTCTGCACACCTTCCTCCTCCTTTGTTGACACCAGATCCATTGCTCCCGCCTCACATTGGAACTGCTTCTCTTCCACGAAGACCCTGCTTGTTGTGGTTGTCTAAACGCCTTACAGGTTGTCGTTAGAGTCTTGGTTCTGTCTACAACAACCTTGTGCATAGGTAAGACTCCCTCCCTCCTTCCCCTCACATTGATCACTGGTGTTGATGCCTACGTGCTGCAGGAGACAATGATCTGTGCTTGGATCGATCACCCAACCAAAAGCGCCACCGTCTCGAGCTTCCTGTGCAGCCAACCTCTCGCAAGCCCTATAGGAACCAGGTGAGAATCTTAAGCCTTCCTTTCCTCCATAGCTGTATGTGTAGAAGAATGTCTAAATCTTGAGTTATGCCAACCTCAGGAATCGAACATGGAATCTCTAGCCATTTTTTACCTTGGCCTTAGACGCTGTAGGAGAGTCTCGAAACTGAGACCTTCTGCACTCTTAGTTTTGAATCTCCAGAAACAGTGTTGAGCAAGCATGTTTGAATCTCTTTTTCGATATCTTAGACACGAAATATACCGTTCAATTTTTAGTATGTTATAGGCTGATATGCATAAAATGATGTATCAAAATTTGAGATATGTCCAACGGTTAGATTTAGATCTGTGAAGGTTCAAAGTGGACTGGTTAGGCTGTTTGTAAAATGACCAAGAAAAAATACTAAGTATAGAATTCTGGTTTTTGTGGTCAACTTTAGAGAATTTTGTAGAAGTGATGGTTGAACAGTTTTAAGAAATTCTTATGACTTTGTAGAAAGTAGGAAAAATGTGTAGTTTTGTAGTTTCTACCCAAACTCATCCTTAATAGTGAGAATATGACATTTTAGTTCCAAATAAGAGTTTAAGCCTAAATTATGAGATTTTTGGAAGATTCGGGACCAAGGGTAAAATGGTCATTTTACCTTAGATGTGTTTTTTTTTGTAATTTTTCTTCTGATAGGATCTTACATCTTAGAAGTCTTAGACTTCTAAGTATATGGGAAATGTGTTGATCCACTTGTCTCATTTGACAAGCAATTGAGTTTCGACGGTTATAGATCGAGTTGTGATTAGGAGAGTCGAGAACTGATTTAGGTAAGTCCTTTGGGCTTACTTAGCTAGCTGCTAGATATGAGTGTGAATAATGATAGTGGTGTGTGAATAATGTGTTTATAGTTGTACTTAGTAGTAATTATCTACCGACCTATACATTAGCCTAAGAGTAACGGACGGTGACATTCTGCTTAGTTAGCCTGCGGGCGTTGGGGGTTTTTGTAGGGACTAGTCCACACTTGGTTTGTAGTGATGCTACCAGCGGAGGTAAGCTAGACCTACACC
This sequence comes from Fagopyrum esculentum, assembly GCA_033239045.1. NCBI lineage: Eukaryota > Viridiplantae > Streptophyta > Magnoliopsida > Caryophyllales > Polygonaceae > Fagopyrum > Fagopyrum esculentum. The sequence goes on from BSUD01000007.1 coordinate 51,363,211, forward strand.
AAGTTGGACAAGGAACGGAGACAAGAACTCTTAAGATTTCTCGTGCCACAACTGTAAAATGGAATAAAGTGAATCACTTAAACTATCTGATAATAACCGGTTTGTGTGCCAACAGATGATTGTTTATGGTATCTTGGGTGTGGTTGTGCTATTCTTATTCTGCTTATATCTAGATAGTTATCTAACTATTGTATTGTTGTTTAGACGTGCCACAGGTTAGAGCAGATGCCGAGTGATCGGGATGGTAGTGTTCAACCGGGGTGTCGTACTTCATAGGACGGGTTGTAGTCTTTTGTTTATGTTGGTCTTTCAGATATTACATTCTTTGTTCTTGGTTTGTAAGAGATTATTTATTTCCGGCTGTTAGTGTTTCTAGTCACATTCATGACATCGTTAAACATATTTTATGATTTCTGGTTTTTTTCATATGTGCGTTTTTATAAGATCTAGTTAAGTTGTTGTTAAACTAAGGCCGGGACTCATTGTGAGGTTCTAACCAGTAGATCCCCGAGTTCCGAGAACTTGGAGTGTTACAATCAATCCGTGTCAATGGCGTAGAAAGTCAACTTCCGTGGGAGAGTCTGATGGGAGATATTGGCTGTCCGCTGTCCCCTTCAAAGTTGAAGGCTATGGGATATTTATAAGGATAGATCTCGGTTTACAAGCATGAGTTAAAGATCGATCACCTCTTAAAGATAAACCATAGCTTAAAGATAAAACCCTAAATATTTGGGCCGAAAAGAAATTCAGCCCGCTGGTATCAGATATTACTTTGGCACGCGAAATCAGTGAATACTTTGGAGTATCATACGGTATGAGAGAGAACTTTGGTGTGCTATCAGAGTCCACTCCGCAATATTAGAATACACTCCACGTGGTATCAGAGAATACTTTGGTGTGGTATCAGAATTCAGTCCAGCTCTTTCCTAGCTCCCTTTTATGCTCCTTTTTGTTCCGCATCAAGGCTTAATCCTTAAATGTGTCATTTTGCTCCATAATTCGCCGCTTTATCTACAATTGCAATAAAATTTTGTGTATATCTCTATTCTAATAATATAGGTAAATATAAGCATAATTTCTATGAATGTATGTCTATGCATGCAAAATAAAGGAAAAATCTACATAAATACATGACTAAATACAGGTCATAATTCATGTCATCAAAATACTCCATACTTGTGTCTTACTTATTCCAAGCAAGTTTCAAACTTAAGACACACGATGATATGGATTATGAATATGAAAAATGAAAAAAAAAACCACAATATTTTGGTTGTACTTCTATTTATTGATCACCCTCAAAGGGTTGCTTCATAGCTAATAACAATCATCACATAGTCAAAAGGAATTACATCATGGAAAGGATAATCACACTTTGCAAAAAAATCATAACATGCATTATAAATTGCAATATATAAAAATCAATCACGAAGAATCCAATTTAAACCACCAAGTCAAACAACATAGTCAAAGATCTTAAGGTCTTTCAAATGAAGGTCAATAAACGTGTTAGGGTAGGATATGCATAGGATATGTGGTGCAAAATCCGGGAAAGAGGACAATAACATCACAACTTCTCTAAGCACACTTCAACACCCACCAATAAGATCTTTTTCTCTTCTTTTTCAGCATTCTTTTCTTTTACTTTCACTTTTTGAGATCAAGGACATAGGTGCACAATAACCGAAGCCTAGGAAATCAACATTAACTCAATTTTTCGAGTTGCCTCAAACCGTAATGCACATACAATGGCTCCTTAGGAATATTGCTCAATCCGACTTTGGTAAGACACAAACATCCGACTATGTGAATGGTGCCGAGTTACTCATCATCATGATTGACTTCCCCAAACCTATTTTCTAACACACTTCACCACTTTCAACTTCAACTTCTCACTCTCACGCAATTGCATCCTAATTCCCGGATAGGTATCAAAGGAGACAAAACATATACACGAGGAGTTAAAAACATGATCAAGAAGAAGAAAGGAATGAAAATCGAAGCGCCTTAATCATATCAATAAGAAGTATAAGAACTTATCATGCGGTTTCAACCTTCAATACTCAACATGATTTAGAATGAAAGCAAATTATAATTCATGCATGAAAATCTAACAAAGTATTCAAATCCTACATATGTCATAAATCAATTTAAACATACAAGAATCATCATAGCTATTCCACAAAACAATTATCATCATAGAGATCATATCCATCTTAGAAGCACAAAATTTTTAAAATTTCACAAATTTTTGGATTTTTCAAAATCATACATGATGCAAGACATAAAATATGCAAAAGGTATTGCAAATACCTCCACCCCATACTTAAAACTCACATTGTCCCAATGTGAACAAAAGAAAAGGCGAAAAAAGATACTCACCATGTAAGATGGCGAAACATTCATTGGGTGGTGGTGGTGAAAATTTATAAAAGCTCAAATAGGGAACTCTGAATACTCTGATCGTTGTTGAAGAATGTTACTGAATGAAGAAGGGAACGTCTCTCGGCCGAAGAAAATTTCCGTAAATTTTTTTTATTTTATTATTTTTTTTTCGGAAAAACCACGGACCCCTGGCAAAACCACTGCCGTGGTTTCACCCGTGGCGCCTCTCGACTTGTGTTTCCACGGGAGAATTAAATAAATTAATTATTTCCACCCCGTGGAATCTTGATTTTGGCCGCGGTTTTGGGTTCCGCACCCATTTTCTTGCAATCGGTTCCGCACTTCTTTTTCATCAAATTCCTCGATCTTGCAGCAGTCTCAACTCAGTCCATTATCCATTCTCTCAAGAAGGCTTAGGTCCTATCAATCAAAGCGACAAAAACACAAAACATACAAAAAATCTAACTAAACTATTCTAGAAAGCAAGAAGAAAGCAATACATTGGGTTGCCTCCCAAGAAACGCTTGGTTTAACGTCGCTAGCTGAATCTATCTCCATAGATGACTCAATGCACCTTGAACATATTGGATTTCTCATCAAACTCATCATAAAATTATTCCAAAAAGGTTCCGGTTCCTAATTTCACCGGCAAATGGTAGGATCTCCCACGTACAAGTTTGTACGTTTGATTCTCACCGGAATCCTTCTAGCCTTCCTGCACTTTAATGGGACATAATCTAGCCTTGCATCCCATCCTTTCCTGGATCGAGAAATCTGCTTCTCGAGAATCCTCTTAGCTCCCCCATCTCTAGCTTGGGGATGACATATGGTCTTTGTCACGTGAGTGACACCATACTTGAACAAAAGACACTTCATCGCCTTAACGGTGAAGTGCTCGCTAGCTCCACTCCTTGTTATCCAAGGAGCATCTTCTTTCAGCAAGTATAAGGGAGGTTTCATCTTGACCTTAGGAGGTTCTTTCGGAAGACACTTCCAACTCTTCGGTGCATTCCTGAAAAAATTAGTAATTTTAATAAGAATTTCAAAGTGAATGGGAGAACATACCGGATGAAGTGTTTCAAGCCTTGGAATGAGAATCATGTCAAGAGGACATTCTGCACATGGAATCTCTTCCATCTTCTCCGGTTGTGCCTCAACCTTGGCCAATGGTTCAACAGTAAGGTGTTGTACATCTTCCTTTTCTTCCAGCTCAACTGATTCTTCTTCGATCTCGACCGCAATATCAACAATTGGGTCGAGGTTTTCCACTTCTTCCTCTTCTTCTTCTTCAAGAACTTCTAGAGGAACATCGTGTTCGACATGAGGAATGCTCAAGACTTGGAATTCTTCCTCCTTGGATAAATGATTTTCCAAGGCTTTATAAGATTCAGAAATAGCGTTCATGTCGTCTTCCAGCTTGTCCATCACTTTTAACATCTTTTCCAGTATATCTGCATCCGATCCTCAGGGGTTTGTTGTGGAGGTTGCACTTGAGGCATATAAGAGATGTCTCCTTGCTCATAAAACGTATGAGGGGGATTAAGCTCATCCCAATATGCGAGCTCATCCTCAACGGCTTCCTCTCTTTTTCACTAAGCCAATAATAGGCTTACTTCTCCAAATATTCATAATGGTCCGCCCTAACACCTTGTCTTGCTATCCAAGCTGGATCAAATGCAGGTTCATAGTTCCATGCAGCCATTGAAAACCTAAAAACTCAAAAACTCATGCTAAAAAGATCAAAAGAAAAAGCAAAAGCTTTCAAGTTAGACAACCGAAATACCAAATTTGGTCTACACAAAATCCCCGGCAACGGCGCCAAAAACTTGTTCGCTCCAAAAGGTGTGCAAATAAGCTTTAAATTTATACCAAGAATAAAAACAAATAAGCAAACCCGTAGTGTATGGATCAATCACAATAAAAGCAAGTATTTTATTGTCGATTACAGGGATTTGGTGAAAGCAAATTCAGCAAAGTAGTCTAACTTTGAAAGCATGTAATAACAATGATAAAAAAAGCAATGATAAGAATATGTAATGTAATAGGGAAACGCAGATTCAAGAGATCAAAATATCCAATTGTTGTTTTTGATTCAAGATGTCTAAAGATGTGTAAGGACAGAGTTGGATTGAAAAGGTATATATTCTTCGGTAGGATGTCGTCCGGTGAAGATCCGACTTCCTTTTGTCCCAACTAAAGGATTCCACTTAACGGATGTTGAGTCTCGTCAAGAAGAGGTCATAAGGATATGATTCAACTCTCATACCAACCTAAACCCAATGAAAAGAAAGATAAAGGCAAAGGCTTTGACACTCTTCACCTTAATAGAGTGTTTTGAATCCCCTATTACCTAGAATGGTTCAACAAGGCTAGGGTTTAGGTAATCTTTAACTTTGGGTAAAGGTAAAAGCAAACGTGCACGACAGAGGAAACCACGGCATGATCTTGGGAAATCACGGCCGTGGAAATGAACAAAAGCCTGTGGAATCTTCTCTGCGGAGGTTAAATCACAACTCTCAGGGTCCAATCTGTTTTTAAGGGTCAATCTATCATGTTCTAAACCACAACCTTCAACCAATCACCCTTGAATCGCAAGGGTTTAACCAACAATCATCATATTCAAATCAAAAATCATATATGAAATCAAGAATGAAATGTAACCAATAAAACTCAAAGAAACACAATAATTCCAAAACAATAAATCTCCAAATATCATAAACCGAATCCAATCAAACAACGAATATCCAAAAAGGCAATAAATCAAGAATCTAAATTTCTTCAAGAATCCTTCTTCCAATCTTCCTCCAACTGCAGTTGTCGTACGAGTTGTCAATCCGTGTCAATGGCATAGAAAGCAACCTTCCGTGGGGTGTCAATCCACATCGGACGGCGTCTTCTATGGGTCGTCGGTGTGAGAGTCTGTGGTGGGAGATATTGGCTGCCATTGTCCCCTTCAATGTTGAAGGCTATGGAATATTTATAAGGATACATCTAGGATTTACAAGCATGGGTTATGGATCGATCACCTCTAAAAGATAAACCCTAGCTTAAAGAAAACCCTAATAACCTTAATGCATATACCATGACTCGTTAGGAATATCGCTTAATATGACTTTTGCAAGACACAAACACCTGGCTATGTGAATGGTTCCGAGTTACTCATCGTCATGATTGACTTCCCCAAACCAGTTTTCTAACACACTTCATCACTTTCTACTTCAAAATTCATAACTCTCATAAAATTGCGTCCTAATTCCCGGATAGGTATAAAGGAGGCAAAACATATACATGAGGAGCTAAAAGGTGAATCAAGAAGAGGAAAGGAATGAAAATCGACGCGCCTTAATCATATCAATAAGAAGTGAAAAAACTTATAAAGTGGTTTCAACCTTGAATTTCTCAACATGATTTAGATAAAATTCCAAATTACCAAGCTTGCAAGAAAATTCAAGAAAACATTCAAATCCTTCACAATCCACAATTCACTTTAAAAACATAAAAATCATCAAAATTCATTCCATAAGTAATATCATCATCGAGGTCTTTTCAATCCTAGAAGCACAAAATTTTCAAAGCTAAATAATGCAAGACAATATCGAAACATGTGACAAGAATAATGAAAATGCAAAGTACGATGGACATAGAATTAAAGCAAGTATCATAGGTAGCGTTATTATAGACCAAGTCTCACAATCACCCTATACTTGAATCACACATTGTCCCTAATGTGTAATAAAAGAAAGAAAAGTAAAACAAACTCACAAAGTCTGATAAAACTGACGATAAAAGTGGAATGTCATCATGGGAGTGGTGGTGGGAACGAGAACCAGGTCGGATCATAGGGACGCACAAACTGCTGCTGGTAGAGATCTCTCACCATCCATGAGTCCTGCTCCAAAGTATCGAGGCGTCTGTCAATACGCCTCACAGCAACTGTAAGATCTCCCATCTGTCCTTGTAGACCCTCGAGCCAGCTGGGTTGTACATCAAACCATGTAGGGTGCATAAAAATGCTAGTACGGCGTTGTGAAGGGCTAGCATGGGGTCGGAGAGCTGCGGACCTCCTAGGAGAGTCAGGAAATTCTCCCATGGTGGGGAAATCAACCGGAGGCTCCGGAAAGCCACCAAAATCAGCCTCAGCTTGAAAATCACTAGGACCAGCACAGTCCCAATGTCCATGTTCTCTACCCCCTGTCCAACATCCGCCTTAGCAACGGGCTCCTCATCAAAGTCCTCGAGACCTACTCTATCAACATGCATCGGGATAAAAGTAAGCTTCCAATTATGGGGGTTCCTAATGGATTAATCCGAACTCCATGGAATCCCTCTCCCACTCTTGCCTTCCCAAGGCATAGCTGCATGTGGTGGACCTCTAGTACGGGGAATCAGAATACCCCTAGTAATAAATCTATATAATCCAAGCGGTGTAGCCTTAACAACTTACTCACATGTAGAAAAATCAACCTCTAACTGTTTGGCAATGTGGGTCACAATCCCACCAGCACAAATATATCCCCTCGGGACTTGTTCCCGATCTTCCTTAAGCATTCAACAAGCATAGTAGCACAATCCGGGGTAGTACCGGTCGCCATGCAATATAGAATAAAGAACTCATCGGCCTTTATCTTCTGAGGTGTCTCAGTCCTAGGGAAAAGGCTCTCGGACATAAGCCTATTGGCGATCTTGAAAGATAAGTTGTAGATCAACTTATCCTTCGAGTCCGCCGGTTTCCACCTATCATTGGAGCATCCTATCATATCAATGCTCTCCCAGAATGCGCTAGGCTGGTTTGCCTAGGAAAAGTCCCATGTGTGGTCTCACCAATACCGAACATCCGCCCAAACTGAATAATGGGCATAGCATAATTCCTATTCATCATCCTGAATTTCACCGTCCTCTCCCTAGGATCGTGATCAAAAGATCTAAGGAATTCCATTGTCAATTCTTCATAGGCATGTTCTCTAATGCCTACAAAGGTCCTAAGGCCAGCTCTATCAATCATCATCTGAAGATCATCAACCACATTATTGCATTCGAGTTCCTCAATCACTAAGTACCTTGGAGCTACAACATTATGGGGTTGAATCCAGTTAGAGCTTCCTTATGTTCCTCTAGGTTGCGAGGAAGTCTATGAGGGGGTGGTTGTTGTTGTGGGGGCTGTTGTGGGGGTTGAGAAGAGGAGCGTTTACCCCTAACAAACAAATTTCTACCACTACGATGAAGTCCGTCCATAAATGGCAAAACCACGAGCAGATCTTGAGAAACCACGGCCGTGGAAATCAACAACAGGCCGTGGAAATCGTCTTTTTCAGCAAATCAACAGATTTCAGCAAAGTTTCTCACCAACACAGTCCTAGGCTATTTGCAAGTTCAATTTCGTCAGTTCTCTAGCAATATCCTCAGCAAAACAGTATAAATCAACCCAAGATCGAGAGAAGAGAAAAAACCTAGGCATTTGGATTGAAAAATCCAAATGTTCGTCGATTCGTTGCATTTCCGTGTTGTTTGCGCTCGGAATATTCAAGAGGATGCAAATTTCCTTAGATTAGGAAGAAGAATCGTGCGAAATGAGCGAGAAATGCAGGATTGAGCACTGGGGAATCAATTTTGCTGTCTTGCGGTTTTGGGCGTGGATTTGGGGGAAATTTTTGTGCAGCATGAAAGTGAAGTGTCGCTTTTATACCCTCGCAAATTTGGAAGATCTCGGCCGAGATTTTGACCGTGGTTTCTGGCCTGATCGTGTTTTCTTTAATTTTTTCTCTCGATGTGGTTTTTCACGGGTTTAATTAGTGAACCACGCCCATGGAACATCCTTTTTCCCGTGGAAGTCCATTTTACGTCCTTAATTGACAACTTGACTTTGTTTTTGCATTCTTTGAATCTTCATAGAAATTTCCTAGTTCCTTCCATCAAAAGACACATGAAAACCGGGAACGAATAAATGAAAAAATAAAATAAACTACTCTAATCTATTCAATGGAAAAGGGAAAGAAAGCAATACCTTGGGTTGCCTCCCAAGAAGCGATTTCTTTAAGGTTCGTAGCTAGACCAATACTGTTTGTGCTCAAGTGAGAAGGATAGATTTAATCCCCTCAATCTGAATCTCCGGTGTGTGCATCTTAAGGTGTTGGCCATTGACCTTGAAAGTTCCGCATTGTTCACCATATACTTTAACTGCACGCTGGGGAAAAACATGTTTAATTACAAAAGGTCCTGTCCAACGAGATTTCAACTTATCGGGAAATAGACGAAGTCGGGAATTGAAGAGAAGGACAAGATTTCCTTCTTTCAAGTCCTTTGGAATGATGTGCTTGTCATGCCACTTCTTTGTCATTTCCTTGTAAATCTGCGCATTCTGATATGCATTCAAGCAGATCTCCTCTAACTCATTAATGTCAAGAAGATGTTTCTCTCTAGCCTCCTTGATATCAAAATTCCGCCACTTAGTTGCCCAATAGGCTTTCTGCTCTAGCTCAACTGGAAGATGACAAGGCTTCCCATACACAAGATTGAATGGTGTAGTGCCAATGGGATCTTGAAAGCCGTCCTGTACGCCCAAAGTGCATCGTCCAACTTTAGTGACCAATCCTTCCTTGTTTTAGAGACATTTTTCTCTAGAATGGCCTTTATCTCTCTATTAGAAATTTCCACTTGCCCACTCGTCTAAAGAGGGTAGGGAGTGGCAATCTTGTGAGTCACCCCATACTTGGCTAGTAAAGCTTCAAATTTACGGGCCGTGAAGTGCGTTTCTTCATCACTAATGATGGTTCAGGGCATCCCAAACCTTGGAGTATCATTCTATTAAAAACTTCACTACCACCATAGCATCATTAGTGGGAGAAGCGATTGCTTCAACCCATATTGAAACATAGTCTACAATTAGTAGAATGTATTGGTTACCACAAGAAGATGGGAATGGCCCCATAAATTCCACACCATATACATCAAAGATCTCCACTTCTTGAATGTTGTTGAATGACATCTCATTCCTCCTCGTTATGTTTCCTGTTCTTTGACAAGCATCGTAATAAGAAACAAAGCTTTGCACATCCATAAATAAAGTAATCCAGAAGAAACCGGATTGTAATACTTTAGCACACGTCTTGTGAGAACTAGCATGTCCTCCACAAGGTAGAGAATGACAATGACGGATGACACTTTCCACTTCGTCTTCCAGTACACATCTCCTAATAATGCCATCAAGACCTCTCTTGTAGAGTAGAGGTTCATTCCAAAAGTAATGACGGACATCCTTAAAGAATTTCTTCCTTTGAGCGTAGGATAGTCCGGGAGGTATTTCTTGACAAACCAAATAATTCACAATATCAGCAAACCAAGGTTCGTTACCTCTAAAAATATGATGAAGACATTCTTCCATCATGTGCAGTTGCTCATTAGGGAATGAGTCGTCTATAGGTAGATCGTCCTTTGTGATGTGGGGAAGGCAACTCAGGTGGTCCATCACGGAGTTCTCGAATCCCTTCTTGGCTCGGATCTCCATATCGAACTCTTGGAGGAGGAGAATCCACCTAATCTGCAGTGGCTTTGCATCTTTCTTGGTGTGAAAATTTTGTATAGCTGCATGGTAAGTATAGACAATCATCTTCCCTCCAACAAGATAAGAACGAAAATTTTCAAATGCATACACAACAACAAGTAGTTCCTTCTCCGTAGTAGCGTAGTTAAGTTGAGCTTCGTCTAGCGTCTTGCTAGCATAATAGATGAATGAGTGCGTCCATCCTTTTTCTGTCCTAGCACCACTCCTACAACAACGTCACTTGCGTCGCACATCACTTCGAATGGGAGACTCCAATCCGGAGGTTGAATAATGGGTGTTGAGATTAAAGCTTCCTTGATCCTGTAAAAGGAATCCAGACATTCTTTTGAAAGCTCAAAGACTACATCCTTCATTAGTAGGTTATCAATGGTTTAGAAATTTTAGAAAAGTTTTTAATGAACCTTCTATAAAATCCTGCATGGCCAAGAAAACTCCTTACCGCCTTCACCGATGATGGTGGAGGTAGCTTCTCAATCGTCTTTATCTTGGCCCTATCAACCTCAATGCCACGATTCGAGACCAAGTGACCTAAAACAATTTCTTCATTCACCATAAAATGACACTTTTCCTAATTTTACACAAGGTTAGTGTCTTCACATCGTTGTAAAACCAAGGAAAGGCTAGCAAGACAATTGTCAAAAGAAGAACCATATACAGAGAAGTCGTCCATAAAAACCTCCAAGATGTTTTCAATATATTCAAAAAACATCACCATCATGCACCTTTGAAAGGTGGTTGGAGCATTGCACAATCCGAACAGCATTCTCCTATAAGCAAATGTACCCCAAGGGCACGTGAATGTGGTCTTGTCCTAGTCGTTGGGGTGGATGGGAATCTGAAAGAAACCACTATATCCATCTAGATAAAAGAAGTGACAATGTTGAGCTAACCTTTCAAGCATTTTCTCGATGAAAGGGAGTGGAAAGTGATCCTTCCTAGTAACGACATTTAGCTCCCTGTAATTGATGCATACTCGTCATCCCGTAACGGTTCTTGTGGGGATTAACTCATTGTTCTTGTTACTCACAACGGTCATTCCCTCTTTCTTCGGAACTACGTGGAAAGGGCTCACCCACTTGCTGTCAGAGATTGGGAAGATGAAACCTGCATCAAGTAGTTTGAAGATTTCCTTCTTCACAACCTCTTTCATGATCGGCTTCAACCGTCTTTGAGGTTCATGTGAAGTCTTATGGTCATCCTCCATCAATATCTTATACATGCACAAAGAGGGTTTGATACCCACAAGATCATCAATGTTATATCCTAAGGTTTTCTTATGCAATTTCAATACACTCATAAACCTAGCATGCTCATCATCAGTTAAGCTAGCACTAACTATGACCGGATATGTAGAGTTTGGTCCTAGAAAAGCGTACCTTATGTGAGTAGGAAGAGGTTTCAACTCCAAGATAGGAGGTGCCCTTGTTGATGTGTTGAGGACTTCCGAAGGTCCTTCAACGATTTCAAGGATGTAGAAGAGGTAGGGGAATGTCCAAGAATGTTTTTGAGAGGTAAGGGAGAAATCTCGGAATTTTCAAATTCCATGGCCACACTGGCAATTTCACGGCCATGGTTCCCGAGATGGTGTTCGACATATGTTTTCATGGGAATTTTAATTAAATTAATAAAAATCTCGCCCGTGAATCTTGACTTTGGCCGTGGTTTTGGCCAGTTTCCGAGCTATCTTCCAATTCTTCAAATGCTTCAATTGGCTCTTCTTTTAGCTCTTCAAAAGCTCTCACTTCAGAGTCACAATCCTCTTTGAATCACTCTTCCATAATGCTCATACTAATGACTTTCTGCAAAGGATCTTTGAGCAAAATAGAACTTACCATCTCTCTCGAATCTTTTTCATCATAGATGTTGAAGACTTCTTCTCCTAAATCTGGTTCTTTAATTAGAGCTGAGAGTACAAACTCAACTTTCTCTTCTCCTATATTGAAAGATAGTTTGGCGTTTTTGCAAACCACCAAGCAACCGGAAGTTACTAGAAATGGTCTCCCTAGTATGATTGGGATTGGATAATCTGTAGGAATGTTCAAAACTACAAAATCAATAGGAACATAAAACTTACCAAGCTTTACAGGAACATCCTCAAGTATGTTAACGGATCGGGTGATAGATCGATCTGCCATGTATATTGTCATCTTCACTAGTTTAAGCTCTCCTAAACCCACCTTCTCGCACAAAGCGAGTGGAATAATGCTCACACTCGCTCCTAGAACACAAAGAGCATCATATGTGACCTCTCCAACGCCAATGGAAATGCAAAACGATCCCGGATCTTGTACCTTGGGTGTCATCTTCTCCGTCATGGTTTTGATGAGTTCCGATGACTCGGAAGTCATCTTTACCTCACCAAAATCCTCTAATTTCCTCTTGTTAGATAGGATATCCTTTAAGAACTTCCCATAAGCGGGCATACCTGAAATTGCATCAATAAAAGGTATGTTAATATGCAGTTTGCTCATGAGTTCAACAAACTTACCAAAGTGTTTGTCTAAAGCGCTCTCGCTCTAGAATGTGGGAATGGTACTAGAGGATTGTAGGCTTGAGAAGGTACGTAGACATTGACCTTCTCCTTCTCTTTCTCGGCCGGATCGGCTTCCATGGGTTGTTTGCCCTTGTCATCCGTCCTTGGAACAGGATCGGAAGTCTTCACACCACTCCTTGTGGTAATCGCCATCACTTGGCCCTTCGGATTATTTTCAGTCCTTCCGGGAAGCTTTCCTTGATCTCTAGGAACTTCTCCGGCTTTGCTAAATACTTGATTTTCCAAGGCTTTTTGTGCCTTGGTTATCGAAGTAATTGAACTCTCTAGTCCATTCATCTTTCCCACAAATGCCTCAATCATAGCTTCCAATTTGTCCTTTGGTGGTGATAACACGATTTATGACGTTAGTTTAGACATTCATTTAGATAGTTTTTCCCGTTATTCATGCATGGTTTGGCATTAGTTCATGACGTTTACGCTTAATTCATGCATATTATCGAAATAGACGTCTACACGAACTCTTGTCGGTTTTGTAGGTATTTTGGGGAACTTTTGGAGCTTAATCGATATATTCGAGGATCAATCCTCGTGATGACACACTTCCGGACTCATTAAGAAGCAAGCTAGGAGCAAAGGAGAACACATAGGACCTTGTTGGTGCATGCCTTGCACAACTCGAGGCTTAACGATCAAAAGAGAGCTGTTTATGCAAAACCACGGCCGAGACCAAGAAACCACGCCCGTAATTTTGGTCGTGGTTTCCTCTGGACAGCTGTGACAGCTGTCCCACAATCTCCATGCCCGACTCTTGCCCTTGATGGAGAATATAAGTGGTCCTGCAGGCTGTTGCTTGGGGATCCTCTCACACATTCTCTCTCATACTCTCTTACACACACATCACTCCGTTGGAGGATAGACTTAGAGGAGACGACAAACACTCTCATTTTGGGAAGAAGAAGAACAACATTCATTTTAGAGTTTTCATAGCTTTTGAGTGATTTTTTAGAGACTTTGGTTGAAGACATTTGCAAGGATTATAAGGAATGTTTTGGACCTTCTTTTGAAGGGTTGTAAGTCTTGCTTAAACTTATATTCAGCTGGGTTTTCTTGTTTCTACTTGTTTCGTTTCGCTTTCATTTCATTTTCTTGCTATGGAAGCCATGAATGTTTGCTTGTTGAGTTTGAATCTTAAAATGCATGTTGTTGGCTAAATAGTAGTGATTCTAGGGTAATGGAGTGATGGTTATGGCTTGGACTATGATAGAATAGACTTGAATGTACCTTTGGATGAACTGCTTGCTCGAACCTTACCTCTGTTGAAAACCACGGTCTGTTCATACCTTTCCACGGCCATGGTTCTGTATGATCCACCCGTGTTTTTCCCTGTTATGCTTGTATTGATAAATCTGGATGTTAGGATGTTAGATTGTTGAAATCCTAGTGTTTGTTAAGCATAATCTAGCCTAGGGTGACCTAATGCTAGCAAACTAAGTAAGGGAAGAGACCTACCCGGTAATTCTCGATCTTAGGTTCCAAAGATGATGAACTCTAGGTAATAATGAGCCTCACAAGCCGCTATTGGACTGAGTGTGCTAGGATTGGTGCTTAGGACTTACCTTCCCAAGACTTACCCGGTAAGGAGAAGTTAGACCCCTAGATAGCATTCCGGTTTGTGTAGAATTCCCAACCTTAGGCTCCTAGAGACTTACCCGGTAATAGGACCTTAGGTGCGGGATTAGTGGACCATGAGACCTACCCGGTGATTGATCCCATTAGAGAAACACCCTTTCCCAACATACCATAGCTAGTCCAAGGTTGATTAGAAGCTTGAGTCCAATGTCATAACCGGAAGTCCTAACCCCTAGAATCCGCTTTTCTCTCTTTGATCACATATCTTGTGTTTGTGTTGCTTATTTGTGTTGCTAGCTTGATTTGTTAGTTTGTTTTATAAACTTGCATCATATGTGATCTTTGTTTGATAACCACAAAACCAAATCCAAAAATATCATGATTTTCATTTCTTTATTTCTTCCTCTTTTCTTAGACTAGATTTGCACCATCCATGATCACTTGCTTGATTTGATTTCACCTTAGTCTTTCTTTCGACCTAGGAATACTATCCTTGTTACAAAATGACCCATACACTGTGGGTTTGCTAGGAGTTAGGAAAATATATCGAATTATAAATTGTAAGACTTTTGTGCTATACATGTCTAGCGTAACGAAGTTTTTGGCGCCGTTGCCGGGGACTAGGTCTAGATTGAATCATTTAGTGTGATTGTTTATAGTGTTGGTCTTTCTTGTTACTTTTGATCTTGTTTGGTTTGTGTCTTTGAATTTTCAAGACATCTCTCATTCTTTAGGTGCATGCGAAGATCTCGTGGCAAGGATTTAGCTTCATTCGATCCCGAACCGGAGAAAACCCTTAAGACTAGATCCAAGAGCATTAAGCAGAAGAAGAGATGGCCGGAAGAGATCTTCAAGCTGAGTTGAATGAGGCCTTAGAGCAACTTAGGCTAAGAGATGAAGCCCTAGAGAATGAGAGGAGACTTTCCAATGAGAGGCAAGAAGCAACTAGGAGGGAAATTGAAGAGATTAGGCAAGCTCTTGTGCAAAGGGAGCTTAATCGTCAACAACCTCCACCACCACCACCACCGCAGCCGGCGGTTAATGTTCGGTTTGATCCGATCATCATTGAGGAGCCACAAACGCTAGGGCAACGTATGGATCCAGCCCAAAGAGTGCACCGTCCGGGTGTGAACTTAGGAGATCCCGCAGCACATGACTATGAGCTCTACCCTCAAGTGGTACAAATGATCCGGCACAATCAATTTGGAGGGATGGAAGGAGAGTCTCCGCATCAACACTTGATGAATTATGAGATCTTGATGGATACTCTAAGGCCACCTAGATTGGAGAACAACAACCACAAGCTTAGGGCTTTTTCCTTTTCACTTAAGGATAAAGCCTTGGCTTGGTACCAATCCATTCCACAAGGACGTGTGGGTACTTTTGGAGGAGATAACAACCGAGTTCTTGACAAAGTTCTTCCCACCTTCCAAGACAACCGAGCTAAGAGGAAAAACCAATGCCTTCATGATGAAGGATAGAGAGAGCCTATTCAAATCTTGGGAGAGGTTCAAGGACCTCCTCCTAGATTGTCCACACCATGGGATACCGAAGATAGAGCTTTTGGAGATTTATTTCAAGGGGCTTGATGAGGATAGTCAATTCAAGCTCCAATCGCTTTCCGGAGGAACATTCATGGAGAAGAATGTGGATGAGGCTTGGGAGTTTGTAAAGAAGCAAGCCTTGGTGATAGAGAAGTACTCCCATAGGAAGAGTGATGGGAGGAAACCGGGAGTATATGAAGTAAGTGAAGTCACCATGAGCAACTACAAACTTGATGCAATCAACAATGAGCTTAAGTCTTTGAGGGAGTTGTGTGCCACAACCTTAAAGAATCAAGCAAGTCCTCAAGTGCAAGTGCAAGCCAACTGGGCTTCCAAAGAGGAGGACATTAACTACATGGGAAGGGGTAACTTCAATAATTATCAAGGCCCTAGGAACTTCAACAACAACAGCCGGCAATACAACAATTACCGGCCTAATCACAATCATCCCGGGTTCTCCTATTCTAACCCGGATGGTGCCTTAAACCCTCCCGCTTCCACAAGCGTACCACCACCACCTAAGGCTTCACAAGAGCCTCCACCCGGTTTTGCTCAACCTCCAAAGGATAGAACCGAAATGATGTTTGAACAATTGATTGGAAGGTTGAGTGGACTTGAGAGCACGGTGACATCCATTTTGAAGGCTCAAAAGGTGCTAGAAGCACATGTGTTTCAAAAGGCGGGTGAAGCACAAAGGGATCCAGGGAAGCTTCCCGGAAGGAGTAAGGACAATCCAAGAGGCCAAGTGTTGGCCATCACCATAAAGAGTGGGCTGAGCATGAAAGATCCCTTACCTAAGGAGAATGTCAAGGGGAAGCAAGTAGTAGTGGAGGAAGAACCATTGGAAGAAGAAGGAGGCAAGAGCAAGGATGATGAGCCAACATATGTGGCGCCACCTCCATACAAGCCACCACTACCATTCCCACGAGCAAGAGCTCGTTTGGATAAACATTTCGGTAAATTCCTTGAACTCGTGTCTAAATTACATATTAGCATTCCGTTCATGGATGCTATTCTAGGTATGCCGGCCTATGGAAAGTTTTTGAAGGAGATACTCTCCAACAAGAGGAAGTTGGAGTAGTATGGAGAAGTAAGGATGACAAAGAGATCTTCCAAGTTGATTCAAACTATGAGGGAGGAGATGCCTCCTAAGCTAAGAGATCCGGGATCTTTTTGTGTGCCAATTGGGGTTGGAGAAGTGCAATATGAAGCCCTATGTGATCTTGGAGCGAGTGTAAGCATTATCCCGCTTGCACATTGCAACAAGGTTGGGTTAGGAGAACCGAAGCCGGTCAAGATGACCCTCTACATGGCTGACCGTTCAATCACTCACCCCGTGGGAATCCTAGAGGACATACCGGTTCAGCTTGGGAAGTTCTATGTGCCAATCGATTTTGTTGTCTTGGACATCCCGGCGGACTACCCGGTTCCTATCATTTTGGGAAGGCCATTCTTAGCCACATCCGGATTCTTAGTGGATTGCAAAAATGGAATCCTATCCTTCAACATAAGAGATGAGAATATCAAGATCAAGATGTCCACAATGATGAAGGGGCCAGCCCTTGGTGAAGATGTCTTCAACATTGTTGAGTTAGAGGAGTCTATAGAAGTTATGAGCTCAATCTTGATCAAGGATCCACTTGAGAAGGTTCTTAGCTTAAGTTTATTGGAGGAAGGAGTTGAGGAAGATTGCAATGAAGAAATCCAAGCTTTGGATGCATTAGAAAAGGAGACAAGTGCTGAATTTGAAGTGCACGAAGTAGTGCTGAAGCACTGTAGGAACCACGGCCAGGGAGCAAGGACCACGCCCGTGGTTTTACCCGTGGAACTCTCTGTAATGTCCAGAAGTGCCAACTCTTCCAATTCCACGCCTGTGGTTGTGCCAGAGGTCGTGGTTTTGCCCGTGGTTTCTCCAGAAAATGCCTTAGTTGTTGATCAAGCTTCAAGGAGTCTTGGAGAGTCTTCCATGGCTTTGGAATCATCTCAACCTACATCGTATGGATCATCTCCAACCGATAAAGGTCCTCCTAAACTTGATCTTAAGCCTCTTCCTTCTCATTTAAAGTATGCTTTCCTTGGTTCAAATTCTACTTATCCCGTGATTGTGAATGCATCTTTGAATGATGATGAGCTTGATAGATTGTTGAATGAGTTGAAATTGCATAGGAGAGCTATTGGATACACCATTGATGACTTAGTTCGCATTAAACCTTCCTTGTGCATGCATAAAATCTTGATGGAAGATAACCATAAACCTTCAATTGAACCTCAAAGAAGATTGAACCCTATTATGAAAGAGGTAGTGAAGAAAGAGATATTAAAATTGCTAGATGCGGGAATCATTTTCCCGATTTCGGATAGTAAATGGGTTAGTCCCGTACACGTTGTTCCTAAGAAGGGTGGTATAACCGTAGTGACTAATGAGAACAATGAACTAATCCCGACTAGGACGGTTACGGGGTGGAGAATGTGTATTGACTATAGGAAACTTAATGTGGCCTCTAGGAAAGATCACTTCCCTTTATTAACCAAATGCTAGAGAAATTAGCTCAACATTCACACTTTTGTTATTTAGATGGCTATAGTGGGTTTTTCCAAATCCCTATTCACCCGGATGACCAAGAGAAAACAACATTTACATGTCCTTGGGGAACATTTGCATATAGGAGAATGCCATTTGGGTTGTGTAATGCACCCGCCACCTTTCAAAGGTGTATGATGGATATTTTTTCTGAATATATTGAGAACATTATGGAAGTGTTTATGGATGATTTCTCGGTGTATGGATCTTCGTTTGATGATTGCTTAGCTAACTTGTCTTTGGTGTTGAAGAGATGTGAGGAAACTAACCTTGTATTGAATTGGGAGAAATACCACTTCATGGTAAGTGAAGGCATAGTGTTGGGACACTTGGTTTCCCAACGAGGCATTGAGGTTGATAGCCATAGAAATGATAGAGAAGTTGCCACCACCTACCTCGGTGAAGGGGGTAAGGAGTTTCTTAGAGCATGCCGTTTTTACCGGAGGTTTATAAAATATTTCTCTACAATTTATAAGCCTCTCACAAACCTACTAATGAAAGATGTTGAGTTTGTTTTCTTCAAAGATTGCCTTGAAGCGTTTTGTAGGTTGAAGGATGCTTTGATCTCCGCCCCTATCATGCAACCACCGGATTGGAGCTTACCGTTTGAAATAATGTGTGATGCAAGTGATGTGGCCGTTGGGGCTGTTTTAGGACAAAAGAAAGATGGGCTTACACACGCCATCTACTGCGCTAGCAAGACGCTAGATGATGCCCAACTCAACTATGCCACAACCGAGAAGGAGTTGCTTGTGGTAGTGTATGTCTTTGAGAAGTTCCGGTCATATCTTGTTGGAGCAAAGGTCATTGTGTACAAGGATCATGCTGCGATCCGTTATATCCTCACAAAGAAGGATGCCAAGCCTCGCTTAATTCGGTGGATCCTTCTCCTCCAAGAATTCGACTTGGAGATTCGGGACAAGAAAGGTTCCGAAAATTTAGTAGCGGACCACCTTAGTAGGCTACCACCATTGGGTGTTGGAAGAGATGACATCCCGATTAATGACTCATTTTGGGATGAGCAATTTCAAATGATGGAGGAGTGCTTACTTCAAGTGTCTAGAGGGAGTGAGCCATGGTATGCGGATATAGTGAACTACCTTGTGTGTGAAGAGGTGCCACCCGGTTTGTCATATGCCCAAAGGAAAAAGTTTTTCAAAGATGTGAGGCATTACTATTGGAGTGAGCCTCTCTTGTTCAAGAGAGGACCGGATGGAGTCTTTAGGAGGTGCATTCCGGAGGATGAGGTAGAGAGTGTAATCCGCCATTGTCACTCCTTGCCATGTGGAGGCCATGCTAGCTCACACAAGACGTGTGCAAAGGTATTGCAATCCGGCTTTTATTGGCCTAACTTGTTTAAGAATATGCAGAATTTTGTGGTAGCTTGTGACGCTTGCCAAAGAACGGGCAACATCTCAAGGAGGAATGAGATGCCCTTGAACAACATGCAAGAGGTTGAGATATTTGATGTTTGGGGTGTGGACTTCATGGAGCCATTCCCCTCTTAATATGGCAACCTCTACATTCTCTTGGCGGTGGATTATGTGTCAAGATGGGTGGAGGCAATCGCCTCTCCCACAAATGATGCCAAAGTTGTGGTGCGGTTCTTCAACCGAGTCATCTTCCCTAGGTTTGGAACACCAAGAGTGATCATAAGTGATGGAGGGAAGCATTTCACCAATAGGAACTTTGGGACACTTTTGGCTAAGTATGGGGTGACTCATAAGGTGGTCACACCTTACCATCCCCAAACTAGTGGCCAAGTGGAGATCTTCAACAGGGAGATAAAGGGGATGCTTGAGAAGACGGTTTCTAGGACAAGAAAAGATTGGGCTATGAAGCTTGATGATTCTTTGTGGGCTTATAGAACCGCCTTTAAGACACCGATTGGCACCACTCCCTACAAGCTAGTTTATGACAAGTCTTGCCACCTTCCAGTGGAGATGGAGCATAGGGCGTATTGGGCCATAAGGTGGCTGAATTTTGACCGCAAGGAAGCCGGTGAGAAGAGATTGCTAGACATTAATGCTCTTGAGGAGATCCGGTTGGATGCTTATGAAAATGCCCAGATTTACAAGGAAAGGACCAAGCGTTGGCATGACAAACGTCTCATCCCAAAGGAGTAGAGTGAAGGTGACCTGGTCCTTCTCTTCAACTCAAGGCTGCGGCTCTTCCGTGGAAAGCTAAAGTCAAGATGAACGGCTCCTTATGTGGTGAGAAAAGTCTTTCCCCATGGAGCGGTTGAGATAGGTGGGGAGCATTGTGGAGATTTTAAGGTGAAAGGGCACCGTTTGAAGAAGTATATCCCGGAAGCTCCGGTGGGTATGATTGTCCCACTTCACCTTGAGTGAAACGCCCCCGAATTTGGTCAAGCTAATGACCTTAAAGAAGCGCTTAATGGGAGGCAACCCATTGGTACATGTCTTTCCCTTTTCGTTTTTCATTTTCATTTTTTGATTTTTGCTTTTGTCTTTGCTTTGGTGTGTTTGTGTGTTTGGTGTTTGTGTACTAGAGTCTAAGTAGCATGGAAGCCTTGCAAGGCATGAGGAAGGTGATGATGATGATCCCGCATCAAACGTGGGTGGAGTGGACGTGGGACTTGGACGGCTAGCGGTGCTTAGCACGGGTCCCGACGCCATATTGAACATCAAGAGCTCTCTACCACCTTTGATTGATCATCCACCATCACTTCACATGAGTGAACCAAAATACCGAAAACACCATTTTTACACTGTGAGGACTCTCTTTCACTTCTTTATTTATTTTGCACATTGGGAACAATGTGTTCTTAAGTATGGGGTGCGGTTTCCGTGATCATTCGCATGATTGCATCTAGGATAGTTTAATATTATTGTCACATGTTTCATTAGCTTTTGCATTGTACATATATATTTCAAAATTTCCAAAAAAAACAGAAAATTTAAAAAAAAGTTTAGTGCTTCTAAGTTTGGGTAATGACCCTTATGATGAGATTGTTTTGTGAATTGGCTATGGATGGCCTTGTGTGTTGAATGGATTGATGCATATGTGGACTTGAAGTACTTCTCTTGAATCCCATGTATGAATTGTGATTATGATGTTTGCCTTGATTGGATTGAGGATTGATGGTCGAAATTACATGCTAGTTCTTGCACATCATCTAGGAATGATTAAGACAATTCATCTTTCTCTAATTCTCATCTTGATCATGTTGTTTGAGCACCTCAATTGATATAAAAATTTGACCTCTTTTGACCCATCCGGAAATACGAGCATGTTAGTGTGTTGAGTGTGTAAAAAGCAAGTGTGGGGTGAAGTTGTTGATGAATGAATGTTGTGAATGAAGTGCTGAATTTGTTGTGAAAAGTGTAGAAAAAATATAGGTTTGGGTACTTTAGATTTGATGACGAGTAACTCGGCACCATTCACATAATCGGGTGTTTGTGCCTTGCCAAAGTTGGATAAACCAAATGTCCTAATGAGCCTTGGTATGTGTGCCCGGTGTGAGGCACCTCGGAAAATCCCGAGGTCCGCTAATCACCAAGGTTTCGGCTTTTGTACACCAATGCCATTGTCTCAAAAATAACTGAAAGAAAAATAAATTGAAAAAGAAAAGAAAAGATGGAGAAAAATATACAGTTGTGGGAAGTTGATCAAAAACAAAATTGTGGAGTTAGTTCTATTCCCGGATTAGCATCACATGACCTAGAAAAATTCCCACCCTATCACAACATTTCGTGGCCTCTTCTTTCCTAAGTCCTTGTGACCTATTTGCATATGTGTAAGACTTAGTGATCTAGATTGGATATTCTCATGATCATCTTGACTTCTTCATTTTCACTTTCATGCATGCTTTCGAGTTAAGTATAATTGTCTTTCCATGCCTTCGTTCATTTGATTCATGATTGCTTGTCCATTGCTATGAAACATGACGATGAAGGTGATCCATCTTATGAAGCACAATTCCAAAAAGATTTTATGCTTTTCTGCATTCATATATCATCTCATCTCTTAGCCTATAGTTGGACCTTGCTTGGGGACGAGCAAGTCTTAAGTATGGGGTATTTTGATAAACGATTTATGACGTTAGTTTAGGTATTCATTTTGATAGCTTTTCCCGTTATTCATGCATGGTTTGGCATTAGTTCATGACATTTACGCTTAATTCATGCATATTGTCAAAATAGACGTCTACACGAACTCTTGTCAATTTTGTAGGTATTTTGGGGAACTTTTGGAGCTTAATCGATACATTCGAGGATCAATCCTCGTGATGACACACTTCCGGACTCATTGAGAAGCAAGCTAGGAGCAAAGGACAACACATAGGACCTTGTTGGTGCATGCCTTGCACCAACTCATGGCTTAACAATCAAAACAGAGTTGTTTATGCAAAACCACAGCCAAGACCAAGAAACCACGCCCGTAATTTTGGCCGTGGTTTCCTCTGAACAGCTGTGAGAGCTGTCCCACGATCTCCATGCCCGACTCTTGCCCTTGATGGAGAATATAAGTGGTCCTGTAGGCTGTTGCTGGGGGATCCTCTCACACATTCTCTCCCATACTCTCTTACACACACATCATTCCATTGAAGGATAGACTTGGAGGAGAAGACAAACACTCTCATTTTGGGAAGAAGAAGAACAACGTTCATCTTAGAGTTTTCATAGTTTTTGAGTGATTTTTGAGAAACTTTAGTTGAAGATATTTGCAAGGATTGTAAGGAACGTTTTGGACCTTCTTTTGAAGGGTTGTAAGTCTTGCTTAAACTTATATTCAGCTGGGTTTTCTTGTTTCTACTTGTTTCTTTTCTCTTTCATTTCATTTTCTTGCTATGGAAGCCATGAATGTTTGCTTGTTGAGTTTGAATCTTAAAATGCATGTTGTTGGCTAAATAGTAGTGATTCTAGGGTAATGGAGTGATGGTTATGGCTTGGACTATGATAGAATAGACTTGAATTTACCTTTGGATGAATTGCTTGCTCGAACCTTACCTATGTTGAAAACCACGGTCTGTTCATACCTTTCCACAGCCGTGGTTCTGTATGATCCATCCGTGTTTTTCCCTGTTATTCTTGTATTGATAAATCTGAATGTTAGGATGTTAGATTGTTGAAATCCTAGTGTTTATTAAGCATAATCTAGCCTAGAGTGACCTAATGCTAGCAAACTAAGTAAGGGAAGAGACCTACCCGGTAATTCTCGATCTTAGGTTCCAAAGATGATGAACTCTAGGTAGTAGTGAGCCTCACAAGCCGCTATTGGACTGAGTGTGCTAGGATTGGTGCTTAGGACTGCCTTCCCGAGACTTACCCGGTAAGGAGAGGTTAGACCTCTAGATATCAATCCGGTTTGTGTAGAATTCCCAATCTTAGGCTCCTAGAGACTTACCCGGTAATAGGACCTTAAGTGTGGGATTAGTGGACCATGAGACCTACCCGGTGATTGATCCCGTTTGAGAAACACCCTTTCCCAACATACCATAGCTAGTCCAATGTTGATTAGAAGCTTGAGTCCAATGCCATAACCGGAAGTCCTAACCCCTAGAATCCGCTTTTCTCTCTTTGATCACATATCTTGTGTTTGTGTTGCTTATTTGTGTTGCTAGCTTGATTTGTTAGTTTGTTTTATAAACTTGCATCATTTGTGATCTTTGTTTGATCACCACAAAAAAAACCCAAAAATATCATGATTTTCATTTCTTTATTTCTTCCTCTTTTCTTAGACTAGATTTGCACCATCCATGATCACTTGCTTGATTTGATTTCACCTTAGTCTTTGTGTTCGACCTCGGAATACTATCCTTACTACAAAATGACCCATACATTGTGGGTTCGCTAGGAGTTAGGAAAATATAAAGAGTTATAAATTGTAAGACTTTTGTGCTATACATTTCTAGCGTAACAGGTGGCTGACTCGAACTTGATGACGATTCCTGACTTTTCAAAGGAACAAAAGTAGAGGAAGAAGGAGGGGTTAGTGCATTTTTAGCATGAGAATAGGGATTACCGGAATTATTTTGATTGGATCTCCAGTTGTTCCTATTCCCTTGATGATTTCCTTAATTATTTCCTCTTCCTACAAAGCCCATATCTTTCCCCTTGGACTGATGTGCTTGGTTCTTCAAAAGCTCCTTCAAAGCTTTCATCTCATTGATGAGAGTGTTGATTTGATTGATACTAGAGGATTTAAGATTCAGCTCTTGAGGTCTTGAGCTTTGACCTTCATTACTCGGTCTTCGTTGGTAGTATTTCTCAACAATTTGAGCTTGTTTCTCAACAAACTCCCAAGCATCATCAACTCTCATGTCTATAAATGTTCTGGCTGAAAAGGATTGGAGGTCTACACCAAGTTTGAATATATATATTATGTGATTATATTGTCGTTTCATCTACCTTTGCGGGAATCGAGGTCTACACAGAGTTTCGTTGTAATCGTAGGTAAAATGGCACGTTTTACATCAAAATGGAGCAAAAGGAGCTAAGGAGTCATTGGAGCTACATTCAGAAGCTTAAGGAAGAATCCAGGAATCATTGAATTGGATTGGAGATTCACTTTGGACCAGATTTGAGAGATTTCACATTCAGTTGTGATTCACCTCGGTTGATTACAGAGTCACCTCGACCGAGGTGATCCAGAGGAGCTGACTCGACCGAGGCGAACACCTTGGACGCGGCAAGGATATTTTATTCTTGGCTGAGATTTTTTATTTTTGGAAAGAGGATCTTATATTTTTAGGCTGGATTCCTGGAAGGAAGAAGATAATTTAGCCCATATATTTTACCTATTTTTATGGGAAGAGATCTTTCTAAGATATCTTATCTTTGGAGAGTAATTTTCCTATAAAGAGGGTTGGATTTTCCACAAATCCAACATCCGCTATCACCGGGAGATGTGCTTACAGACCGCGAACATCCGCTATCACCGAGAGACGTGCTTACACACCGGAACAGCCGCACTCCCCATAGTTGGAAGATTTGAAGAACCTTTTTGAAGGTTGAAGGATGATTGAAGGAAGGAAGTTGATAGCTTTTATAGCTGTGTGAAGGGTTTTATAAGATTCCCTTAGATTCCCTTCATTGTTGATTTGTCTTATTGGATTTTGATCCAAGGAACGCTTGTTGATTGATAATTGATTCAGTTATTGAAGCCTTTCTCTTAAGGTTTTCTTGTTCAATTATTCTCTTTCTTCCCTTATATTTGATCATTGCTTTCATGATGATGAGTGGCTAATTTCCATGTGTGATTCTAGGGTGATTGGCTGAAGGTTGTGGGAAAAACAATGATAGAATAATCTTAATCACAGTTGGACCCTGAAAGTTCGAGTCTTTATCCTTAACCCTAAAGCATCTCGCTCAGTCGATGTACATCTCGGCCGGGGTGGAATTCTTCTAACCGAGGTGACTTACCTAATCCGAAACTGAGAGTTAAGTGTTAGAGTTTGCCAAATCCTATTCTTATTATACCTTTCCTGGTTCAATGCAAGCCTAGGATGAGACTTACCCGGTGATTCCTTTGTTTGCTTACCTAAGATCATAAGTATAGTTAATAAAGGTTTATCCTTTATTGGGGTTTGAGTGTGCTTTCATCCCGTCTTTGTGAGTTAACCTGAGACTTATCCGGTAAAGGTTGATTCTATTCCCTTAGTTGGAATGTTAGTTTGAGGTTATAGTTCTTTTCCTTAATTCCTTGAGACTTACCCGGTAATAGGAGTTACGGTTTGGGATCAGTGAGTAGTGAGACTTACCCGGTGATCTATTCCACTTTAGAAACACCTTCCCTATGCAAAAATCTCAGCTTTGTCCGCTTATCTTGAGATCTTGAGTTGAAACCACAACTAGATGCTTTAATCCCTAGAATTGCATATTTCCTTAATTGAATTTTTATCATCTTTGATTGCTTTAATCGCTTTTGTGGTTAGTAGTGGCATTGACAAACCTATACTTGCTTTGTTTCACTAAGTCCCTGTGATCGACCCCTGGAATTTCTTGCTTTTTACTACGATTGACCCGTACAATGCGGGTTCACATCCTTGTTTTAAGCTTACATCTAGGGTTATAAATTTAAAGCTTGCACACACCGTTTGGAGCGAACAAGTTTTTGGCGCCGTTGCCGGGGACTTGGTCTAGACCGAGCCGGTTGCGGTTTGCTTTCGGGGCACTTGCCCCTGTATCTACTAACCACTCTACTTGAGTGACTTTCGCAGGTTCTTTTTCTTAGGTTTATGCGAAGAACCCGCGCTGGGAAGGAAATCGTTCCTTACGACACCGAACCAGAAAAGACATACAAAAGAGGCTTGAAAGAAGCGAAGATGGCCGACCAAGACAATCGCAATCTTGAGGCCAAATTGAAGGAGGCGTTAGAACAGCTACGCCTCAGCAAGGAGGAACTGAGACTGGAGAGGTAAGAAACTCGTGCAAGGACTGAAGCGATCGAAGCAGATATGGCAGCTTTACGAGACCAGTATCTACCTCGACCGAACCCAGATCCTCGACCGAGGCAAGACCCTGCTCCAGACCCTCGACCGAGGCAGAATCCAGTACCTGTCGCCCTGGCCGAGATACTTCCACCTCGGATGCCAGTCTGAGATGTTCTTTTTGTAGGTATTCCACAAACCCTAGGACAGAGGATGGACCCCAATCAACAACCGAGGCGTCCAGGATTTGACCTAGGTGATCCAGCGGACCATGATTATGAGCTTCGACCGCAAGTTCTTTCCATGATTCGCCAATGCCAGTTTGGAGGGTAGAGAGGGAATCTCCGCATCAACATCTACAAAACTATGAGATCTTGATGGAGACCTTGAGACCTTCAAGGCTGGAAAACAACAATTACAAGCTAAGGCCTTTCTACTTTTCTTTGAAAGATAGAGCTCTTACTTGGTATCAATCTCTTCCTCCAGGAAAAATCAGTACTTGGGAGGAGATGACTACGGAATTCTTGACTAAATTCTTTCCCCCCTCTAAAACCGCTGAAATGAGAGGGAAGATTAATGCATTCATCATGAAGGACAAGGAGAGCTTGTCCAAGTCATGGGAGAGATTTAAAGATATTCTTTTGGATTGCCCACATCATGGAATTCCAAAGATAGAGTTGTTGGAGATATACTTCAAGGGACTGGACGGAAGCACCCAGTTCAACCTTCAACTACTATCTGTTGGCACATTCATGGATATGCCAATTGACGAAGCTTGGGAGTTCATAGAGAAGCAAGCTTTGCACATGGAAAAATACTCCCACCAAGGAGCTAAAGGTGGAGTTAAAAGAGTCAATTTTCAAGATACTCAGCCTAACAACAATCAACTCACGTCGTTGAAGAATGACGTGAAACAATTGAGGGAACTCTTAGTTGCTTAAACTAAGAAGGAAGATCAAGGATCAAGGAACAACAATGGATACCGTAACAACAACAACGGTTCCTGGAACAACAACTACAACAACAATAGAGGATCCAACAACAATAATTGGAGGGCAAACAACCAAAATTTGGGTAACCATCATTCTAACTCCAACTCGAATGATTCCTCTAATCCTTTCCTCTCTTCCTCTTCTTCTTCTACTCCATTAAAGAGCCAGGAGCAAGGATCGAGTTTGTCCCAGCCAGAAAAGAAAGACGCAGTACTGGAGGCCATCTTAATCAAGCTAAGCTCTATGGAGACATCCATGACTTCATTTTCGAAGGCACAAAAAGCCTTAGAACAACAATTCTTTAACAAGGCGAATGAAGCGCCAAGAGATCCAGGGAAGCTTCCAGCAAGAACGGAAAGCAACCCTAAGGGCCAGATTATGGCCATAACGACGAGGAGTGGACTGAAGACTGCAGATCCAGTGCCTCGGTCGATGCCAGTACAGACGAAGACCACCTCGGTCCAAGTGCAGTCGAAGAACAGTTCGGCCGAGATGCCAACCGAGGTGGAGCCACAGAAAGCGGAGGAGAAAACTGAAGTTTATATTCCACCTCCTGCATATAAACCACCACTTCCATTCCCCTAGTCAATGGCCAGAGCACATCTAGACAAGCATTTTGGTAAGTTCCTTGACTTGATGAATAAACTACACATTAATATTTCTTTCCTTGATGCTATTCTAGGGATGCCCGCCTATGGGAAGTTCTTGAAAGAGATTCTATCAAGGAAGAGGAAGCTGGAAGACTTTGATAAAGTAAGGATGACATCTAAGTCCTCGGAGCTTATTCAAATCATGAAGGAGAAAATGCCACCCAAGTTAAGAGGTCCCGGATCATTTTGCATTCCCATTCAAGTTGGGGATGTCACTTGTGAAGCCTTATGTGATCTAGGAGCCAGCGTGAGCATCATTCCGCTGGACCTATGTGTTAAGATCGGACTTAGAGAGCCCAAGCCGGTTAAGATACGGTTATACATGGCGGACCGCTCCATTACCTATAGACTTTGTTGTGCTTGATATTCCCGCAGATTATCCTGTTCCTATCATTCTCGGGAGGCCATTTCTAGCAACTTCGGGTTGCAATGTGGATTGTAAGAACGCCAAGCTGAAGTTCAATATTGGCGGAGATGAAGTGGAATTCGCATTACTTGCGGCTATGAAGGGAGAGTAGCTAGGAGATGATATCTTCAACATCTACGATGAAGAAGAATCAAGAGAATTGGTGAGCTCTATCCTTATTAACGATCCACTCGAAAGAGTTATAAGTTTCAGTTTAATGGAGAAAGGTATAGATGCTTCTTGTGACGCAGATATACGGAGCTTAAAGGCACTGGAAGAAGATCCAGGAGCTAAAACTGAAAGACTAATCCAGGAGAAGAAGATCTCCAGTTTCGGTTCAAGTGGCAGTACCTCGACCGAGGCACCTTCTGGACCAAGCGAGGTGACCGAAGAATATCTCGGTCAACCTCTCTGGACCTCGACCGAGGTCGAAAGCGAGATGATGTCAACTGAGACTACTGAAAATAACAAGCTTCTTACTCCCTTCTCTGACATTCATACTCAGTTGGTGGAACATTCTCTCCACCAAATTTCTGATAATAAAGGACCTTGGTATGCTAATATTGTTAATTATCTTGTTTGCCCCAGGAAATACCGCCCGGATTGACGTACGCTCAAAGGAAGAAATTCTTCAAGGACGTACGCCATTACTACTGGGATGAACCGCTGCTATTCAAGCACGGGCCGGATGGGATGCTTCGAAGATGCATTCCGGAAGATGAAGTTAATAGCGTCATACGGCATTGTCACTCACTTCCTTGTGGAGGGCATGCTAGCGCCAACAAGACATGCACTAAGGTATTACGTTCCGGTTTCTTTTGGCCCACATTATTTAAGGATGTGCAAACGTTTGTTTTCTCTTGTGATGCATGCCAAAGAACAGGGAACTTATCTAGAAGAAATGAGATGCCACTCAATAACATACAAGAGGTTGAGATTTTTTATGTATGGGGAGTAGATTTCATGGGACCTTTCCCATCATCCGGAGGAAACCTCTATATTCTTCTACTAGTTGATTACGTCTCTAGATGGGTTAAAGCCATTGCTTCTCCCACTAATGACGCCATGGTGGTTGTGAAGTTCTTTAACAAGACTATCTTTCCACGTTTTCGGACTCCATGCATCATCATCAGTGATGGAGGGACGCATTTCATCAACCGGAAGTTTAAGGCACTTCTATCGAAGTATGGGGTGACCCACAAGGTAGCAACCCCTTATCACCCTCAAACTAGTGGACAGGTCGAGATCTCGAATAGAGAAATTAAAGCAATCTTGGAGAAGACCGTCTCTAGGACGAGGAAGGATTGGTCCATGAAGTTGGACGACGCTCTTTGGGCCTACAGGACCGCATTCAAGACTCCCATTGGTACCGCCCCTTATAATTTGGTATATGGGAAGTCTTGTCATTTTCCCGTTGAGTTAGAACACAAGGCATATTGGGCGATCAAATGGTTAAACTTCGACATCAAGGAAACTGACGAGAAGTGGCTATTGGATATCAATGAGCTGGAGGAGCTGCGTTTGAACGCTTATGAGAATGCCAAAATCTATAAAGAAAGGACGAAGAAATGGCATGACAAGCGCATCATTCCTAAGGAGCTTAAAGAAGGAGACTTAGTTCTACTCTTCAACTCCCGCCTCCGCCTCTTTCCAAGTAAGTTGAAATCTAGATGGACCGGACCTTATGTTGTGAAACATGTTTTCCCTCATTGTGCAGTTGAGATTTGGGGAGAAACGAGTGGCAGCTTCAAGGTCAACGGTCATAGACTTAAGAAATACAAACCGGAAGTTCCAGTTGAGGAGGTTGCACCGCTATACCTCGTTTGTGAGATACCGTACGGTCCAGCTAGCGACCTTAAATCAAGCGTTTCTAGGGAGGCAACCCAAGGTATTGCTTTCTTTTCCCTTTTTCTAATCTAGCTTTAGATAGTTTGCCTTTGCTTTGCTTTGTTTTGTTTTTGGCGTCCTAGACAAACAACAGGTGACATTTAAGGAAGGAATACAACCCAGGAGTACAACTGGAAGGACAGAAGTTCGAGAATATGAGAAGACGGAGTTTAACTGAGACACATCTCGGTTGCTGTCACAACACCTCGACCGAGATGATTCTTTAGCAACCGAGGCGATAAGGGTTTCTGAAGATTCACCTTGGTCTGTACACCTCGGTCCAGTCGAGACCATCTCGATTGAGGTGACAACAGTTCCAGAAAAGCGTATAAAAGGGGCTGAAGATTTCTCTCTCTTCTCTTTACCCTCTTCTAGACCGCGGCGCATTTTCCACCTCGCTCCTCCGTTCTTCGCTCATTTTCGATGATTCTTGCTTCCAAACTGAGAGGAAAGGGTAGAGGATCGCATTGCAAGCACCAATCTGCAGAAAGAACGAACCAAATCGACCGAATCGGGGTAAAAATCGAAAAAACCCTAACCCTCCTCTTTTCCACTGTTTCCTTTCGATTTAGGCTTTGATTGCCCTTGCATTTGCTGAGAAAAGGATTAAGTACCCCATAGGAACCTTTGGTAGTGATTTTGGGGGAAAAGAACTGGATTTTTGAGGGAATCGATCGAGCAGTTTTTCGCCTCGGTCCAGTCGGCCTGTGCCTCAGCCGAGGTGTTCTACAGAGTTATCAAGGCAACCGAGGTGGTCTGACAGGTCACAAAAATTATGAGTTCTAACAGGCAGTTGGTCCTGAGGGACAAATCTTCTCCTTCTCCTTCTTCTTCTTCCCGCCGTACTAGACCGGTGATCCACGAGAGACACCAGGTCGATTATGACCGCATAGCGGCCCGTCCAGTGATTGCACCCCGCTTCCTAGACATATCTGCTTTTGATTGCCTCCATGTCGATGATGATTTGAGGCGTATGATTTCTGCTGTGGGGCTGGAGTAGTTCACAGAGATTAGAGCTCCGGCCTATCTAGAGCCGACCTTGGAGTTTGTCAGCTCCTTTACCTACTTGCCTACCAAGCGCGCCGTGAAGTACCGGTTGATGAACCGGAACTACTTGGTTCCCTTAGATCACTGGCGGGATATCTTTGGCTTCCCGATCCCGACTGTTGCTGATTTTCCCTCCAGAGTTGTAGCTAGGGAGTTCTGGGGACAGATAGCTCACGTGGTTGAGCATGCTGACAGATGGAGACCTGGAGAATCCAGGGAGAGGATTATATTCCATCTTGCTTTTAGACTGGCCCACAGGATCTTCCGTGAGACTCTTCTGGCGTGTACTGAGACGCCCCAGAAGGTCAGACAGGGCGAGCTTCTGAGTTTATATTGCATGATGACTGGAGGAGTCCCAGATTTTGGATTGATGCTGGTAGAGGATCTGCATAAGATCAAGGAAAAGGCGAAGGGCGACATCTGCTGTGGAGGTATTGTGACTCATATAGCGAGTTACATGGATATGGACCTCAGTGCTTGTACCATGGTGGCGGCAGCCAAGCCGCTTGGACTTCAGGAGATGATCACTCGGAGGATACTGTTCCCCGAGGACTTACTACGCCATATGTGGCGATGCCATGGGAGCCCCGACTGCACCACAGGGGATCAGATGGTCAGCTCAATTCTCAGTGTTTGATCCACATTACTGGCAAAC
Organism: Fagopyrum esculentum; assembly: GCA_033239045.1. Taxonomy (NCBI): domain Eukaryota; kingdom Viridiplantae; phylum Streptophyta; class Magnoliopsida; order Caryophyllales; family Polygonaceae; genus Fagopyrum; species Fagopyrum esculentum. The sequence continues at coordinate 51,395,434 of BSUD01000007.1, forward strand.
TGCGTGGATCCCACTGATGGAGGATGCTAGAGAGGCAGCAGCAGCTACAGCAGCTCAGGGACCAGTTGAGGAGGATGAGGCTGAGGATGATGATGATGATGATGATGTTGCTGAGGATGGTGGTGTTCTTATGGATACGGGCACGGATACAGCTGGGAGTAGCACACCGGTCATTGATCTAGATGATGATGAGACTGAGGAGGAGCCGGCTGCAGCACCAGCACGTCCCGCTAGGCGTAGGGTACGTAGGCAGAGGGATCCACTTGCTCACCGTCGCATCGATGATCTAACAGATCAGATAATAGATTCCTATGCTGCCATGTCCCTAGAGATCCGAGAGATGCAGGAGAGATTACACTACCAGCACGTGATGGCTGAGATTCAGTTTCAGCATGTCATGGGCTATCCTTTCGACCCATCTCAGCACCCGTATGTGCCACCACCACCACCACCGGATCGTGATTATTGAGAGCTTGCAGGATTTTCTTTCTTTATTTAGTATGCAGCTCAGCTATGTCCGGTGAGTATTTTATTTCTCTAGACTTATTTTGACCCATTGGGACAATGTGTCCAAAGTATGGGGTATTTGATATATTATTTGACTATGGATGATTGTATGCTACTCTTATGGATATTTATGATCTTATTTTGCTTTATGTGCTTATCTGAGATTACATGCATGCATACAGGTTATTTGATTGAGAAAAACGTCAAAAACTGGAAAGAAAAAAAAATTTTATGACCTCGACCGAAGTGATTCTGGCCAAACGAGGTGCTTCACCTCGGTTGACTTAGAACATCTCGACCGAGGTGGTTTAACTGAAAGTTTTCGAAACAATTTTTGTGCTTCTTATCTGGATATGACCTCAGTGAAGATTTTGTTTGCCGGCTGGTTTGAAATATTTATATGTTTGAAAGGTTTTATGATATGTTTAAGTTGCTAAATGCTTTGTTCAAAATTTTGTGCATGTTTAATACTTTGTCTTTATCAAAAATATGTTGAATTTGAAGGTTGACATCACATTATGAGTTCTCTCACTTTCTTCCTGGAAAGATTAATGCAATTCATTCTTTTCTCTTCTTCTTCTTGATCATGCTTAGCCCCTCATATACATATTTGCCTCCCTTTACCTATCCGGGAATTTGGAAGCAAGCAAGTGAAAAGCAGGTGAAAGAAAAGTTGAGAAGTTGGCTGGAAGTGAAAGTATTAGAAAGTAATAAATAGGTTTGGGGAAGTCAATCATGATGATGAGTAACTCGGCACCATTCACATAGCCGGGTGTTTGTGTCTTGCTAAAGTCGGATTGATCGATATTCCTAACGGGTCATGGTATGTGCATCAAGGGTTTGATGCATCTCAAGAAATTGATGATCGCTGATGTCCTAGGCTTCGGTTATTGTGCACCTCTGTCCATGCATCCCAAAAAGTAAAGTAAAAAAGGAAAAGTGTGAAATAAGCAAAGCTTATTGGTGGATGATGTTGAAAGTCAAGTGAAAGTGAAGTGATATCCTTTTTCCGGATTCTAGCACCACATTACCTTCTATACATCCCTACCCTACACGTTTCTTGACTTTTCTTTTGGGAAGCCCTTGAGACCTCGAGCTTGTTGATTGACTTAGTGGTTTAAACTGGATTATACATGATTAATCTCGATAATTATGATTTATTATGCATTCTATGATTTTATGCAAAGATGAACAACTTTCTTATATTTATAAAATGTTTTAAGCATATTTTGATTTTAAATTCCATGAAGTATTCTCTTAGAGTGATCTATGATTGTAGCACACCATTAAAATGTTTTGAAAGACTTTTTCATTGATCTTCATGACTAATAATCCACTCTATCTTGTATTTTATATTCGGAACTTGCTTGGGGACAAGCAAGGGCTAAGTATGGGGTATTTTGATAGCATGAATTATTGTCTATATATTGGGACCTGATTAGACGTTTTATCTTCAATAATCTGCATGTTTGAATATATATATATATATATATATATATATATATATATATATATATATATATATATATATATATATATATATATATATATATATATATATGTATATATATATATATATATATTATGTGATTATATTGTTGTTTCATCTACCTTTGCGGGAATCTAGGTCTACACCAAGTTTCGTTGTAATCGTAGGTAAAATGGTACGTTTTACATCAAAATGGAGCAAAAGGAGCTAAGGAGTCATTGGAGCTACATTCAGGAGCTTAAAGAAGAATCCAGGAATCATAGAATTGGATTGGAGATTCACTTTGGACCAGATTTGAGAGATTTCACATTCAGTTGTGATTCACCTCAGTTGATTACAGAGTCACCTCGACCGAGGTGATCCAGAGGAGCTGACTCGACCGAGGCAAACACCTTGGACGCCGCAAGGATATTTTATTCTTGGCTGAGATCTTTTATTTTTGGAAAGAGGATCTTATATTTTTAGGCTGGATTCCTGGAAGGAAGAAGATAATTTAGCCCATATATTTTACCTATTTTTATGGGAAGAGATCTTTCTAAGATATCTTATCTTTGAAGAGTAATTTTCCAATAAAGAGGGTTGGATTTTCAACAAATCCAACATCCGCTATCACCGGGAGACGTGCTTACAGACCGCGAACATCCGCTATCACCGGGAGACGTGCTTACACACCGGAACAGCCGCACTCCCCATAGTTGGAAGATTTGAAGAACCTTTTTGAAGGTTGAAGGAAGATTGAAGGAAGGAAGTTGATAGCTTTTATAGCTTTATGAAGGATTTTGTAAGATTCCCTTAGATTCCCTTCATTGTTGATTTGTCTTGTTGGATTTTGATCCAAGGAACGCTTGTTGATTGATAATTGATTCATTTATTGAAGCCTTTCTCTTAAGGTTTTCTTGTTCAATTATTCTCTTTCTTCCCTTATATTTGATCATTGCTTTCATGATGATGAGTGGCTAATTTCCTTGTGTGATTCTAGGGTGATTGGCTGAAGGTTGTGGGAAAAACAATGATAGAATAGTCTTAATCACAGTAGGACCCTGAAAGTTCGAGTCTTTATCCTTAACCCTAAAGCATCTCGCTCAGTCGATGAACATCTCGGCCGGGGTGGAATTCTTCTGACCGAGGTGACTTACCTGATCCGAAACTGAGAGTTAAGTGTTAGAGTTTGCCAAATCCTATTCTTATTATACCTTTCCTGGTTCAATGCAAGCCTAGGATGAGACTTACCCGGTGATTCCTTTGTTTGTTTACCTAAGATCATAAGTGTAGGTAATAAAGGTTTATCCTTTATTGGGGTTTGAGTGTGCTTTCATCCCGTCTTTGTGAGTTAACCTGAGACTTACCTGGTAAAGGTTGATTCTATTCCCTTAGTTGGAGTGTTAGTTTGAGGTTATAGTTCTTTTCCTTAATTCCTTGAGACTTACCCGGTAATAGGAGTTACGGTTTGGGATTAGTGAGTAGTGAGACTTACCCGGTGATCTATTCCACTTTAGAAACACCTTCCTTATGCAAAAATCTCAGCTTTGTCCGCTTATTTGAGATCTTGAGTTGGAACCACAACTAGATGCTTTAATCCCTAGAATTGCATGTTTCCTTAATTGACTTTTTATCATCTTTGATTGCTTTAATCGCTTCTGTGGTTAGTAGTGGCATTGACAAACCTATACCTGCTTTGTTTCACTAAGTCCCTGTGATCGACCCCTGGAATTTCTTGCTTTTTACTACGATTGACCCGTACACTGCGGGTTCGCATCCTTGTTTTAAGCTTACATCTAGGGTTATAAATTTAAAGCTTGCACACACCGTTTGGAGCGAACAACCACAATAAGGGGTGCCGGTGGTTCTGCTGCAGCTCTAGCATTTCTTTCTTCATTTATCAGTCGAATGGCTTCTCTCAATTCGGCCATGTCAACTAGATGTTGTTCTTCTTTAGCAAGTCCTTCATTTCTCAATCTAACGGGAGCTTCATCTCGTTCTCTTACTCGATCAAGAGCCTCATTCAATTCAGCTTGAATATCTACTTCTTCTTCATTATTATTGGCAGCATCCATTTTAGCTTCTTTCAACCTTCGCTTGTAAGTCTTTTCTGGTTCAGGATCGTAAGAAACGATTTCTTTACCAGCTTTTGTTCTTTGCATAAACCTAAGGAAAGATTCCGCAAGAACACTCAGATAGAATGATAATTAGCAAAACAAGAAGCTTCCAAGTTAGACAACCATACACTGGATTGGTCTTGACCAAATCCCCGGAAACGGCGCCAAAAACTTGTTCGCTCCAAAAGGTGTGTGCGTAAAAAGCTTAAAATTTGGATCCTGAATTATAGACCTAACAATAAGCAAACCCGTAGTGTACGGATCTATCGTAGTAAGGGCTAATATTCCGGAGTCGATATCAGGGATTCAGTGAGAACAATTCAATAAAGTAATCCAACTTAGGAAGCAAGCAAACAACAATCAATAACAATGGCAAAGATATAAGAATGATTGGGGAACGTAGATTTTAGAGATCCAAGTATCCGATTGTGGTTTCCGATTCAAGATGTCTATAGATGTGTAAAGGACAGAGCTGGATTGCAAAGGTATATATTCTAAGGTAGGATATCGTAGGGTGAAGTTCCAACATCCACTTATCTCACCCAAGGGTTTTCTAAACAACGGATGTTGAGTCTTGATTTTATAAAGGATCTAACGATAGGATTATACTCTCAATACCAAACACAAAACCCAAGGAAGTCAAAAGAAAGCAGAAAGGTAAGGCTATGATACTCTCAACCTTAATAGAGGGTTTTGAATCCTCTATTACCTAGAACTCGTAAACGTTTATAACCAAGAAAGGCTATGGATAAGAAGGGTTCAACAAGGCTAGGATGTAGGCAATCTTTAACTTTTGGTAAATGTAAAAGCAAAATGTGCAAGACAAAAGAAACAACAGTAGGATCTTGGGAAACCATGGACGTGGAACCTCAAGAATAGACCGTGGAAATCCTTCTGCGAGGGTTTCGACTCACGACTCTCAAGGTCCGCTCAATATACAAGCTTTAATCTATCATCATCTAAACCACAACCATCAACCCATCACCCTAGAATTGCATGGGGGTTTAGCCAACAATCATCTTCATATTCAAATCAAGGTTTAAGGAAGAAATCAAGAATAGCATGCAAATATGAAAATGCAAAGAAGAACTATGCTTTCCGAAAAGTGAATCTCCAAATCTCAATAACTGAATCAAACAACAAATATCGCAGTTCTTGTGATCTCTAAAGATCAAAATCAAAACCTGAGAAAAATCTCACAAATATGTCCAATATCCAAGTCGCAAATCCAAAAGCTCTTAAATCCGTCCTTGAAGTGTGTAGCAAGAAAATCTTGAGGATCAACATCCTTTCAATCTCAAAAGTGCGATCAAAACCAAAGTGTAAGCGATTGTGTCTGATATCTCAGCCGTCAACCTATTTTATAAAATAAAATTAGGTTTAGAAGGCTCTCATTTACGTTGTTGACGTGACAATAACTAAACGGATTTTTTCGAAGAAAACCATGGGTGACGTCATCAAAACCACGGCCGTGGTTTGCCCCGTTATGCCTCTCGACCTCTCTTTCCACGTGTCGAAATCAATGAATTAATAAAACCTCGGCCGTGGATGTTTATTCTTTGGTCGTGGTTTCTTCCTTTTTGACGTCTTTCCTCTTTGTCTCACTTCATACTCCTTTCTAGGCTCCTCCAATGCTTCCTATTGAGATCCACTTTGATCAATACTCCATGAATGCTCCATTTCCACTCCAAATCAACGATAATTTACCTAAAATCACAACAAAGTCTGTGTAGATCTTCATTCCAACATAATAAGCGAATATGATCATAAATGCTACGAATATACGTTCATGTACTCAAAAGAAAGGGAAAAACTACCTATATGCACATCTAAAGTAATGTCATATTTTATGCTATCACTAAGGAAGTAAGCTTTTGTAAACTAAGAGGAATAAAAACTTTTGGAATGAAATGAAGATCTTTTGATCGCTTGAAGACTTTGATGTTTCCGTGTAAGCTTGTTGTACTTCTCTTCAATCGTGATCTTCATTTATAGTCTTCGATGGAGAATTCTTATAGCTGTTGTGAAGATGACCGTTGTGATGTTCTTCCTTCTCCATAGAAAACGGTGTAGGTTGAGATGAAGTAGCCGTTGTAATCTTCTATCTTCTTCATCTCCTTGACGCACGTTGAGAGTCTTCTTCTTCGACATTGTCACTTGAAAAAGTTGTTGAAGATCTTGTCGTTGAAGTCCTTGTTTCAAGCGCCGAGATCTTCCAAGTTGTTGAGGATCTTTGGTTGAAGATATCTCTCTTTGATAGCCGTTAAAGATCTTCCCTGGATTGCGAGATCTTTGTGAAATTTGTTGGATAGATCTTCAATCTTGCGTCGGTTAAGACTTTGCAAGATCTTCTTGGTGGGCCGATATCTTTTCTACAAAATATGTTGGAGATTTGGCTGGCCGAGATCTTCTCTTGATATCTTATTTGAAGATCTTCTTTTGATCCTTAGTAGATATGATTGTTGAGTTTGAATATTGATTTTGAAATCCTTCCAGCCGATGTATCCCTTGTATCGAGTTTCAAGGCTTCGGCTTTGATCCTTGAAATGGGTTTCAAGGCCTCTGTGTTGAACCTTTAGATTTCTTCTCAATCTCTGCATCTGTCCTTGTAACTAGTTTCGAGGCCTCCATTCATCCTTTGAAAAGCTTTCCAAGGCTTGCACACATTTAACAAACAAAAAACCAAACTATGCAACCTAGAAATATAATTTATATTTATTAGTGTATAAACTGCTCATAATGTTAAGTCTTCCATCATCACATATACAAATATATAACTAGGGTGGAGTTATTGGAACATATCAGAATCTGTACCGTCAGAATCATCTTTTTGCACCACGTTTACTGATTTTGAAGATTATTCTGACTTGTTATCTTCATACTTCTTCTTCCTTCCAGGACAATCACGTTTGAAGTGACCCTCCTCCTTGGAGAAGTAACAAGTTGCTACCTTTTTACCCTTAGGCATAGACCTGGATTGCTTGTTACTTCCTTCTTGGTTCTCTTTCGTCCTCCCTCTATCATGGTTGCCTCTAACATACAACCCTTCACTTTGAGAACTCCCATTGGTATGATGTAGTCGTTCGACTTTTGAAAGCAACGTTGTTACCATAGTATCAATACTTATCTCGTCTTTCCCACACGTCAATGTCATCAATATATTCTCATACGAAGAGGGTAGAGAACACAACAAGGTCATAGCTTTATCTTCATCTTCAAGTTTTACATCCACCCGAGTCATATCCCCCAATAATTTGATTAAAGATATTCACGTGTTTCATCATATTAGAACCTTCCACCATTTTCAACACATACAAGCTCTATTTGAAATACAATTTGCTAAACAGATATTTTTACATATACCGTTTCTACAATAGAGTCCAAATCGCTTGACAAGATTTGAGATCGATAACACGATATATTACCTCGTCTTTCAAACATAGTCGAATGACCGACACTACCTTCTCTTGCATTTTCTCCCAGTCGTCGTCTTTCAACGATATCGGTTTTGTCTCCTTCAACACCTTCAACATCCCTTTTTGCGTTAGCAGATCCTTAACTTGTGACACCCCAAATACGCTGGACTCGGGGTGCTACGGGCTAGGGTCTCACAATGGATCCTGACCTTAGCCTGACAACAAGTTCACTGGATCTTACAACAAGTCACAAATAAATATAGAACCAAATTCACAAAATTGTATAATCATATATCAAAACATATACCAAAGCCACAACCGCGTA
>BSUD01000007.1:51404395-51425124 GCA_033239045.1 Fagopyrum esculentum
TCATGAACAAACAAAGGCTAAATAGGTTTAAGATAATAACGCACAAAAACAAGAGTAAAGAGAACTTAGCTTTGATCCCTTGCTCTGATACCAATTTGATGCGTCCTTGGAGGTAACCAAGGATAACTCCGGATCTAGATCAAGCAAAACTCCAACTACTCCTTGATTCTTTGTGCAACGTTGTATCGTTTCGGATCCAAAGGGGCGGAAGCGATGAAGAAACTAGGGTTACTTCGATCTAGAGAGATCGAAGGAACCTTTTTGGTGTGGAGCGAAGGTTGATTCTTAAAAAGAATCCTCGAATATGGATTTCTTGAATCAAAGACGAGATTCAAGGAAGAAGTTTGAGGGTTAGAAGAGAGATTTTGATGCCCAAGCTAAGTGGAGGAAATTCTTCTCAAAACTTAGTAATATTGAACATCAAAAATAAGTGAGGCAAGATATCTCTTATATAGAGAAACTTGCCTACCTATGGGCCAACGGGCCAAACAAGAATACATGAAGAAAAAGCCCAAAAGGGGAAAACCTAAAAGCATCCAAGCAAACCCTAAACGGATAAGGTCAAAAAGGGAATATTCCTATATGGAATATCCCTTTATTACATAAAAAGGAAAACATGAAAATATAGTCCGAAGATAAGCTAGCTTCATGCCATGGAGTCGGAAAGACGGGACATGCCGCTAACGGAACCGGTAGCCTATGCCATGGTGGTGTAGAGACAAGGCACGCCGGTAATGGGACCAAGTGAAGAAGTAATGCGGGTGATGATGGAGCCGGTGGCTCGAGCAATGGCCTTAGCTCGGGATCGGGTGATCGGTCCATCTGAGCGAACTCTAAGAGCCTCGTCCTCTTCGTCCACGGTCAACGTAAAAGGGGCATCCAAGGGCGCATCAGTCCCCCCATCTTGGCTGTGAAACGTCCCCGTTTCACCATCGTCAAAGAGGGGCTCAACATAAGGGGCAAGGTCCTTGACGTTGAACGTTGGGTGTACTCCGTAGGAATCCGGAAGCTCTAACTTGTATGCATTTGGACCATGACGGGCTAAGATGCGGAATGGGCCATCACCACGGTCCGAGAGCTTGCTCATGCGGCGAGTAGGAAAACGCTCCTTCCGTAGGTGGAGCCAAACAAGATCACCGGGCTCAAAAGAGACGTCGCGGCGGCCCTTGTTGCGTTGTTCGGCAAGCTGGGCGGCACGACGTTCGAGTTGTGTTCTAGTCCGCTCATGAAGCTCAATGATTTGGGCGGCTCGGTTTCCGGCGATGATGTGTTCTCCATCCTTGAGCGGGCGGGGAGTGAAATCCAATGGTGTGTGTGGATTGAGGCCGTAGACAACTTCAAATGGGGACAATTTAGTTGCCGTGTGCCTAGACCTGTTATACGAAAACTCGACAACAGAAAGTAAGTCCTCCCACCTACGTGGGTTGGTCCAAGTGGTGGCTCTAAGTAGAGCACCAAGAGTCCGATTGGTCACCTCCGTTTGACCATCGGTTTGGGGGTGATAACTACTTGAAAACAACAAGTTGGTTCCAAGTTTTCCCCACAACGTTCTCCAAAAATGACTTACGAATTTCACGTCCTGATCACTAACGATGGAACGTGGTATCCCATGTAAACGCACCACATTGTCAAAGAACAAGGTGGCAACTTCACTAGCATTTAGGGTGCTTTTACATGCGATGAAATGAGCCATTTTGGAGAAACGATCGACTACCACGAAAATGGAGTCTTTGCCTCGTTTTGACATAGGCAACCCGACCACAAAGTCCATGGATAGATCCTCCCAAGGTCCCATTGGTATAGGCAAAGGAGAATACATCCCATCCGGACCTTGGCGCGACTTGGCATGATGACATGTGATGCAACCCTTGCAAAACCGTGTCACATGCATACGCATCCGGGGCCAAAAGAAATGCTCTTGGAGAGCGGAAAGGGTCTTGGTAGCACCGAAATGACCACGGCCCTCATGAGCTTCCTTGACCAACAAATGGCGTATAGATGAGCGCGGAATACAAAGTTTTCCCGCTCGAAAAAGATAGCCATCGTTAATGAAGAAAGACTCGTGCTCTCGGAGGTCGAGGCATTGTGCCCATATGTCCTTGAAGTCAAGATCCGTGGCATATAACTCTTTGAGAATAGCAAAGCCATGTATCTTGGCATCCATATACACAAGGAGGGCATAGCGGCGAGAAAGGGCATCGGCTACCACATTCTCCTTGCCTTTCTTATGCCGAATGACATAAGGAAAGGTCTCTAAAAACTCTACCCAACTAGCATGGCGCCGACTAAGATTTGTTTGACTCTTGAGATACGAAAGAGCCGCATGATCCGAATGAATCACGAACTCCTTCGGCCACAAGTAATGTTGCCATGTCTTAAGACAACGAACTAGAGCATATAGTTCCTTGTCATATGTAGGGTAGTTGAGCGAAGGACCGGACAGTTTTTCACTGAAGTAGGCAATTGGACGATTCTCTTGTAAGAGAACGCCTCCAATGCCCACATTTGATGCATCACACTCCACCTCGAAGGTTTTTGAAAAGTTTGGGAGTTGGAGTAATGGTGCATTACAAAGACGGTCTTTGAGCGCATCAAACGCTCGAGCATGGATATCACGCCACTCAAACGTGACACCCTTGGTAGTGAGCTCATGGAGCGGTGCTGCTACCGTGCTAAAGTCCTTGACAAAGCGCCGGTAGAAACCCGCTAAGCCGAGAAAGGCTCGGACCATGCTGACCGTAGTAGGAGTAGGCCACTCCCGAATAGCACGAACTTTAGATTCGTCTACTCGGAGTCCGTCCTTAGACACGACATAGCCAAGAAAGATAGTGGTGTCCGAGCAAAAGACGCATTTGTCAAAGTTGACATACAATTGCTCTTGTCTAAGGCACTCGAGCACTTGGCGAAGGTGCCCGATGTGATCCTCCAAAGACGTACTAAACACCAAAATATCATCAAAATAAACAACAACGAATGTACCCAAGAATCGGCGCAAGACGTGGTTCATGAGGCGCATGAAGGTGGACGGGGCGTTGGAGAGGCCAAAAGGCATGACAAGCCATTCATAGAGTCCATACTTCGTTTTGAACGCCGTCTTCCATTCGTCACCTTCAGCCATCCGGATTTGGTGGTAACCGCTCCGGAGATCAATTTTGGAGAAGATAGTGGCGCCATGAAGCTCATCCAACATGTCATCAAGGCGCGGGATCGGGTGGCGATATTTGACGGTGATTTGGTTGATGGCACGACAATCAACACACATCCGCCATGATCCATCTTTCTTTGGTACTAAGATTACCGGGACGACACATGGTGATAAGGATTCACGCACATGTCCCCGGTCTAGGAGCTCTTGCACTTGACGTTGTAGCTCCTTTGTCTCTTCCGGACTGGCTCGGTAAGCGGCTCGGTTTGGCAAAGAGGCACCGGGCACAAAGTCAATTTGATGTTCAATCCCTCGGATAGGTGGCAAGCCGGGTGGGAGGTCTTTGGGCATAATATCCTGAAATTCGGACAACAACAAAGACACCTCGTGTGGCACATTACTTGGGTCATGAGAAGTAGATAAACAAAACGGAACAAGTAAAAAGCATGGGAACTTGCCTTCCATGACCGGTTGCAAATCATGCCGGCGAGCTAAGAGTATCCGTGGCTCACACCGTCCTTGAATTACGGGATCCGAAGATGATAAAGGTGCGCCCGAAGAAACGATGCGACCTTTACTACCTTTGGATTCGGTAGCATGGACAAGAGGGACGGTGTTGCGGGATTTGGAAGTACTAGCACCTACAACATCGGGACTCCGGGGGTCCGATTTTGCCGGTGCTTTAGCGGACTCATCAATAGTTTGTTGCCTCTTCCGTTCCGCATAGTCAACCAAAATTTCGTGCGGAGTCATAGGCAAAAGTGTGACCCGTTTTCCATTATATTGGAACATGTACCGATTAAGATAACCATCATGATATGTGCGGCGATCGAATTGCCATGGTCGTCCTAATAGGACATGTGTGGCGTCCATCTTGATAACGTCACAAAGGACCTTATCAACATAGGCGCCAATAGAAAACGGCACCCAAGCTTGTTGTGTGACGGTGTCACATGCCGTATCGGAAATCCATTGGAGTCCGTAAGGCGTTGGGTGGGGGGTCGTAGGCAACTTGAAGTGTTTTACCACCCGTTCGTTGACAATATTGCAACAAGAACCCCCGTCAACGATGAGAGAAAGACTCGTATTATTAACCAAGCAACGAGAGTGGAAGAGATTCTCGCGTTGATCAATAGGAATATGCTCTTTAACAGCCAAAATACGACGAGAAACAAGAGCGAATTTACCGGGTTGTGCTGGGCCGCAAGCAATCTCGTCATCACAGGGTTCCATGCCAACAAGTGGGTCGGTGTCATGGTCATCCTCAATAATGATATCACCTTCATATTGACCATCGTCGTCCTCGAAATATGTTGGGTCGGCAAACAAGACCCGTTTGGTGTTTGGGCAATCACGTTGTACGTGGCCAAAACCGCTACACTTGTAACACACGGGCTCCCTTGGGCGAGCCGCCGGTGAGGGTCCTTGTTGACCTCGAGAGGGAGGCGCCGGTGCCGGGCCACGGTTTGGTGCCTTCTCGGTACCCGTTTGCCTATTGGAAGGACCCGTCCGTTGGGTCCCTTTAGAGGCGTCGGTATCTGTAGGACTAGGCGCATCTCGAGAACGTGTGTTAGATGGATAAAGATATGGACTCGAGGAAGAGGGATACCTAGAATACCGCGGTGTTTCGAGTTGTTGCTTATATAACTTCATGGCGGCATGACATAATGCTCCCAAATCCTTGAATGGGACAATCTCGAGCGGCCGCCGGATGGAAGCATTAAGCCCACTCATGAACTTGGTGCGGAGGGCGGAGGGGGAGGCCGAGACGCCGGCCTTAATGTGCATGTCCTCAAGTTTAGCCAAGTAAGCCACCGGAGTGAGGTTGCCTTGCTTGAACTCGGCAATTTGCAACCGCATATCATTCTTAAAGTCCTCGGGTACGTACTTCTTGGTCATGCAATAGAGCAATTGCTCAAACGTCTCAATTGGTGCCCATCCTCGCCTCTCTCGGGTGAACTCATACCGGTTCCACCAAGACTTCGCATCTCCTTCAAAGTATAGAGTTGCCGCCTCGATTTTCTCGGATTCCTCCTCATAATGACAATGTTTTAATGCTCGTTTCATATCCTGCGCCCAATCAAGAAAAACACACGGATCATATTCACCATGAAAGGTAGGGAACTTAACCTTACCTTCCCTACGAGCTCGGTAGGGGTCCGGGCGGGGCGGTGGAATGTAGGCATCATCGGCACGGGCTCGCCGGTGGCCGCCATGATGACGTGGGCGCCCATGAACGGGTGGGGGCGGCCTAGGTGGATTTGGGGGAGGCAACCATTCTTCACCCCGGTCTTGATTCTCATAGGGGTCTATGATGGGTGGGTGCCACGGACGGTTATGTGCTACCCGTTCTAAATCGGATTCATCACCGGAGAACTCATTGAAGTTGTGTTGCTCATCGTATTCATCAAAGTCAAGGGTCCTCGGTTGCCGGATTGACCGTTGGTGACGGTGTTCGGACCGATCATGCTCACGACCATGATTGGTGGTTGAGTTGGGACGGTACTGGGGCTCTTCCCGGGTTTGTCGGTCGGTGCGGGGCACACTAGGTGGAGCTGGAGAAGGAACATACCGTTGATGTTGATGCTCATAATATTGGTGCCGATGTTCCGTATCGACTATGGGCAAGTTATCTTGACGCGGGTCGGGGAATTCCTCCTCTTCTTCATGGGACTCATTTCCGTCAAGAGGTAAAGGATGGGTGCGTTCAATGACAGACGCAAGCCGGGTAACGTTTGATGGGCCGGCTCCCAAAAGTCCCTTGCCTTTCCGTTGTGCATCGGAAGTGGAAGCATTGACCACGTTCTCATTCGGATAAGTTGGGGTGGGACGGTGAGCATTCTGAAGGGACTTAAGAGCTTCTAGCTCTTTTTTCAAGGCAATGTTTTCTCGGGTCAAGGCATCAAACTTTTGTTGTGCCTTCAAGGCTTCCAATTCTCGCCTTATGGAGTCATTTTCGAGGGACAACGAGGCAGTTTCTTGAGCCAAGGGTTCACTGAACTCTTGCGGACCAGAATCCTGAGAAGTTTCCATTTCAACGTTAGTCATTGCTCCAAATCAACACACAAGTTCAAGCAATCAAGTGAGCAAGGTGACAAGTTAGGTCAACTTTACCCAAGTTCAAGTGCGTTATCGGGTTCTACTTTGGGGAAGGCCGTTTGGCGGTTAGGCAAGGAAGGCAAATCCAACAAAATTGAACCAATTACACACAAAAAACAAGTGATATTTTGCAAACGTATGTGAGAAAATGGAGGGATAGAAGATGGACGGATTGTTCACTCGGCAAGCTTTGCTTGCTTTCGGTCTTTGACCGTTTTGTAAAATCCGATTTTTCGGATGGACCGGTTTGCCGGACGTCTTTTCACTTTGTGTGTTTCGTTTCTTTGAAACGTTTTGAGCAACACTTTCTTTTGTTTTTTTTTTTTTTTTGAACACAAATCCGTATTGATGAAGAGTTGTTTTGCTTTTCTTGGAATATCAAATGCGAGATATCCGAACTTTTCGTTAACAAAAATATCCCAAGAGATTTGGTGAAATTAATTAACAAAATTGTCGGATTAGGTCGGTTTAAGAAAAAGACGGGTTTGATAAATGGTTTGAAGGTAAACCAAATATCTCCTATTTTTGTTCTTTTTGTTTTGATTTAAACACGGAAAAGAAAAAAAAATTCAGGAAAAATGGATGAACATGATGAAGAACATGATGAACAACATGAAGATCATGAAGAACAAATGAAGAACATCATGAGCAAACGAAGAACATCATGAACAAACAAAGGCTAAATAGGTTTAAGATAATAACGCACAAAAACAAGAGTAAAGAGAACTTAGCTTTGATCCCTTGCTCTGATACCAATTTGATGCGTCCTTGGAGGTAACCAAGGATAACTCCGGATCTAGATCAAGCAAAACTCCAACTACTCCTTGATTCTTTGTGCAACGTTGTATCGTTTCGGATCCAAAGGGGCGGAAGCGATGAAGAAACTAGGGTTACTTCGATCTAGAGAGATCGAAGGAACCTTTTTGGTGTGGAGCGAAGGTTGATTCTTAAAAAGAATCCTCGAATATGGATTTCTTGAATCAAAGACGAGATTCAAGGAAGAAGTTTGAGGGTTAGAAGAGAGATTTTGATGCCCAAGCTAAGTGGAGGAAATTCTTCTCAAAACTTAGTAATATTGAACATCAAAAATAAGTGAGGCAAGATATCTCTTATATAGAGAAACTTGCCTACCTATGGGCCAACGGGCCAAACAAGAATACATGAAGAAAAAGCCCAAAAGGGGAAAACCTAAAAGCATCCAAGCAAACCCTAAACGGATAAGGTCAAAAAGGGAATATTCCTATATGAAATATCCCTTTATTACATAAAAAGGAAAACATGAAAATATAGTCCGAAGATAAGCTAGCTTCATGCCATGGAGTCGGAAAGACGGGACATGCCGCTAACGGAACCGGTAGCCTATGCCATGGTGGTGTAGAGACAAGGCACGCCGGTAATGGGACCAAGTGAAGAAGTAATGCGGGTGATGATGGAGCCGGTGGCTCGAGCAATGGCCTTAGCTCGGGATCGGGTGATCGGTCCATCTGAGCGAACTCTAAGAGCCTCGTCCTCTTCGTCCACGGTCAACGTAAAAGGGGCATCCAAGGGCGCATCACTTACACTTGCAAAGATCCAACGAAACACAAGAAAAGGAAGAGGAAAAGAAGAAGAATGTGGGAGAGGATGAAACCTGGAGAGAGAATGAGAAAATCTCATCTGAAGGGAAATAAGAGACTTATAGAGGAAGAAAGGAAAAAGCAAGATGGCGTCCACCCTGCACAACCGCAGGGGCGGGTCACCAAAGCCGCGGGGTGGCACCGCACCTGCGGCCAAGCCCGGGCACAAGGGTGGGGTCCCCAAAAGACTAAGGATACTACATAACCCGTTGTTGCCAAAGACCGCAGTTGTCAGTTCCATTGAATCGCGAAACCTCGAATTTTTCAACGGAACCCATCGACATCCTTGCTCTAATACTAGTTGTTGTGATTTTCGACGAGTTAATCAGTAAATATAGAGAGAAGACAAAAACGTTTGTGGTTTTGCTGCACAAATCTTGCAGCGGGGGTTTTCAATATACTATCATGGATAAAAGAATACAATCCTAAACCTTTCTATTTATAACAAAAATCTGTACCGCGGGAAACGGAGCCCCCGGCACCCCCTGTCGCCCCGGCCCATTAACCCATGGGCCCAAAATATGTTTACCCGCTTACCCAGTCAGGACCTCGCTCGCTATTCTTTTTGGGCCTTCGGCCCAAGAAGAGCTCGTCTCGCTCGGTCCTTGGATCATCTTATCAATATACTTAGATTTATTGTCTTATTATAGTGATGGTAAATTATCTAATGCAATCGATTCTCAACTCTTGTATATTTAAACGAATTTTCCTAGATTATATGTTAGTTTCTCTCACCAATTAAAATAATTAACCTAAACAAATCAATTTTTATACTTTTAATCCTTAGATCGATCTAGTTTGTGCTTTTGTTGTCAATTCAATCAACTTAACTATTATTTGTATATGATAATCTATTATTCCCTAAGAGAAAATTAAGAAATTTTCACGTAGTTAGTCCCCTAACTTTTATCCTAGGGTTCCAATGTCTAAGTTCAAGATAACTGAAATCAACCAAACATACCATAAACCCAAAGTATAAATCAATCTTCTTGAACACCACGGGACAAAACGTCTAAACAAATATCAAATCCTTGTTATTTTGTCATTCTCTTTCTTTAGATTTATTTACGGCATAGTTATTGTCATATTAATCGAAAGATACATGAAAATCATACAATATGTACAAGTTCCGCCCTAAGTTATGCAAAAATGAATGAAAATGTATACGCAAAACAATATAAATAGATGACAAAACGTTAAATATCACGTTAAATATCACGTGGATAAAAGAATACAACCTCAACCGAATCTTAAATAGATGACAATAACGTTAAATGTCACGTTATTGTCATTTATCTAAGATTCGGTTGTTACAAATATCACGTTAAATACTAATCCATGTTTAAGATTTGGTTGTTACAAATATCACGTTAAATGGATTGTTCCTCCTCACGTGAACACATAGGAGCGTCAAACTTTGTCCCTCTTTTTTTATTACGATCGAAGATAGACTAATCAAACATTTGAATATTTCAATAGTCTACGATTGTGCAGGCTTGTCACTTCAACTGGACTAGCGTACTAATGTCATAGGGGAAAGCCTCGGAGGTGTTGTGGGCCTTATAAGCCCTGTCTCCTAGAACCGTAACCACTGTATTCGTAGGATGATATAGATCCCAAAAGTAGTATTGGTCTCTGTTCGAGCACGGTGTCGTCCCATCTTCACATTGTCCGTCGCTCCTTGTTGTACAACAACTTTCATTGAAAACCGTAACACCTACATCCATGTTGGTGAGTCAATGACCATATAATTGAAGATAAATTGTCGAGGATGAGAACCCAACAACAAACATATATTAGTCTCAAGTTTTGGGACTATGTTACCGAGTATATATATACCCTAAACTAAGGCAATATCTCATTATTCTAGGAATATCTATTTTTTTATTATTTTAAAAACGAAAAACGGTTAGAAAAACTATTTTCTAGAGGTAGTCCATTATAAAGCATCCTTGGGAATGAGCACATGAAGTTCGGGATCGTAAGAAAAGGGTGTGTTAAGATTCGAAATTTTTTTCAAATGGGTAAATCGGTCAGCAACACAATTGATTTCTAGGGATATCTATGTGAGAGAATCAAAACCATCTATGTACCCTTTATGATATAGAATATCCGGTTATGAAATATTCAAAAAAGGAAGGACCCGCAAGATCAACGGTTGTTTGGAGAGTTCGATCTTGGAGTGATCACAACGAATCAATGACCAGATAGGGCTTGGTGAGTGCATTTGCAATCTGATCATCATTGGTTACACGAATCACACAAAGTAACCAACTGCACTTGCTCTCGTACGAATGAAAAAAAACATATTTGTACAAAGATTAGTATGTCCACCTAATCAGAACACCAATATCTTAAAAAAAAAAAGTTGACCAATTATACAAAGTAATGAACGAAGCCAAGCAAACACAATAGTCGTAGTAATGAACGGTTGTGGAGCTTGTCGTCAACCTAATGTGCATCTTGTAAGGCATATAGTGTCGAATGGAACGAAGCTTTGAATTAAAAACCAAGTTGAGAGGTGCCGGCAAAGTAGCGACGGACCCAATTACTTGTCATCGAACTAGTGTAGTTTGCTAGGGGCATTAATAAATTGTGAGAGCTTATTGATGGTGTATACAATTTTCAAGCGCGTTAGAGAGATTGAAGACTACACAATAGTTGGTGATACTCTAAGAGAGAAGAGAGCGGAGGTGTGTTTTTGTTGGAGAAATCCCAATCCGTTGCCATTGAAGTGGCGATACGTTTTGTAGAGCACATGTTCAAATGTCTAGGAAGTCTAAAATGTATCGGTGTTAGTGGAGAAAGATGATAACATGACATCGTACCACCTCCACACCGAGGAAGTACCGAAAATTGTTGGAAACTCATTTTAATAATATGGCGTTTGTGACTATTTGAAAACATTCTTTTTTAACGTCTTTTTTACCATTATTATCATCCATTCTCCGAGAGTTTAGCGTAGCTTTTTGTTTCATACTCACATACTTTGTTCTCTTTTGTGTTTTGGAGAGCTACTTGTGCATTTATGATATTGTAGGCATTAACCTTTCAAGAGCTTGAATGGATTTATTCTCAAAAGAACGCTTTCTAAACACTAAGGATCATCCTACAACCAAGGAAGTCGAGTTCAAGACCGAAATGATCGAGATTCTAGAGTGAAGAATGAAGACAACTGATGAAGAAAACTCAGTCGGCCGATTTGCCTCATCTGATCGGCCGATCTAACCCTACTTTTTGAGCATTTGACTTATTCTCCAAGACGATGTGTTTTGGTACAATTCAACCAATATAACTAATAACAGTTAATCTAGTCCCAGAATTAAGTCAATTTCTTAGCATCCCGTAGCCGTCTTGAACGATCTATCTTATTTATCTTTTCTTTTCTTTCTCTTTTGTTTTGGGTTGTCTTTCAGACCGTCCGTTTGGACATTTTTATCGTTAACCTTAAAATTAAAGTTTAGTAGGAATACAAGTAGCACTCAAATTAGAGAATTTTTATTCATCATCGTTATATTTCATCCCTTACTTTTCTATGCAATAATAATATATCTTATCGGTTTAGTTTCTTCCTATTAATGTTTTAAAGTTCTGCTTGTTAGTTTATGTAATTGCAAGTATTCTAGCGGTTGCGGAGCATAATGAGAAACTATCTATGATGGATTGACCACATACACACTAAGGATCTTCATGCGGTCAAAGAAGTGAAGGTCAAGACAGAAATCTACCTATTCTTCATGGTGTTGATAGAAAAATGTGATAGTCGAGTCACTCATGCCTCCATACTGAGTTCGAGGTAAAGAATATGCACGGTTTTGGGTACGTGTCAATCAACATGGGTGACCGTCAATTATCTATGCCAAGAAAATCTAAACCCTTTGACAATCGGACGAAGTTGTTTCCCACATAACTAGAGTTACATTCAATTGTTGAATTGTCAATTGAGATATATCTTATATGCATGTTGTGGTGATCTGGATTCAGGATTTGCTTTAGTGATTGATTATCTATTCCTATTCTCCCACCTTCGAAATATCTAGTTTTGGTTCCGCAAAATACAATCTTTTCCTAATCCCTTTTTGCTACTATTTTACTTCAATTCTTAGGTGGTTCATCGATACACACCTTTAAGACCGATCGGCCATACTACGGAATTTTCCGTCTTTCTCTTCACTTTTTTTTTTGTTTTCTTAATTATTTATTTAGATCAAAGATTGTGTCTTTGTCCGATCGACTCTACTGAGGCCGATCGGCATTACTTGGTTTCTTTCTTTGTTTGCCTTATTTTACTTCCTATTTATATTTAGTTTCTTAATTAGTTCTTTAAATGAAGTTATCGCATTCGTTGTGTTCGGTCCTGCCTCCTTATTTATAGTGGGTCTTGTATATTATTTTTGAGATATGAGGTTCATACTATAAGAACTTTGATTTTCGAATCCTAACTAATGATGATTAATGTTGATTAACTTAATCATTGATAGTAATTGACACATAACTTGCGAAGAGTGCATAAGTGATGAGTATGAGTCCCACCGTTATGTTCCTAGCGTAATTTTGGACTTATGGGAAATTTTTACTTTTCTCCCGGGTAATTATTTTTATCCTCCGGTGTTATTTGGAGCATTTGGGAGCTTCAATTAATAAAAAGGTAGTTGAGAGAAATGATCAAGGCATCGGACATGTTCTAGATATGAAATAACATGGAAAGGTAAAACGACCAACAAAGTCGCTATTTCGTTTCTTAGCGGCTAAGAAAGACTTTAGAAATATGCGTTTTCCGAGACAGTTGCGGAATAACTATCCATACAATATTTCAGAATTATTATTCCAGTTGCGAGAAGTTTGGAGAAGGGGGTTCAACCCGCATTCAAATTGGTGAAAGGATAATTATCGGCTTCGCTAAAGGATAATTATAGTCTTCGCTATAAATAGCGGAAAATCGTTTATTAATTCATTTCCTTTCACGTTTCCTCGTAAAAGCTATGATTTCTCTCAACCTTCAAACTCAGATCTACTCTCCGTTTCTAATCCGATTTCAAATCCGTTTGAGTTTTTGGATTCCTCACTTCATTCTCTTCATATCGGTACCGAGTTTTAGTAATTCCGAGCAATTGAAGGCCTGGTCGAACATATATGTTACTAGCCTGATTTCTTCGCTCCGATTCTGGTGAATTTGATGATGTCTGAGCGTAGCTTGCGTCGTTGTGATTCCGAATCTTCTTTCGGATCGTCAATCGGGTTAGTAACGAATGAGTTATGAATTTTTTCGTGTTTCGTATTGCGATTTGGCCTAAATTGACCTTAGACTTGTCAAAATGAATGATTGGAAATTCCATTATGCTCGTTATATTATTCTGGTGATTATGGGTTGTTTGGTTGATGAAATCTAATGGCAGATGGGTTCAGAATTTGCCTGCGGGCAAAAAGTTATTCTGGTGAAAGTTAATTAATTAATAAAGGTTAATTAATTAAATTAGGATTAGAATTGAGATTGAGAAATGTTGATTGGATGATACCTTGAGAGGTTTGAAGTATTGTAAGATGTTGAGTTTATGGATTGATAGTTATGATTTTTAAGGATCTATGAGGCTAGAAGTAGAGTCTTCTAGCATTTGTTTTGATGATTGATGTTTATGCCTTGTTTATCAGGCGTGGTGATTATTCCTACAGGAATTTGAAGTTGATCTATATTTGAGGATACCTGGATTTAGATAAGTCCATAGGACTTACTTAGCTGCATTCTTATATTGGATGTATGCATGAGTGGTGATTGTTATATGCTTTATAGCATGCAATATTGATTATTTCTGACGTATGATTGGCCCCCTTGAAGCGGACGGTGATAACCTTTCTCATTTTTCATGTAAGGAGTTTGAGAGGTTCTTTGAGGTTAGGCCAGACCTGGTATATAGGCAGGGTACTTCGCCACTCAGACGTATTCGGGGAGTGCGCCTGTTTTCCACTCCATATGGCTATGGTACCCAGAGGCGAGAATGATATACTTCTTGTGTCATAGGAAAGCAAAGTTTCACTCCATAGAATAAATCTTGTGGCATAGGAAAGACCTTAGTGTGACCTTATTTGAGAAGTTAGCTAATGTTAAGAAGGGGAGAAACTACACTTTTGAAATTGTATTGTTATCTCCTATTAGTTCTACTTATTGTAAGAGTTGTGATCCATATTTTGCTTTAAGCTATAATTACTTTGTAATTTAGTTGTTTTCCATAACTTTCTTGATCTTATACGGTTATCTTTAGTGGAGCGATTAAAGTTGATTGTAGGAAAACAAGAGTACATTGTCAAAAAGATACATGAAGAATCATGCAATAAGATACAGGGAAAACGGAGAGTAGTTGCGGATAAGGATCCCCAAGTCCGTAAGGAAATACCCTTTGAACCAGGAGATCCAACTTAGTTACACCTAGGAGAAGGAAAGCTCCAAGAATACATCAAGTTTTCATAAAACAAGACGAGTTGTGGATTCACAACGAAAATCTTGGCCCCAACTGTGAAATCTCGCCCAAGATTTAAGGATCAAGGCCAAGATTCTCCACAGTTGCATGTTATGATGAAAATTTTAAAACCCTAATATTACAAAGTTCGAGAGACCTTTCAGGAGAGTCACGGAACTCGGAGTTTTCACCACTCAAACATCTGAATCTGTTTGTATCGAGTAATGTAAAAATTGTTGTACATGTCGAGAAAGAACAAATAAGGAAGGAGAAGTTGATTCTTCATCCCGTAGAGTTGACCCAGTCTAGAAACTAACATACTTGAATCATTGTGTGATTAGTGATGAACCAGGCTATGATTCGAGATCGAATCATTTTCAAGAAGGGGAGTATAATGTGGGACCATCCTTGATAGCACCTACATTACATGGAGCCATCACTAAGTCAAGAGTAGAGGATACTCAAGGAAATGCTTGCAAGTTGCAAACATGGGAGAATCCGAGAGAATGGAGGATTTCATGGAAGATGCAAAATCTCAGTCAACAGCCTAAAATCTCAGCCGAGATTCTTGATTCGAGACCGAGATCCTCCACTATGGCGTATTATCGAGTAGATCTCTATCGGAGGATTATTATCCTCTACTTATCTTATATTATTTTAATACCTTTAAACTCTCAAAAAATCTAAAGATATTTTTTGGTTTTTTTTACTATCTTTTAGGATTATTTTTCGATTATCTTTTAGAAGAATCTTTCCTATAAATAGCCTTAGAGGAAGAGGTTCATAGGACAGTTTATATTTGAATTTGATTTCCACATTATTGTGAGACACTTGTGACTTTGCTCACGGAAGTTGCATTTTGTCATTTCTATTTAATCTAAAGGAGAGTTTTTGGTTGAATCGTTGTGAATCCTCGGTAGGTTGTTCTTGTGTGTGTTAATCTTGTTCAAGATTGGTGCTACTAGTCAAACTAGTCTCTCCTTATGCTTGTCTTATTTAGAAGGCTTGTGTAAGGCTAGAGAAGGATGGGTGAAAGGTAATTCTTTGTTTAGGATTTTGACACATAATTGGTCAAGGTTCTTTGCAAGTCTTATAATAATCCGATCTTTCTATACTTATTATATTACATTCCATTAATCATCTTCTTATCTTACATTATCATCCATAATTCCGCATTCTGAGTTTCGCTGATACTCGGCCTATTCTTGGGAAAATCTCGTACGAGATTTCCTTCATATTGACGGAGATTTGCTTCTGTTGTTCGATTTGAGGAATTTCAATCTAGATCGGGAACTGCGGCATCAACCCCAGATCACGTTGAGTATTTCGTATCATGATAAGCAAATTTGTTTCATGACACTACATTGTGAGGTTCTTTTAGCCGATGTGAATATTGTTTGTGTATCTTCTTTTTCATGAGTGTTCTCCTATATTCTTTGTTTATCTAGAACTTACGTTTGACTCTCTTTAGAGATTGCATTCTTGTTCTTGATTTTACAATTATGAAAATGATTGAGCCATGTTTTGCCAAGCTTATTATTTTCTTACTACCCTGAGTATGATTTATACTTGTAATCCCATATTGGCCTGTGTAGCTCCACATAATTGTTCCTAAATATGAACAACCTTATTTGACCCATCCGGGAATTAGGAGGTGACACCATGCATTGAAGGAAGAAAGCAAGAAACAAGTATGAGGTTGTGCGTAGTGAAGATCATCGAAGTAATAAAGGTCATTATGGTGTGACCATAAAGTGAAGAAAATAAAACCTATATTGAAAGATAAATTATGTACCACCTGGACCTAGCTGAAAAGGAGAAGAAACAGAGGGAAGCATGTATGAAGATACAAAGTGCTGAAAAAAAAGAGTAACTAGTGTTGAGCCAAATGTGAAGAAATTAGGCTATTTTAAGAAGATGGTTTGATCTATTAGACATGGTAATCAAATCAATTATGAGCTTCAAGACTTCTTACTTCTTGGATCTTATTGTACCACAAAGCCAAAATATATCCTCATCCTTACCCATTAATAGACCAATTTACAGCCTATGAAAGATCGCTTCATTCATAATGTACTTGCAAGAAAAGCGATGCGGTGCAGATTGAGAATGTATTGGAAAGCTTATGGTTAATGATCATTGCATATTAAGATTGAGCGTTATTATGTTAATCCCTCGAACACATGTGAGAGAGTTGTCCCTTAAGTGGTCATAAAACTTATGAGCTTTGAGTTATATCTTGTACGATGATATGTGATATGATAATAAACTTTTGAGTGTTTGAGCTTGTAATATTTGAGATATGTATTTCGATCCATTTTTTATACATCTACGGATCTTACTTGAGGACAAATTAGTTTCAAGTATGGGTTATTTGATAGAACTCATATTAAATTATTTTTCGTCCTCATTCAATTCCATCTATTTAGTCTTTTGAGCATAATAACACATCTTCTCGGTTTATTTCCTTCGCATTATTGTATCGAAGATCTACCTGATAGTTTATGTAGCTAAAAGTATTCCAACAGTGAGGGAGCTTAATGAAAAGCTATCTACGATAGAATGACCTATTCCACACTAAGGATCTCCCTGTAGTCAAAGAAGTCAATGTTAAGACGGAAATAACTAAGATCCAAGAGTGGAGTGAAAAAACCTCGTGAAGCATGCCTATTGATTGACGGGCTTAAGGACGATCAACCTTATGGTATTTCTAATTGCACGTGACCTGCACATAACCACAATCGAAGAGCAAGCATCAAGGACCAAATTCTGAACTTGGCCGATCTGCCAATCCCAATAAGTTCGATCGGCCTTACTATGATGACGATCCTGCTTCGACGACATTTTCTTCTCCTTTATTCCCTTTGTTTTGGGCTGAACTTTCAACCCATCCACTTGGACGGTTTTAGTTTATAGAATCCGTTAGGTACAAATTTGTCTTTACCTTAGATTGTTTTGATAGTTAAGATAGATCTTAACTTATTAGAAGATAGATCTTAGGAAGATATGTTAGTTTCTCTCCCTATAAATAAGGCGTTTTGACCTAGGTCTTTATTATCTTCTTTCCCGAAATCTTCAAGTTTTGCGCCGGAAAATTGGCCTTACGTGACTAGACCGCTCGGCTGACTTGTTTTTGAGTCCTTAATAAAGCGTTTGAGTATTATTCATGTATATCGGGGTGTTTCTCATCTTTTCTAAGGTTTGAAGAGCCCGACTACATTCATATATGATATAGAATCAATTATACAATTGTTGGATGTATGTCTATATGAGTTAGCGTAGTATTTGGATTTCTCCTTGCAAAATGCAAAAGTCGGGTTTTAAATCTTCTTTTGTTATATGTTCTTCAAAGTGTTGATGGCAAAATGCGAGAGGCGAGTCACTCATGCCTTCATATTGAGTTCTATATAAAGAATATATGTCGTCTTATGTACGTGACAATCAAAGGGATGTCAACCATTGATGTATGTCAAGCAAAGTCCTAACTAAATGACAACAAGATGAAGTTGTTTCCCGCATAACTTTACATTCAATTGTGAAATTGTCAATTGAGATCTATCTTATATGCATGTTGTGGTGATCTATCATTTGTAATTGCTTTATTGATTGATTACTTATCTCTATTCTCCTAGCTTCGAAATATTTGGTTTCGGTTCCACAAAATATAATCCTATTCTTCTCCCTTTCTACTATTGTTTTACATCGAATTCTTAGGTGGTCGATCGGTACATGCCCTTAAGGCCGATCGACTCTAATGAGGTTGATCAACCTTACTGGTTTTTGTCTTTGTTTTCTTTGTTTTACTTCCTTTTTATATTTAGTTTTATTGTTTATTTAGTTTCTTAAATAATTCATCAAATCAAGACATGTTCAATCATGACTTCTTGGAATATAGCGGGTCTTATAATTATTTGTGAGATGTGAGGCTCACACTTCAGCCCTTATCAATTACCCTCAAACCCTATAAGGATTATGTTAGACATACTCCCTATAAGTTAGACTTATGTGACATAGGAGAAGACTAGACCAAATTTTATAGGAGATCGGCCGAGCGGTCTAGTGAATTGACCTGATTTTTTATGGTTTGGTTCGACTTGTCTTTTGTCATCTTGATTCAATGTAGGGTGAGGTTTTGTAATTATGTCTTTCCAAATTCTCGTTATTTTAGGGTCTAGAGAGCCTGATTTGCACTGATAATGCTATGACGGTTATGATTGTTATTACCCATTGATTAAATGTCTTGAATCATATATTGTTGTAGTCCAACGATCACCCGGGCAAGATACGAGAGTCTTGCAGGAACGATTATTTGATCTATTTGTTTTTCAAGGTGTTTGCTTACAAGATGTGAGAGTTGTGTGAATCTAAACCTTAGTTTCTTTCATAACATGACTACATATATGACTTGGATACAATTGTAAGAGAAAAAAATCAACGAAGGATTTAGATCTCATAAATACAATATAGGTATTTGAGTTTTTTTTAAGGGGTAGAGCCAAATATACTTAGAAAAAATTATTGATAAAACTAACATAGTTTTCATAGTTATCTTTTGATATTACTAGAGAGGTCCATCCATCATTAAAAGAAGAATTCCAAAGATTCGGTGGTAGTAAGAGAGGACATAGAAAACCATTATTTATGATTTTTGTTTATATTGCATGCATGACATGCATTTTAGGAAAAAATAGAAAATAGATAGTCTTGATGGTAAAACACGAAATACTTTATTGAAAGGGTGTCCAAGACGGTGATGCCTAGATAGTGCAAACGTGATAAAGTGGAACACGACTGGTCATAAGGCAATTGTCGTCGGCCACTCATATATCCCGTTTCAAACTAGTCCCTTCAAGAGTGATTGGTGGATTTCCATGTCCTTAACACAAAATGAGATAGGGTTAGTTCAAGGGGTGCATGATTATCAACACAAAACTAGAATCATATAAGAACTAGTTGAGCCATGAGTGTGAGAGTCATTAGTTGTTGTAGGGAAGTGGATGATTGTTGCTTCATGCATAGCCGTAAACTCTTTATTGATAAGCTAGTTTCTCCAACAACTACAAGTAGGTGATGGGATTGTCATGAGCATTGGACAACTTAAATGATGGATAGACGGTTTGCATCCATACCATCAAGAATACGGTTGATTAAGTCTTTTTGGTTCAATGGTTTGCCCAAAAGCATCGGTTGATCTACAAGTTATTTTAGAACTTGCATACGTTCTCCAACATATATGATTCTCTTGGAAGGATGATTAACGTGAGTCTTAACCTGTTTGATATGACCCCTAGATTGATGGGTGTATAGGCGGGTCAAATGGTCCTAGACATCTTGGGAGGAATTTTCCATGGAGAGGAGTTGTTCACTAATCATGAGAAGGAGCCGGTTATCTCATTGAAGAGAAGCTTTTTCTCACAAACAAGATGATAGGTACTTGGGTTAAGGTTGACGACCAACAAAGATAGTCATAGCATCAAATACAAGGTGAGTCCCATCAACTACTTTAAAGAGACCACAACAAACTAAAACTGCCTCAAACTCAGGCAATATTTTATAATTCTATGGATATCCGTAAAAGAGAATCAAGATCATGTATGTACAGTTTGATAATATAGAATACACATTATGTAATACTAGAACTTATCGCTTATAGTTATCAAATTTGGGCTCAAGGTTAAGGGAATGTCTAAGTTAATGTATAATCATTTTAACAAGATTAGTTTCTTTCTACCTCATGTATTATAATTATATGTAAATTAGAAATGGTTATTTAACTATTATTAATTATATTTTTAATTTCTTAAAAACAAAGAGATAAATATTATTAATAAGATAAATCATATTTATTATTGAATTCAAAATTTATATGATTTTTTAATGGTGACATAGTTATAGAGTATAACCAATAGGATAAGTCTATTCTCATTTAACGTACTAGTTTGAGTTTTCATATCGATTTTACACACATTAGTTATATTATAATATTTTTATCTTTTTACTTATAATATTACAAAAAGTTTTTATAAATTAAAAAGTGCGGTTATTTTTAATCATTAATGCAAACTCTTGGTACCCTTTAACTATTAACTTTTTCTCATGATATTCACAAAGTTTTAAATTTTTTCTTGATACTCTCATAGTATTATTTTTTTTCATTCTTATATCATTTCTTAGTATATTTCACGAAAGTTTCAATTATAAAATAATAAAATATTTTAAAATTATCAAAACTAATTCTGAATAAATAAATAAATAAAAACAACTCACTTCTTATTTTCTGTTTTAACAAAAACAGTTTGATTAATTATTATCATGTTAAACTTTAAACTAATTAAGTTTCTAAATACTAAGTAATAGTAAAGAAATATTTTTATATTTTTTTACTTTAAAATAATAATATTAATTAAATATAAAAAT
>BSUD01000007.1:51428401-51439822 GCA_033239045.1 Fagopyrum esculentum
TTTTTTTTTTCTCTTTTCTGAAACGATTTTTTTTTTTACGGAAATTAATGAAAATTTATTTGAACTACCATGTTATAATTTATGCACTATTATCCTATAAACTTTGAACTATTCCTATATAATCCATGAACTATTACTTTTTAATATAATCCATGAACTATTCTATTATAATTCATGAACTATCCCATAATAAGTTTTGAACTATTACTTTCACTCCTTTATAAATTTTTGCACTTTAAACTATTCTATTATAATTCATGAACTATTCTATTATAATTCATGAACTATCCCATAATAAGTTTTGAACTATTACTTTCACTCCTTTATAAATTTTTGCACTTTAAACTATTCTATTATAATTCATGAACTATTCTATTATAATTCATGAACTATCCCATAATAAGTTTTGAACTATTACTTTCACTCCTTTATAAATTTTGCACTATGAACTATTCTATTATAATTCATGAACTATCCTTTTAGAAGTTATGAACTATTACTTAATAAGTTTTGAACTATTACTTTCAATCCTTTATAAATTTTACACTATGAACTATTCTATTATAATTCATGAACTATCCTTTTATAAGTTATGAACTATTTCATAATAAGTTTTGAACTATTACTTTTACTCGTTTTTAAAAAAAAAAAAAAATTTTTCCGGGACACGTGTCGGCCGTACAGACGGCCGCACGGCCTTACCGGAATAATGGGTCTTACTTGAATAATACCCTAATATCCAATGCATAATATATATAAAAAAATATAATATTTTTTATTTAGACAAAACCCGCACAAGGTGCGGGGACTAAACTAGTTATAATTAAAAATCACTCAATTTTATCTCTGTGATTTAGTTTTTAAAGAATATTCTAATAATTCGTTCTTAAATATTCTATATAATTATATTAAACTCAATTTTTATGACAACATTGCCTTCTTCCTCTCGTTAACTTTATATCATTTTCTCATGTATTTTATTTTATAAACCTTATTTTTTTTATTAACTTAATGACTAAATTAAGTTATAAAATAGATGTCGCATACTATAAGTAACCTTTTGTTTGTTGTGTGGAGTACGTATGTACAAGAAATATATGTTGTAAAACGACATGAATGGACTTACTTATAACATCAACGAAAGTCTTGTCGTTAGTGAACCTTCCAGTGGCGACTGAACCGGGGAAATCGATTCCATAAGGTCGGTAATTAGCTTTGGCCAGCGTCTTAAGGTGGTTGTTGTTGCCACAGTCGGATAGAGAGTCTCCGAACACAAAGTAGCACGGCACTTGGGGTTGTGTTCGCGCTGCTTCCGGAGCTGGAGTCATCATCAAGAGCGTCGCCACCAGCAAGTAAGGAATTCCCAACGCCATAGTCAATTATCTGTGTGTAAATTTGAGTAGTTGCAGATCAATATGCATCTATATATATATATGGTCTCCTTCACTCCTTGGTGTTTTACTATATGTTAAACGTGCATGACCATCTGAAGGTCAACAACTACAGTGGTTGGTTCAGTCATTGAATTCTTATGGCTAGTTGTTGAATTGGACCACGTGAGTAAATATCACATGCATGCAGTGTAATTGGGACCATCAGAATACATGTTCAAACAAAAACGATCTTTAATTAGTGTATGTGGCTATCTTCAACTTGTTTTACGTTGAGCGGCCGCTCTAGTTAGTTCAAATTTTGACGTTATACATACTTTTCTTATTGCGCTACAGTCTGTCTATAGATACATGCAGTGCAATAATTGAAGTTCATTCACTCTTTCTACTTTTATATTCTAACTTACGAGATTGGTTGTTGCACAAATATGAATATAGGGTTCTACATTTGTTCTAGAGAAAAACAAACAACTTTTTTAAGTATTTACCAAAAATATAATGTCACCAACCGTAAGTCATTGTTAGATACCTATGTCACTTTTATTTATAAATGAAAGGTATTTGTTAGAGATGGAATTAGGGTTAGGTTAAAGTTATATCTATTTTACCGTTTTATGTCTACTTTTATATTATAAGATATCAAGTCAATAAATAAACAATCTTCTTTTTTTTTGAAAAGTTAAGTATATTGAGAAGGATTTACAAGGTCACTTGACCAGATACATCAATGAGCATACAACAAGAAGGAAGAAGAAGACTATAGGAATCAGAAGTAGACTAGGGGAGGGGGATGCCCAGTAACCGAGCCCACCAGATGGAATTTGCGGAACAGTCCTTCCATTTGAGGGAAAAGAAGTTCTTTATTGCGTGGATAATTTGGTGAGCACAAGAAGCTGGGGAGGTGGAGGTGCCGCCATGGATGAGATCATTTCTGGCTTTCCAAGTGAAATAGATATAAGCGGTAATAGTAGAGAGGCGGATGTTTTTGAGCAGATCATGCTTTTTAGGTTCGAAGTTTACGATCCATTACCATAGGTCATTTGCATATGGGTAGGGAGGGGGGGTTCGTCCAACGGGAGATAATATCCAAAATAAGACTGGTAAAACTACAAGAGGTCCAAAGGTGCTTTGCATCTTCAAGAGAATCATCACAAAACCGGTAAGAGTCGTTGGGGATGATATTCAAAAGTTTCAGCTTAGACAGTGTAGGAAGCTTATGATGAAGGCCTATCCAGGAGATGAAGCTACACTTGAGGATATTGAGTCCCTTCCAAATGTGCTTGAGGGGGAAAGGTAACGCCCGGGTAGCTAGTGAAAAGTTGTAGGCTTATGAGGTGTTAAACTCATCATTGGAGTGAGTGATGTGGGAAGAGTGAGATATGAAGAGGTCTGGCGAGGATTTCATCCCTCACCTTGAAGAGCATATTCCAGGTGTGGCTAAAGTGGTTCTTGGGCTCAACCGTCCATATGGTGTTGTGCTTGATGATATTGTAGTGCACCCAAGAGCTCCAGTAGTTTTCATGGTTGTTGTCAAGCTCGAATATGAGCTTGTGAAGGCATGCTTTGTTCCAAGATAACAACTCCTTAAAATCGAGGCCACCATGGTCTAAAGGAGGGCAAACGGTGGACCAAGCAACAAGAGCGCGGTTACTGAAAGCGGTATCAGACCATGGATAAGAATGTAGGAGGCTCTGGATCGTATGTAAAACCTTTGAGGGAATTAAGAAAACAAGCTTTACCATTACTAAATTTTACAATATTAGGTATTGAAAAGTGAGGCATTATAGAACATTTCCTTAGAGTAAAAATGTTCGATGAGTTCCAGGGGAAGAAAGTCAT
Source organism: Fagopyrum esculentum (assembly GCA_033239045.1). Lineage (NCBI taxonomy): Eukaryota > Viridiplantae > Streptophyta > Magnoliopsida > Caryophyllales > Polygonaceae > Fagopyrum > Fagopyrum esculentum. The sequence continues at coordinate 51,431,632 of BSUD01000007.1, forward strand.
GACCAACAGAAACGAGTTTCTCGGCCATTAAATTGATTTTTATATAAAATGTTACAAGATGATACAAACTCTATGAGACTAGCAAAAATGTTGATGATTGTTAAGTTATCAAACTAAGTTTCGATCATACATAAAACCAATTTAATGTCTTCCAAGAGTCCTAGTTCTATGGCCTCGATTTCTACACTTACTATCCTCAAATTTTCCACAATTGATCATCATAGCGTTGCCATTTTCATATCTAAAGATGCAACCAAATGAGCAACTCTTTTCAAGGCATGAAGTGATACGATCCAAATATCCGAGCATGTTTACACGGAGAGAACATATGGAGACGAAGTTAGAACCAAATGTAAGGAGATGATGAACACAAATAGAACTTTCGTGAAGAAGCGGTTGAATGATGTACCCATATTCTAAGTAGTGAACTTCCTTTTATGGTATTTGATTATAACATATCTATTATTCATTTAGATATAGAGAAAATCCATAAAACATAAATAAATCCGGACATAATTCCTTCTCAAGATTTACCCTTACCATCGATCAAATAAATGAAGACCGAAGTTGAGCCCAAAAAAGAGCAACCACAGGTGTATATCTTAGTCTATCTTCATGCATGGATCAACCTGCTCTCCACATGCATGTGCATGGGCAAGCAAGCCTTGTGTGATCATCCTCTCCTATGTGCATGGCCATGCTTATCCTCTCCTCTACTTGATCTCCCTCTTTTATGTACATGTGCATGTGCATGAGAGATTAAGCTTTCACGTGAACGTGATCTACTATATATCTTCCATCTTTAATCAATAGTCTACATTCCTTTCCAAGAAATGGTGCTTATTTCTATCTAACAAATGGTCTTCATTTCTCTTCACGAAATGGTCTTCGTTTCTCCTTTGGGGAACAGTGGAAATGATAGTCATTTCTTTTCTAGAAATGACTTTCATTCTCCCTCTTTTCCTCCTAAGAGTGATCTTCACTCCATTCTTCCTTGCTTCCATGATCATGATCTCCAATCGAGGTAGGTCTGGAGATGCTCCTATATCAACCTCCTTTTCTTGAAAAGGATTTGTCCACGACTCCGTGGGATCCTCCTAAGCTTCGTTCTTGGGCTGGATCCATGCGTAGGAAATCTCTTGCCCAAATTCCATTTGTGCCCCTCCTTTATAACAAATGCTTATAAGGACATCAATAAGAGAAATATTAAAATTGTGTCCAAGATCATAAAGGTAATTACCCAAGCAATCATAATAGGAGGGCGATGGAAATTCCTTATGCAATTCGTTTGTGCACCTAATAATATGTTTTTTGGGAAGACATATCCTCAAAGAATATAACAACACATGCATACATGAATGAATCAAGCACAACAAGCATCAAAGACATATATAAGTCATAGAATATAGGGGGTTTTTTTTCCTCTAAAGATCCTTCTCAACTCATGAAATTTGGACTTAAGATCCTCAATGTGTATCTCATAATTATCCCTTTAATAATATCTACCTTCAAGAGGTCTTCAACATGAAAATTTCATAAAAATCTCAAAGTTAAAGTAGGTAAGGAATCATCCGACCAAAAATCAACATAGTCAATGAAATTCCAAACATGAGATTTTCCATCAATTTGAATCATACTAAGATGTCACTTCATAGATTCAATCAAATAAAATAGGGTTTGTTTAGGAATGTGATGTTTAAATTTAAGTAATTAAAGCTCATCATCACAAGTTGGATCAAGATCATCATCTAGCTAGCACATATTCATCTCCACACATAAGCTCATCATTAATAATGGAAATAGGAAAAGTATATAGAGTTATTTTGATAGCAACGTGTTCAGCATTACCATCCATGAACTTGTCATATCAAACATGTATATTACTAGGATCAATAAATTTAGCATGCTCATCAATCGACATCCTTGATTCAGTATTCATGACATGAGGATGTAAAAATTCAACAACACGTCCAATAATTTTATGCATGTAAAACAAGAGGTGGAGCATCATCAATTTGTTCCTTAGTATTAAAACTATTACTAAAATGTCTCATAAATTTGGCAAGTTTAACAACAGGCTCTATATGTTCGACATTCATAGCAATAGGTTCAATAAAATCAGTATACTCATCAACATGTGATATAGAACCAGTATCTTCGATCAATAAGAGATGCATTTTCAACTTTAACCTCTACACCATTAGCATGTATAAGAAGAGGTTTTTTTTATCAATGTACTCATCAATAAAGGCAAATAACTTATCATGATTAATATGGTCAAAATGTTTCATAAAAGATTCATTATAATCGGTCATGTGTACTTTATGATCACAAGATGCATCAATAATTTTCTCAGTAATGACATCATCATATATCATATGCTTATCATCTAGATCATCCTTTAGTTCATAGGACTCATTATCATCTAACTTCTTATCATCATAAGCATGTTCATCCAATTTAGATATAGAATATGTAGAATCAATCCTTGAAGGTTCCTTTATACTTCCTTCCGGGTCCGAGTTGCAGGGTGGAGTAGGGGTGTGATGGTTGGCTTATGTTTCATCCTCTTTGAATTGGGATCCTTTTACACCGTGGCCTTGCTCTCGGCTAACCTCCTTTGTCGTTGCTCTTCATCGACTAATATTTTTTCTTCCGAGCTAATGGGTTTAAGTGTAAGTGTTTTTTCCCCCTAAAATTCAAAGACATAGCGATTAGTTTTTTCCTTATGGGTAATGTCCCTGTCATATTGCCAAAGACGGTTAACAACAAATGACAAATCTTTAGTGCATATGGCTATCTTCAACTTGTTTCACATTGAGCAGCAACTTTAGTTAGTTCAAATTTTGACGTTGGACTTTTCTTACTACGCTACAATCTATCTATAGATACATACAATTTTGGTGCAATAATTGAAGCCCATTCACTCATTCTACTTTTATATTCTAACTTACGAGATTGGTTGTTGCACAAATATAAATATAGGGTTCTACATCTCTTTTAGCTAAAAACAAAAAAAACATTTTTTAAGTATTTACAAAAAATAAAATGCCACCAACAGTAGTTCTTTGTTAAATAAAATGAAATATAGGTCAATTTCATTTAAAAAATGAAAGATATTTGTTAGAGATAGAATTAGGGTTTGTTTAAAGTTATATGTACTTTATCATTTTATATATACCTACCTTTATCTTATATAAAGGATATCAAGTCAATAATGAAAATAAACTTCACGATCACTAAATTCTACAATATTAGGTATCAATAAGTGAGGTATTATGGCACATTTCCTTAGAGTAAAATGTTCGATGAGTTCTGGGGGAGGAATGTCATGACCAAGAAAAACGAGTTTGTTGGCCATTAAATGATTTTTATAGAAAATGTGCCAGGTACATACAAACTCTGCGAGACTAGCAAAAATGTTGATGATTGTTAAGCTATCACACTCAATTTCTATCTTACATAAAATCAATTTAGTGCCTTGCAGGAGTTCTAGTTCTATAGCCTCAACTTCTACACCTACTATATCCTCAAAATTTCCACAACCCATCATCATAGCATTGTAGCATTGGCATTTCAGCTCTAAAGATGCAACCAAATGAGGCACTTTTTTAAGGCATGAAGTGATACAATCCAACCATCCGAGTATGGGTACTAGATGAAAACATTTGGAGATGAAGGTAGAGCCCAAGGTAAAGAGATGGTGAACACAAATAGAACTTTCGTGAAGAAGCGGTTGAATAATGTCCCCATATTTCTAAGTAGTAAACATCCTTTTGTGTTATTTAATTGTAATATATGGATTATTCTTTCATATATAGAGCAAATCCATAAAAAAAGAAATAAGCCCGGACATAATTACTTCTCAAGTTTTACACTTATCATCTACCAAATAAATGAAGACTGAGCTTGAGCCTAAAAAAGAACAACCATGTGTGTATATCTTCGTTTATCTTCATGCATGGATCAACCGACTCTCCACATGCATGTGCATGGGAAATCAGACCTTGTGTGATCGTCCTCTACTATGTGAATGACCATGCTTATCCTCTCTTTCACGTGATCATCCTCTTCTACTTGCATGTGCATGTACACGAGAGAGTAAGCTAGGTCTGGAGATGCTCCTGCATCAACCTCCCTTTCTTTAAAAAAGGATTCGTCCATAAAGACGTGACATCCTCCTTAGCTTCGTTTCGGGTTGCATCCATGTGTGGGACATGTCCTCTCCATACTCCTTTTTATAAATTCATATATGGACATTAACAAGAGCAACATTAAAATTGTATCCATGATCATAAAGGTAATTGCCCAAGCTCTTCTAATAGGAGGGTGAGATAACCTTCCTTATGCATTTCGTTTGTGCACCAAATAATATGTTTTATGAAGACATATCATCAAGAAATATAACAGGACATGCATACATGAATGGATCAAGCACAACAAGCATCAAAGACACATATAAGTCATGCAATATAGGGGTTGTTTCCCCCTAAATATCTTTCTCAACGCATGAAATTTTGACTTAAGATCATTAATATGTTTCTCATAATTATCCCTTAAGTCATTAATATGTTTCTCATAATTTTGACTTAAGACCTTCATTAGGTCTTTCAACATGCAAATTTCCTAAAAATCTCAAAGTTAAAGTAGGTAAGGAATCATTTGACCGAAAATCAACATAGTCAATGAAATTCCAAACATGAGATTTTTGATCAATTTGAATCATACTTTCATGTCTCTTCAAAGATTCTATCAAATAAGATAGGGTTTGTTTAGGAATGTGATGTTTATTTTTAAGTAATTCAAGCTCATCATCACAAGTTGGATCAAAATCATTATCTAGCACATATCATCTCCACACATAAGTTCATCAATAATAATGGAAATACGAGAAGTATTTAGAGTTAGTTTGATACCTACATGATCAACATTACGATCCATGAACTCGTCATATTGAACATGTATATTACTATATTCAAAAAAAATTTCATGCAAATCAACCAATCTTAGATTTGGCATTCAAGACATGAGGATTTAAAAATTTATCAACACTAATTTCAACTTGTAAAACAAGAGGTGAGGCATCATCAATGTGTCCCTTAGTATCAAAACTATCAATAAAATGTCTCATAAATCCATCAAGTTTAACAATAGGCTCTATAGGTTCGACATTCATAACAATAGGTTCAATAAAATCGGTATACTCATCAATATGTGCAATAGAACCAGTATGTTCGATCAATAAGATATGCATTTTCAACTTTAACCTCTACAAAATCAGCATCTAACAAGAGGTTTTCATCAATGCATTCATCAATAAATGCAATTAACTTATCATGATTAATAAGATCAACATACTCCCTAAATTATTCATTATAATCGGTCATGGGTACTTTATGATCACAAGATGCATCAATAATTTTCTCTGTAATAACATCATCATGTATCATATGTTTATCATTTATATCATCCTTTAATTCATAAGACACATTACCAACTAACTTATTATCATCAAAAGCATGTTCATCTAATTTAGAGACAGGATGTCTACAATTACTCCCTGAAGGTTCCTCTATGCTTCCTTCCGGGTACGAGTTGCAGGGTGGAGTATAGGTGTGATGGTTGGCTAATGTTTCATCCTCTTTGGGATCCTTTAGCACCGTGGCCTTGCTCTCGTCCAACTTCCTTTGTCGTTGCTCTTTATCGACTAATGTTATTTCTCCTAGGCTCATGAGTTTAAGTGTGAGTGTTTGTTTCCTAAAATTAAAAAACATAACAATTAGTTTTTCCCTTATGGTAATGTCCCTGTCATATTGTCAAGGACGGTCTAACAACAAATCTTTAGTATATGTTGCTATCTTTAAGTTGTCTCACATTGAGCAACAACTTTAGTTGGTTCAAATTTTGACGTTGGACTTTTCTTACTGCGCCACAGACTGTCTATAGGTGCAAACAATTTTCGTGCAATAATTGAAGCCCATTCACTCTTTTTAGTTTTATATTCTAACTTACGAGATTGGTTGTTGCACAAATATGAATATAGGGTTCTACATATATTCTAGAGAAAAAGAAACAACTTTTTTAAGTATTTACCAAAAATATAATGCCAACCGTAAGTCATTGTTAGGTAAAATGAAAATATAGATCACTTTTATTTAAAATATGAAAGATATTTATTAGAGATAGAATCAAGGTTAGATTAAAGTTATATGTACTTTACCGTTTTATTCCTACCTTTATCTTAGGTAAAGGATATCACTTCAATAAAGAAGAAAAAGCTTCACGATTACTAAATTCTACAATATTAGGTATCGGTAAGTGAGGTATTATGCAATATTTCATTAGAGTAAAATGTTCGATGAGATCTAGGCCGGGGAGGAATGTCATGACCAAGAAAAATAAGTTTGTAAGCCATTAAATTAATTTTTATAGAAAATGTGACATGCAGATACAAACTCTGCGAGACTAGCAAAAATGTTGATGATAGTTAAATTATCACCCTCAATTTCTATCTTACATAAAAGCAATTTAATGTCTTGTAGTAGTCCTAGTTCTATAGTCTCAACTTCTACACTTACTCTATCCTCAAATTTTCCACAACCCATCATCATAGCATTGTCATTTTCATCTCTAAAGATATCACTAAATGCGCAACTCTTTTCAACGCATGAAGTGATACGATCCAAATATCCGACCAAGATTACTAGTTGAGAAAATTTGGAGATGAAGGTAGAGCCCAAGGTAAAAGATGATGAACACAAATAGAACTTCCATGAATAAGCAGTTGAATGATGCATGCCCCCATATTTCTAAGTAGTAAACTTTATTTTGTGATATTTAATTATAATATACGGATTATTCATATATGGAGCAAATCCATAAAACAAAAAGAAGCCCGGACATAATTCCTTCTTAAGATTTACACTTATCATCTACGAAATAAATGAAGACCGAGCTTGAGCCCAAAAAAGAGCAACCACACGGATTCATCTTTGTTTATCTTCATGTATGGATCAACCGGCTCTCCACATGCATGTGCATGGGCAAGCAAGCCTTGTGTGATCGTCTTCTCCTACATGCATGGCCATGCTTATATAACCTCTCCTCCACATGATCTCCCTCTTCTACATGCATGTGCATGTGTATGGGCATGAGAGAGTAAGCTTTCATATGGACGTGATATACTACATATCTTCCATCTCTAATAAATAGTCTACATTCCTTTTCGAGAACTGTCTTTATTTCTATCTAATAAATGGTCTTCATTTCTCTTTGGGAAATGGTATTCGTTTCTCTTTTGGAAACGGTGAAAATGATAGTCATTTCTCTTCTATGAAATGACTTTCATTCTCCCTCTTCTCCTCCTAAGAGTGATCTTCACTCCGTTCTTCCTTGCTTCCATGATCATGATCTTCAATCGAGCTAGGTCTGGAGATGCTCCTATATCAACCTCCTTTTTATGAAAATGATTTGTCCAGGAATCAGTGGGATCCTCCTAAGCTTCGTTCTGGGGCTGGATTCATGTGTAGGACATCTCCTGTCCAGATTCCATTTGTGCCGCTCCTTTATAACAAATCCCTTTATAACAAATTCCATGTGTAGGATCCATGGGGCTGAAGGTTCACAAGAAGCTGAATATTTATTCGATAAGGGTTTATTCGATCCAATTGTACCACGTAATCCTTTAAAGGGCGTTCTAAGTGAGCTATTTCGGTTGCACGCTTTCTTTCCTTTGAATCAAAATTCAATCGGGCAGTAAGGTCAATTATTTTTGGGGGGGCAAAAAGGAGTGAGTTATCGTAATCAATCAAAGACAAAATGATAAAGAACCAATTATAAATTATAATAGAATAATGGGTATGGGGTTGCGGATAATTTTTTTTTACTTCATATTCCACTCCTGATTACTAATCAGAGAACCTCTATTCTGACTTCTGTAAATTGCAAATTTAGCAAATAAAACGAATTTCATCTTCCTTTCTGAAAAATGGGAAAAAAGCCTTTTGCATCTTAATAGATTTCCTTGTTGGAGACTCTCCATAGTACCAACATAATATCTTATCTCTTGGATCCGATTCTAACAAATCCTTTGGGACTTTGTAAGGAACTCTTTCTTTATTTATCTTTATATTGAATTAAAAGACAAGAGCAAAAGAAGAAGAAAAGATTAATAATCCACTTTTTTGTTATC
>BSUD01000007.1:51439832-51556051 GCA_033239045.1 Fagopyrum esculentum
TAAAGATCGTATTAATTCTTACCAAAAAGAGACAGGGTTAACCGACGCTGTTCAAACAGGTATAGGCCAACTAAACGGTATTCCTGTAGCAATAGGGGTTATGGATTTTCAGTTTATGGGGGGTAGCATGGGATCCGTAGTAGGAGAGAAAATAACTCGTTTGGCTGAGTATGCTACCAATCAAAATCTACCCCTTATTATAGTGTGTGCTTCCGGCGGGGCGCGAATGCAAGAAGGAAGTTTGAGCTTGATGCAAATGGCTAAAATTTCGTCGGCTTTATTTGATTATCAATCAAATAAAAAGTTATTCTATGTATCAATTCTTACATCTCCTACTACTGGAGGTGTGACAGCTAGTTTTGGTATGTTGGGAGATATCATTATTTCCGAACCTAGCGCCTACATTGCATTTGCGGGTAAAAGAGTAATTGAAGAAACATTGAATACGACAGTACCTGAAGGTTCACAAGAAGCTGAATATTTATTCGATAAGGGTTTATTCGATCCAATTGTACCACGTAATCCTTTAAAGGGCGTTCTAAGTGAGCTATTTCGGTTGCACGCTTTCTTTCCTTTGAATCAAAATTCAATCGGGCAGTAAGGTCAATTATTTTTTGGGGGGCAAAAAAGAGTGAGTTATAGTAATCAATCAAAGACAAAGCATCAACAAGAGCAACATTAAAATTGTGTCCAAGATCATAAAGGTAATTACCCAAGCACGCATAATAGGAGGGAGATATAAATTCCCTTATGCATTCATTTGGGCACCTAATAATATGTTTTTTTGAAGACATATCCTCAAAGAATATAACAACACATGCATACATGAATGGATCAAGCACAATAAGCATCAAAGACATAGATAGATCATAGAATATAGGTGTTGTTTTTTCCCTTTAAAGATCCTTCTCAACTCATTAAATTTTGACTTAAGATCCTCAATATGTATCTCATAATTATCCCTTTAATAATATCTACCTTCAAGAGGTCTTTCAACATACAAATTTCCTAAAAATCTCAAAGTTAAAGTAGGTAAGGAATCATCCGACCAAAAATCAACATAGTCAATGAAATTCCAAACATGAGATTTTTCATCAATTTGAATCATACCAAGATGTCACTTCATAGATTCAATCAAATAACAAAGGGTTTGTTTAGGAATGTGATGTTTTATATTTAAGTAATTCAAGCTCAGCATCACAAGTTGGATCAAGATTATCATCTAGCTAGCACATGTTCATCACCACACATAACCTCATCATTAATAATGGAAATAGGAAAAGTATATAGAGTTATTTTGATAGCAACGTGATCAACATTACCATCCATGAACTCGTCAAAATCAAACAGGTATATTACTAGGATCAATAAACTTAGCATGATCATCAATCAACATCCAAAATGTCTCATAATTCCAGCAAGGTTAACAATAGGTTCTATAGGTTGCACATTCATAGCAATAGGTTCATTAAAATCAGTATACTCATCAACAAGTGAAATAAAACCAATATGTTCGATCAATAAGAGATGCATTTTTAACTTTAACATCTTCAAAACCAGCATTTATAACAAGAGGTTTTTCATCAATGCATTCATCATTAAAGACATATAACTTAATTATCATGATTAATAAGATCAACATGCTCCCCAAAAGATTCATTATAATCGGTCATGGTTACTTTATGATTACTAGATGCATCAATAACTTTCTCAGTAATAACATCATCATGTATCATATGCTTATCATCTAGATCATCCTTTAATTCAAAGGACTCATTACAAACTAACTTCTCATCTTCATAAGCATGTTCATCTAACTTAGGGATAGAATGAGTAGAATTACTCCGTGAAGGTTCCTATATGCTACCTTCCGGGTCCGAATTGGAGGGTGGAGTAGGGTGTAATGGTTGGCTTATGTTTCATCCTCTTTGGGATCCTTTTGTACCGTGGCCTTGCTCTCGGCCAACTTCCTTTTTTTTTCTTTGCTCTTCATTGACTAATGTTATATCTTGCGGGCTCACGGGTTTAAGTGTGAGGGATTTTCCCCCCTAAAATTCAAAGACATTGCGATTAGTGTTTCCCCTATGGGTAATGTTCATGTCATATTGCCAAGGACGGCCTAACAACAAATGACAAAATTTCATAGGATAAACATCACATAAGATGGTATCTATATACTTTCCTAAGCGTAAGTCACTGCTACTTGTTTATCAATTCTCATTTTTCAACTCTCATTCATTCAAGACATTATAAGGTGTGGTGTGATCATGCAAGATTAATTGTAATCTGTTTATCATTTCAATACTAGCAATGTTGCAGCAACTACCTCCATCAATTATCATATTACACACCTTTTCCTTAGCCACACATCTACAAAACACATTTCCTCGTTGTTCAGGTTTAAAACATTCGTTGTTAAGGTCTTTTTTGGTATCACATTAAGGTGTTTTAACTTTGGTCCCGATGGGTTACCAACAATATTCTCAAATACCACTTCATCTGGACCAGTGAACCTAGCTACAAATTCAGCCACAACTGGAACTACATCTTAAAAGTCAGAAATGAGATCGTGAACCTTCAGATCACTCCCAACGGCCAATCATTCACCACACTCACAAAAAAGCCAAACGGTAATTTCTCCACTTCATCTGCTTACAACCTCCTCAACCCTCAAAACCCTCCCTTGCACTCCAATCTGTTCAAAAACATTTGGAAGAAATCAAACCCTCCCAAATGTAGCTTCGTATCCTGAATTGTCTCCCACCAAAAACTACCCACCCTCACCAAGCTCCGAGCTTGGAACATCATCCACTCTGATGTTTGCAACCTGTGTGGGAGCCTTCCGGAGGATGAGGACCATCTCTTCCATCAATGTAGATTCACCTCCATCACCCTTGACCTTGTCTTCCGATGGACCTGAGTCCCTTCCCCATACCCATACAAGGACAACATCTGGACGTGGCTCAAGAACGTCAAACCCCATAAACATAACCTCATCGCCAATGTCCAAATTTCCACTGTCACGAGCTTGGTCTACTTCGTTTGGATGGCTAGAAATGACCTTATCTACAACCACAAAGTCACCCTCAAAATCTCCTGCGCCTACAACATCATCCAAACTACAAAAAACTACTTCTCTCACCATTAGAAGGATAGATCCACTCGAACCATGAACTGGGCCAACCTCCTCGGCATTCACCTAATGTAACTTCGAGTTTCTTTATCTTTTGTACTCCATCTGTCTAGCAGACTTCTTGTAAATTCTTCTTCAGGTTCAATATAATAACTTTCAAAAAAAGAAAAAAGAAAAAAAAAAAAGAGGGTTTCTAGTCTTTGTTGGTTCATCCCCCATTCCTTTATCATGTTCTGTTGTGGGGCTATCATTCTTGACCTTCCTTATAAAAGAAACAAACAAGTATATAAAACACATACGTTAAGTTAGTTAAAAATCGAAATCACCCACTAATGATTTTTCTCTCTTTTACACCTCATGATGCAGGAGCATCTCCGGACCTAGCGCGCTTCAAGACCATGACTATTAAAGCTAGGAGGTGAGGAATGAAGAACACTTTAAGGGGGAGAAGAAGAAGGATAAAAGTCATTTCTAGAAGACCAATGCAAACACTTTCCAATAGAAGAATAAAGAACATTTCTAGAAAGGAGATGACGACCATTTCTCGGAACATTTTTAGACGAGATATGAAGACCACTTCTCGGACAATTCCCAAAATGGAGCATCTTTGGAACTAACGTGCTTCAAGGCCATGACTATGAAAGCTAGGAGGTGAGGAATGAAGAATATTTTAAGGGGGAGAAGAGGAATGATCAAAGTCATTTCTAAAAGACAAATGAAAACTCTTTCCAGTAGAAGAATGACAAATATTTCTAGAAAGGAGACAAAGACCATTTCTCGGAACATTTCTAGAAAGGAGATGAAGACCACTTCTCAGACCATTCCCAAAAGGGAGATGAAGACCACTTATCGAAAGAAGGTGATGATCATCCTTGAGAAGGAAATGAAGTTTATTCCTAATGAAGAAGTGAAGGCCATTTATTGGAGACGGAAGATGACAAGATCCACGCATGCATGGAAACCAACTTTCCCATGCAAATATATGTGTGAAAGGAATAGAGGATGGATTAATCCTATACTTATCTAGAGGATCATGAAAAATTGTATAACCTCGTACATACAAAGAGGAAAAAGAACATACACAAGGATGAGATCAGTTGTGCACATACATCGGAACTTCCATACTCATGCAACGTCGGAGCGGGCCAGTCATGCATCAACACTTTCATTGACGGGCAAACCATGCATGGATATATGGAGGGACAAATTGAAGAGCTGATCTTCGTCCCTTGTTTTACTGTTTTCTAGCCCATAAAAACATCTTTAATTATGGGTTAATTTTGTGGGCTTTAAATGTTATTTTCAGCCAAAGTTATTTTACTTATTTCCTTTGCAAATAATTATATTTTCTAATGGGGAAACTTAAAGATATACTAGGAATCATATTGTTCTATCCCCAAGCCTTATAAGATCCTTCTTCTAGAAGATTGATCTTATTTATTAATATTTTTAGATCAAGATCATATCTTATTCTAGATAAAGTACGATTATTTGGGCCAATTTACTAGAAGCCCATGGCCGAATTACACCCTACAAATAGGGAGTTCGTGCCTCTTATTTTTCATCTTAAAATAAATACATTTTGTTCAACACATTGTGTTATCTTTGCGGTGTCTACCGTCGTCTCCAGATGTGGAGAGCAACCTGAGTAAGAGACGTATTGCTCACAACTCTCTTTGACTTGTTTTAGTGTATTCTACTTTCCACGGCGGAGCAGGGTGCTTCTACTACCCACAAGCAATCATCCGGGTGCTTCTTTTAGAACACCTATTTTGTTTGGTTGTAGCGGAAGGGACTACGGAACTTCATTGGTTGTGTATTTGTGTGATCCTTCCGATCGTGTCCTTTTGTGCTTTCAGGTCATTGCTTAGGGTTCAACCTTGATCTATCCAACGACCGATCCATTCCCACCATCGAATCATCTTCTTTCCATATCTCTTTCTTTTTATTGTCTTTTTATCGAGTCTTTAGGTATTGAAAGATCAGGCCAAACTACACGGACGAACACCCCATATCACCTCACTGCCTACGTTACCTTCAAACTTATCTCATCCCATTTACGAGGTTCTTCTGCAATCTCAAGTGGGAATCTCAAAAAAATGCACAAATCAATGTGTTTGTGAGCTACAACCATAAATAATTCCGACCTTAATCTCAAAGGGAAAAGACTTTTAAAGTGATGCTAAAAGGTTTCAAGGCAAAACTAAACTCACCTACTTTCTCTATCAAAAACAAGAACTTATAAAATAAACAATTATAACCAAAAAATAAGGTCAAGTAAATGGTAGAGGGTGGGTAGGATGAGGATGAAGTTTTGACTTCAATGTAGTCTGGGAGTAACTCACAATCTTCGGTCTTCAATCTTGAAACTGAAAAGAAACACATACAAACAACTAGAACTTGAATATATACTCTTCTCTTTTTTTTTTGGCTAAACAAAAACTGAATATTTTGTTTTTTTAAACGGATAAAAACTTACACAAGGCCTTTGAACCATAATCGGGTTCATCTTTTTTACTTGCTTTGATCCGGTGGCGTTCAAGATGTTAGAATGGACTATTGAGGATGAACCAGGTTCAGTGGAACTGGTCTTGGAGTGAACCTGGTTCGGGTTCAACCAGTGTGAAGTTGGGGCTCTTCGGATTGCAACCGAAACAGGTAAGGTAAGGGTTTTGGGTTAGAGCAGCAGAAAAATTCAATTTAAGGTTCAAGTTTCGGGCTAGGGTTCAAGTATGGGTCACGTTTGCAAGTACGGGTTCAGGTTAGGGTTTAGTTTAAAGTTTCAGGTTTGGGGAGGGTAGTTTTAGGTTAGGGTTACGGGTTAGAGTTAGCAATGGAAATAGGTTCCGGGTAAGATATTGTTGGGTCCTAGTGGAAGTGGGTAGCCAATGGTGGTCTTGGGGTGGTGTCGAGGAGGCATTGGTGGTGCAGTGGTGGTGTTGGGGTGTCACGGTGGAACAAAGTTCTAGTTATGGTTAGGGTTTACTGGTGGTTCCAGGGTTTGTTGGTGTAGTTTGGTGGCGCCGGTGATGGATTGTTGGTGTAGTAGTGGAGCAACATTGGTGGTTGTAGTGTGCTGGCTGTGACAAATGTGGTTTCCGGCTATAGTGAGGTACGAAATCCCGGCTTGTGATGCCGGTTTTTGTTCTAATTCTGGAAAATATCTAGCGATGGATTCTGGTGGAGTTTTCCGGTGGTTTTGGTGGTGAAAGGTAGATTTTGAAAAGGTTTGAATCAGCCACAATATATCTTATAAAAGTATTTGCAATTGAAATCGAAAATAGAAAATAACGAGTAGTAGAAAGAACCGAAAGGGTGATTGCTCTGAGTGACTCTTTTTGTGTGAAACTTGTTAAAGTTCCGATTTTCTTATATTGATGTCAATGAGCTCAAATCTGATACCACATTGATACGGGGTTATCCGTTGATGAGTCCCATTCATTCGACACCAATTGAGACTTCACATCCTTATTGTAGGGAAAAGACGAACGAGGTTTAGATCTTTAATGGGGGTGATGGATGGTTTCGAGGAGGTTATGGGAAGGTGGTTAAATGATTCAATGGTGATGAATGAATCGGCGGTTGGCTAGATTAGATGTAACCCTAAGAAATGACTTGGAGCACGATAGGGAAGTTAAGACCCTAACATACAACCAAGAACGATCGTAGAACCATTCCTCCCTTCCTCTACAATCAAAGGTTGAAGACATATCTGATAACTCCACCTTGATTATAAATTGTTTATGTGAATGATAGAAGACTTAACTTCTATATGCGGTTTTATAAACTAACAAATACCGATTATATTTCTTGATTGCATGTTTTGGTTTGTGTTTGTTAAATGTGTGTAGGCCTTGAAAAGCGTTTCAAAGGAAGAACGCAGGCCTTGAAACACATTACAAAGGACAAGCAGGGAGCCCTTGTAACACATTTCAAAGGACAAACGCGGAAGCCTTGAAAAGAATTACAAAGGAAGATTCGGCTAAAGGCTTTAAAATACTAGATTCGAATATCTCAACAACCAAAACGGAGATCTCTACCAAGGATAACAAGAAGATTTGAGAAGATACTCAAGAAGAAGATCTCAGCCAACAAAGAAGATCTTCAAATGATTTTAAACGAGAAGATCTCGGCCACAACAAAAAGATCTCACAAAGATCTTAACCAAAGACGCAAGAGGATAAGAGAAGATCTTGCATACGGATTTTACGCAAGAAGATCTCAAATCTAAGGGAAATCTTCAACAGTTATCGAAGAGAGAAGATCTAGGATCTTCAACAAACAAAGATCTTCAACGGTATTTCCAAAGCAGGAGAAGATCATGAAGATGAAGATTCCCAATGTACGTCAAAGAGAGAAGTAGAACATAGAAGATATAAGATCTTACAACGGCTACTTCACCTCATCCAAGCACCGTTTTCCATGGAGAAGGAATAACGTTACAATGACTATCTTACAACGGCTAAGAAGTTCTCCATAGAAGACAGTAAATGAAGATGGCGATTGAAGAGAACACCAACAAGCATACACGTAAATAATCCAAGTCTTTAAGCGATCAAAACATCTTCATTTGTTCCAAAAGTTTTTCTTCCTCTTAGCTTACAAAAGTTTACATCCTTAGAGTGAGAAAAACACTAGAGCTTCATTGGAATACGTAGAGAATGTTTTACTCGAGTGTGGGTTACTATGCGAAGTAACTAGGCTATTATTGCTAGGTTAGAGTTTACTATATCGTAGCATTGAGGCTACAGTGAAAGAAGAAGGGGATTTCTTCTAGGTTGTATCTAGGACTCTTTGAGTAGATAATATATAGTTAGATCCTAGGGTAAAGAAAACCTAGGACGGAGACGTAGGTTGTTAGAGCTGAACTTCGTAAACATATTACCGTGTCGTTCTATTAATTCCACACTTTATCTCGCTTAAATTGTGGCTAACATTGTTTTGCAAGTTTCAAAGTCAAGACCTTGAAAACCCTTTCAAAGCCTTGAAAACCAGTTTTGTCACAAGGTGCACATATCGACTTCAAGGCCTTGAAATCAGTTTCAAAGCCTTGATATAAGATATTGCGAAAAATTCTCATACTCTATTCAACCCCCCTTCTAGAGTATTTATATCCTTATCATTCACCTATACGGTTCTTCAATCGATATCAGAGTTAGACTCACGTATATTGATTTAACCATCAGTGAGACTAATCATGAACTCTGTAGATGATGGAGGATTCGCTCAAGGAAGATCCACATCTCGACCACCACTCTTTTACGGTAATAAATTTTCTCATTGGAGAGCACTAATGCAAATGTTGGTCATTGATCAGGACATGGAACTTTGGAGCATCATTCAAACTGGCCCTAAAATCCCAACCACCACGGTGGAAGGAGTCCGAGTCCAAAAGAAGGAAGCAAGCTTTAATCAAACGGATTTGGATGGTGTATCAAAGAACTACAAGGCCGTGCATGAGCTTGCTCTATTGTGGATTGGATGCAAATGAATTAAACTGTGTCTCATCATGCAAGAGTGCAAAATAATTTGGGACAAGTTAGTAGTTACGTATGAAGGAATAAGTCAAGTCAAGGAAACCAAGATAAGCATCTTCCTCAGGCAATACGAGCTTTTCAAGATGAACTCAAACGAGTCGGTCACGGAGATGTTCACACGATTCACCGAAATTATGAACAATCTTGATTCACTTGGAAAGGTCTTCACAAATAAAGAGAAAGTAAGGAAAGTACTAAGGAGCTTACCTAAAGCTAAATGGGGACCAAAAGTGACCGCCGTTGAAAGCTCAAAATCTCACTACACTACCTCTTGACGACCTTCTTGGAAATCTAATCACCCACTAAATGGTTCTTGGTGAAGAAGATGGAGAGCTCCCATCAAACACAAAGAATCTTTCCCTAAGATCCAAGAAGGACGACATACCATCAGAGGATGAAGAGAGTGATGATGATGAGGAAGATCCATTCGTCTTGATTTCAAGAGGTCTTGCAAGAATTCTTTAAATGAAGAAGCAATTCGCGAACAACAAAGAATATCCACGATCATCAAGACCTCGAGGTAAGTTTTTTAACCCTAATAAGAAAACTAAAGTATTAACTTGTTTTGAATGTGTAGAAGCAGATCATCTCATAAAGGATTGTCCACAAAAGAAGAGGAAAAACTTTAGGAAGAATGATCGAAAGAAGAAGGCTATGGTAGCATCGTGGAGTGACTCAAATTCGACAAATGAGTCAGAAGACGGAAAAGAACAAGCAAACTTGTGCTTAATGGCCGATCATGAAGAGGATCCAAACTTGTATGTTGATGGTGTGGTAAGTACTATTATGTCGCAATCCAACCTATAACTCACACAATTTCTTAAAGACATTATCATATTTGATAAAGAACATAGGGTAAGGATAGGTTCCTTAAGATAAAAACTTCTCAAACAAGAGAAACGAATAAGTGAAATGTCTCTGGAAATTGAAAATCTTATCACTGAAAAGTTAGACCTTGATGATAATATTAAGGCCTTGGAATCAAAAAATGCGATTCTCAAGGGCAATCAATCTTCTCTACATCAAGACTATATTGATCTAGAGAGAGAGAGAAGTTTGATCTAACTATGACGTGTAGAGACCAGAAGGTTGAACTTATTCAGTTCACTTGTTCAAAAGCCAATCTCGAAAGGATGATGGGTGAACAACAATCCTCTCTTAACAAGAATAGTATAGATTATCACGTAAGTTTTCCTAGAAAAACAACTACCACTTTTCTTGAAGCTAAAGGAAGTATACACATGCCCACATGTTTCTATTGTTGTAAAAAGGGTCACGCAAAATCAACATGTCCTTATAGAAGAAATGATCCTTACATCATTAGAAACACTTATCATCTATGTCTAAGGAAACAAGTTAAGCAAATATGGGTTCCTAAAGAAACTAGACCACCAAACATGATTGAACCTGAATATGGACCAAAATACGCCATTTGGTCTACCCGAAAAGGTTGAAGTTTGCTGTTTTGCAGGATACCACCAAGGTTAAAGAGCATATATAAATGGATATTAGATAGTGGTTGCTCAAGACATATGAGTGAAAAAAGCTCACTGTTTTCATATTTAAAGAAGCAATCATCTAGAACCATCACGCTTGGTGATAAAAGAAAGTGTAACATCATTGACATTGGTAAAATTGGTTATAATCCATCTAACTTTATTGATGATGTTTATCTTGTTAACAGTTTTAAGTATAACTTGCTTAGTATCTGCCAAATATGTGATAAAGGCAACAAGGTGATTTTTGATTCAGATAAATGTGAAGTTTAAGATAAAATATCGGGAGATATCGTGCTTACTGCTCCTAGATGTAATAATGATTATTCAATGAGCACTAACCAAGTTTCAGGAACTAAGCTAACGTGTCTCAAGGCCTTGACTGACGATCCAAGGCTTTGGCATAGACGACTGGTAGCATGAAATATTGTGATATTCTAGGCACGTTTTCTAAGTGTATTTGATTCATATTGATAGTCTTTGATTGAACATTGTTGCATTTGTGAGCTAGTTTGCCTATATTGTCGATATGGATGTCTACACAAGTTCTATGTTAATTATAGGTGATTGAGAGCCATTTCCGAACGGAATTTAGCAAAGACGAGTTGATTGAGTATGTCCATGGATTAAGGGCATTCTTAGAAGCAAAATGGATGTCAACTTCAGGAATGCACGAGGCTAGGGAAGAATCACGTTCTTGCCCTAAACCACGCTCTAAAATACGGCCGTACTACATTCCACGTTCAGTTCCACGGCCGTGGAACCCTGCAGGAGAAGCGTGGTTCATTCCAGAAGCTTTTACGGTCGTGGAATCCATGGTTCAAACCGTGTTGATTTCCACGCTCTAAATTACGGTCGTGGAATCTTCCACAACCGTGATCTTGGCGATCTTTTTCGCCACATTTTGAAGCCACGATCTTTTGAAGATTGGGCCGGGCCGATATATTATCTTGCCCTATAAAAAGACGGACGAACAGAGATTCCGTCACCTTCGCTTAGACGCACTTTGGCGACCTCGCTTTACACTTTTGCCTACGCCGCGACTTGGAGACTTTTGCGATTCTTGCAAAAGACGTAATTTGCGCTCATCCTTGGAGTTGCCCTAATCTCGCACTTTTGGTGGAGATTGCTGTTGAGATTTCCGGATTAACGAAAGATCAAAGATTCGGAAGGTTGTTCGCAAGAAGATTCCTCTTCTTGTTTAGGTTTGATTTAGAAGATGGATTGACATCCCGTTCTTCCTTCTTATCTACGATTGTGTTTGTTTGCTCTATTCCGAATCTTGTGACGATATTTTTTCTTGATTGTGACTTTGAGATTAGTTTGAATTTTATTGAAAGTTTTTGGAAGTTTTCATCTTTCAATCTTTTAATCCTTGAAATTAATATCAATATGACTGTTATTGGCTAAATACCCTTAACAATTCTAAGGTGAAGGGTTGATAGTTGTGTCCTAGATGATGATAGATCGATCTTAAACGGATTAGACCCTGAGAGTTAGAGAGAATCGTCGACGAACCCTAAATCACGGTTTGTTCTTGAGTTCCACGACCGTGGAATCTCAAGATCTGCCCGTAATTTCCCTTAAGTTTACGAACCTGCTTTTACTTTAATCCAAAGTTAAAGATTTGCTTTAACCTAGTTTAGGCTTGCCTTTTCTAGGTGGTAGTGAAGCCTCAACAACCTCTACCTCGGTTGTGAGCGTCACAACCTCAATCGGTTAAGTTAGTCTTGATCCTTGGATTACAAGTTTGGGTATTTGACATTAATTCTTGCCTTTAGAACCTTTCTATATTGAAGCCTCAACAACCTGTATAGAGAGTGTCTTGTAGGTGAGTTATATAAGGTTTTTGGAACTTCACCGTACGATTACCTTACATTAGCATACCTTTGCATATCTCAACTCTGTCTTTATATCAATAGTAAATCTTGAATCGATTGCCACAGTTGGATACTTGGATCTTTAGGATTGTTGTTTTCCCAATATTTGCAAAAACTCTCATATTTACTCGCTTGATAATCTGCAATTGAATTTGTTCCCACCCAAATCCCTGTGTTCGATGCTCTGGAATTCTTGCTTAACTACGCCGATCCGTACACTGCGGGTTCGCTTGCTTGATTCTAGTTTTATAATTAAAGCTTATTTGCACGCACGCTAAGTGGCGAACAAGTTTTTGGCGCCGTTGCCGGGGATTTGGTTTCGGCCGAATTCGGTTGCCGGTTGTCAATCTTGGGAGCTTGCTCTCGTTATTTGATATTACTTTGAGTGCATGCGCAGGTCTAGGAACACCGAAGATCTCTTACCTCTTGATCAAGAGCTAGAGAAAACTTAAGGCAAAAGCGCAAGGAAAAGAAGATGGCTGAAGAACACGAACGCGATCTTCAGGCGGAGTTAGCGGAGAAAGAAGCTCAACTCCAATGGAATGAGAGCATCCGCCGGGATGAAATGGATCGTCATCAATCTGAAGTTAACGATCTAAAGGATATGATGTTCCAAATGAGGATAGAACTAAGCAACCTTAAGAATGGGGGGAGCAAGAAATCCTCAAGAAGGGCATCAAGATCAAGAAGAAGAAGTCATTCATCCGCTGATGATAGTGACTCTTCCATGCCACCGCTAGAAGAAATTGATCCCACGATCAATGTGAATCCTTTTCATCCACGGGGAGCTGCTGATCGCCGTATTCCACCAAGGAATGCGAGGATCGAACGTGTGGATAATGAGCCAAGAACTCTTGGCCAAAGGATGGATCCAACACAACAACCACGCCGCTTGGGCGTGAATTTTGATGCTGAAGATGTACAAGGGTTTAGCTTCAACCCTCAAGTTATTACTCTTGTTCGCCAAAACCAATTTGGCGGGACAAGCGCTGAATCTCCACACCAACACTTGCAAAACTTTGAGTGTATGATGGAGACAATGAGACCGAAGAATGCTACTACCAACAACTATAAGCTCAAGCCTTTCTTCTTCTCCTTGAAGGGGAAATCGTTGTCTTGGTACCAAGCTCTTCCTAGTGGGAAACTAGATACGTGGGAAAACCTTTCCACGGAGTTCCTCACCAAATTCTTTCCGCCTTCCAAAACAGCGGAACTTAGAGGTAAGATTAATGCTTTTTCCATGAGACCTAACGAAAGTTTGTTTCAATCTTGGGAAAGGTTTCAGGATTTGCTCTTGGATTGCCCTCATCATGGCATATCCAAACTTGCCTTGCTGGAGATTTACTATAAGGGGCTGGATGCGGGAACGCAATTCAACCTCCAATCCCTCTCATGTGGAACATTCATGGACATGAGAGAAGATGACGCTTGGGACTTCATTGAGAAGCAAGCAAGGGTCATAGAGAAGTATTCCCACCTGAAAGTGGAGGGAAATCGTGTGGATCAAGGAGCAAAGCTCACACATGAAGCTCAAAATCAGATTTTCTCCCTCAACAATGAGATCAAAGAGTTGAAGGAGGCTATCAAGACCAACTTTCCAAAGCAACAAGGGAAGGATGTTGGTTATTTGGGCAACAATAATGGCGGTGATAACACAAACCGCAACAACAACAACAATAACCGGAATAACAACCGGAACAATAATTGGAATGGCAACAACAACAATAATAACAGCCGGAACAACAATTGGAACAACAATAGGGGTTCAAGTAACAACAATTGGCGCTCCAATCAACAAAATTCCGGTAAATCTTATCCTTCTAATTCTAATTCACTAACTCCACCTTCATCTTCCTCTACTCCTTTGAGAAACAGGGGCAAACATCAAATGGAGGAAACACTTCGGGAAAGGAGAAGCCCGATCCCATGTTGGAAACGATCTTGGGAAAGCTTCAAGGGTTGGAGAACCGCATCATTAAGGTTGATGATCAAATTTCTAAGGTTGATAAAGCTCAAAAGGTTTTAGAAAACCAAATGTTCAGCCACGCGGAGGAAGTTCCTAGGAATCAAGGGAAGCTTCCAGGAAAGACGGAGGACAATCCTAAGGGGAGGGTTATGGCAATCACAACTAGGAGCGGAGTGACTACCACCGATCCGCAGCCTAAATTTGTTGAAGTCCCCGTAGAGAAAGACAAGGAGAAGGAGAAGGAGAAGGAAGATGTCTACGTTCCTCCTCCAGCTTACAAACCTCCCCTACCATTTCCTCAATCTAGAGCGAGAGCGTGTCTAGATAAATAATTCGGTAAGTTCATAGAACTGATGAGTAAGCTGCATATTAATATACCCTTCATTGATGCTATTGTAGGCATGCCAGCTTATGGCAAGTTCTTGAAAGAGCTCATCTCTAACAAGAGGAAGCTAGAAGACTTCGGTGAGGTTAAGATGAGTTTGGATTCTTCGGATCTCATCAAGACCATGAAGGAGAAAATGCCCCCAAAGTTGAAGGATCCGGGGTCATTTTGCATTCCCATAGGAGTGGGAGATGTCACATACGATGCGTTATGTGACTTAGGAGCAAGTGTGAGCATCATACCACTTGCATTGTGCAGGAAGATCGGTTTAGGCGATCCTAAACCGGTGAAGATGACGTTATACATGGTGGATCGATCCATCACTCGCCCCGTCGGTATTGTAGAAGACGTCCCGGTCAAGCTAGGTAAATTCTTTGTTCCCATTGATTTTGTCGTGCTTGATATTCCTGCAGATAGTCCGGTCCTGATCATACTCGGAAGACCGTTTCTTGCAACTTCCGGCTGCATAGTCGATTGCAAGAATGGTAGACTCGCTTTTGATATAGGGGAAGAGAAAGTAAAGTTCGTTCTTTCCACTCTAGTGAAGGAACCAATCTTTGATGAGGATATATTCGATATCCAAGATGAAGAAGGGTTGTCTAGGGAGGAGGTAAGTGCGATTCTCTTTAACGATCCTTTACAAAAAGTTATCACTATGAGTCTAACCAATGTAGGGGAAGAAGAAGAGTGCAATGAGGCAATTGAAGCCTTAGAAGCACAAGAAGAGATGCATGAAGTGGAGTTTGAGAAACTCCACGATGAGGCTGAAAACGTGAGAATCCACGGTCACACATTATATTCCACGGCCGTGGATTTCACAACCAAAACCGTATCCCACTCCAGAGAGTTATACGGTTGTGGAGAAGATGTGACAACCGTATTTCCCTTCCACGCCCTAAACCACGGCCGTGGAGGACATGGGGAACCCGTAATTTTGGCCGTGGAAAGGGGTGATCGAGACACTTCTTCAACTTCTTCTGATTCTTCTCCCACACACTCGACATCCTTAGAAACTTCTAAGGAGACATCGGATGCTCCTCAAGGATCGTTAGAAGCTCCGAAAGCGATAGAACTAAAACCACTTCCTACTCATCTAAGGTACGCTTTTCTAGGACCTAATTCTACCTTTCCGGTTATCGTTAGTTCCGAACTAAGCATAGATAAACATAATCAGCTCATGATTGTCCTTAGGAAACATAGGAAAGCTTTAGGCTACACTATAGAGGACTTAGTAGGAATTAAACCCTCCCTATGCATGCATAAGATACTAATGGAGGAGGACTTTAGAACTTCAAGACAACCTCAAAGGCGGTTGAATCCGACCATGAAGGAGGTTGTCAAGAAGGAAATTCTTAAACTTCTTGACGCAGGTATCATCTACCCTATCTCCGATAGTAAGTGGGTGAGTCCGGTTCAAGTAGTTCCGAAGAAGGGAGGAATTGCGGTCATCACCAACAAGAACAACGAACTCATTCCTACCCGAACCGTGACAGGATGGCGGATGTGCATAGACTACCGCAAGCTCAACAATGCAACGAGGAAGGATCACTTCCCATTGCCATTCATTGATCAAATGCTTGAAAGGTTAGCACAACATTCACATTTTTGCTACCTTGACGGTTATAGTGGTTTCTTTCAGATTCCGATACACCCGGATGATCAAGAGAAGACCACATTTACGTGCCCATGGGGTACGTTCGCCTATAGGAGAATGCCGTTCGGGCTTTGCAACGCCCCAACCACCTTTCAACGGTGCATGATGGCCATCTTCTCTGAATACATAGAGGAAATCATGGAGGTCTTCATGGACGACTTCTCCGTATACGGTTCCTCTTTTAACGATTGCCTTTCTAACCTTTCTCTTGTTTAGCCAATGTGTGAAGACACTAACCTAGTTCTTAATTGGGAGAAGTGTCAATTCATGGTTAAGGAAGGAATCGTATTAGGTCACTTAATCTCTAGTAGAGGGATAGAAGTAGATAAAGCTAAGATAGAGACCATAGAGAAACTTCCTCCCCCAACTTCGGTGAAAGGGATAAGAAGTTTCCTAGGACATGCTGGATTTTATAGACGTTTCATTAAGGATTTTTCTACGATATCAAAACCGCTCACTAATCTATTGATGAAGGATGCAGTTTTTGAGTTTTCGCAGGAATGTTTGGATGCGTTTAACACAATTCGGCAAGCTCTAATTTCAGCACCTATTATCCAACCTCCGGATTGGACTCTTCCCTTTGAGGTTATGTGCGATGCTAGTGACATAGCTATTGGAGCTGTTCTTGGACAACGAAAGGAAGGGCGAACCCACGCCATATACTATGCTAGCAAGACGCTAGATAAAGCGCAGCTCAACTACGCCACTACCGAGAAAGAGTTTTTAGCCATTGTCTATGCTATTGACAAGTTTCGCTCTTATCTTGTAGGTGCAAAGGTGATTGTCTACACGGATCATGCTGCGATCCGGTAGCTCCTTGCGAAGAAAGATGCGAAGCCAAGGCTAATTAGATGGATTCTTCTCCTACAAGAATTCGATCTAGAGATCCGCGACAAGAAAGGTTTAGAAAATTCTGTTGCGGATCATTTGAGTCGCCTAACACATCTAGAGGACGACCATTTACCCATCGATGACTCCTTCCCGGATGAACACCTACACCTTATTGAAGAGTGCATCGATGTGATCTCCAAAGGTAACGAACCATGGTTTGCTGATTTTGTTAACTATTTGGTTTGTCAGGAGATACCACCCGGACTATCCTACGCACAAAGGAAGAAGTTCTTTAAGGACGTCCGGGAATACTTTTGGAACGAGCCTCTCTTCTTTAAGAGAGGTCCGGATGGCATCATTCGGCGATGTGTGCCGGAAGATGAGATGCAAAGTGTCATCCGCCATTGTCATTCACTACCTTGTGGAGGACACGCTAGTTCGAACAAGACTAGCGCAAAGGTATTGCAATCTGGATTCTTTTGGCCTACTTTATTTAGAGATGTGCAATCCTTTGTTTCTTGCTGCGATGCTTGTCAAAGAACAGGCAATATCTCTAGGAGGAATGAGATGCCCCTCAACAACATCTAAGAGGTGGAGATTTTCGACGTTTGGGGAGTTGATTTCATGGGACCGTTCCCATCCTCTTGTGGAAACCAATACATACTATTGGCGGTAGATTACGTTTCTAGATGGGTGGAAGCAATTGCCTCTCCCACCAATGATGCCATGCTAGTGGTCAAGTTCTTTAACAAGACCATCTTCCCGCGATTTGGGACGCCAAGGACTATCATTAGTGATGGAGGTTCTCACTTCATAGCCCGTCGCTTTGAAGCTCTTCTAGCTAAGTATGGGGTTACTCACAAGGTCGCTACCCCTTATCATCCACAAACAAGTGGACAAGTTGAGATCTCAAATAGGGAGATCAAAGGAATTCTGGAGAAAACGGTTTCAACGACTAGGAAGGATTGGTCCTTGAAGCTTGACGATGCATTGTGGGCGTACCGGACTGCGTACAAGACTCCCATAGGAACCACACCATACAACCTTGTGTATGGGAAGTCTTGTCACTTGCCGGTGGAGTTGGAGCACAAGGCGTTTTGGGCTATCAAGTGGCTGAACTTCAACATGAAGGAAGCGGGAGAGAAGCGTCTCCTAGACCTTAACGAGCTGGACGAACTCCGCTTGAACGCTTATGAAAACGCTAAGATCTATAAGGAGAGAGCGAAGCGTTGGCATGATAAGCATATCATTCCAAAGGACTTCAAAGAAGGAGATCAAGTTCTCCTCTTCAATTCAAGGCTCCGTCTGTTTCCAGGTAAGCTTAAATCTCGTTGGACGGGACCTTTTCTAATTAAGCGTATTTTCCCCCATGGTGCAGTTGAAGTATGGGGTGAAACGGGCGGAAGCTTTAAGGTGAACGGCCAACGACTCAAGAAGTATACGCCGGAACTCCAAACCGAAGAGTTCGCGCCTACCGCACTCGAATAAGTGCGAGTCTGGTCTAGCTACGGACCTTAAACAAAGCGCTTCTTGGGAGGCAACCCAAGGTATTGCATTTTTGTTTTTGTTTTCGATTCATAGTTTAGCTTAGTTTAGACGTTTTTGCTTTGTTTTGCCTTCGATTCCTTCTGGTATGTTCGTGTTTTTGGATGTAGGAATGATGGAAAAGGAAAAGGGAAGAGTGATGTTGAAGAAAAGTGACGAAACTTGGACTTTGGAGCTTTACAGAGAGTTCCACGGTCTAAACCACGGTCGTGACAGCTACAGTGACCGTAATTTCCAAAAGCCTTTGAAAAATCACCAAAACCACGGTTCCGTACAATTCCACGGCCGTGGAACACCTCGACAGACCGTGATTTTCAAAATTTTGCCTGTGACTATATAAACCACGTTCTTCACCAAAACACTCCACAAAATCCCCCTTCCACGACCTAAACGCCAAAATCCACGACCCTCTCTCAAATCCTCGTTTCTTAATCGTTTTTAACGATTCTTCTTCCCAAACTGAAGCAAATTCGACCACCAACAAAATCCAAGCGACGAATCGAGCGGAAATTCACCAAGGAACGCGCAATTCGGATTTTTAAATCCAAAAAATAGGTTTTTCCACTCTTCTTGATCTTTGTCAATTTGGTTCATTTTTGTTAGAGATTTTAGGAAGAACTGATTGAGATTGGAAGAAATTAGACTAAGGCTGATTGATTGTTGAGCTTGAGGGTTGTTTGCTGAGATTTGCGAAAGAAACAGACAAACCACGGTTCCTGGGAGAACCACGACCGTGGAACCTCTAGAACAGCCCGTAATTTTGAACAGAAATGGACTTTATGAGGAGAGTTTCGGGGAGAATTAAGGAGAAAAAGAATGATCAGAACAAGAAGAGGAAGGGTAATCCCTCTTCTTCATCATCCTCTAGAGCACCACCACCCTCTTCCCCTTCACCACCATCTTCACCTTCATCACCCTCACCTCCTAGCCCTAGGATACCGACTATACATGAGGATCACCTCGATGCACTCGAGAGGATCCATAAGAGGGCTGTGATTGGACCTAGGTATCTACTGTTAGAGGATCTAGCTCCTCTTAACATCATAGAGGACCTTACTTGGCTCTTGGATAGAGCCGGACTAGTTGTCTTCTCGGCTATCCGAGAAGACGCTTATGAGGAGATTACACGGGAGGTTGTGACGTCTTTTGAGCACAGCCATGTAGACAGGACCGTCTCTTTCCGTCTTATGGAAAGAGACTATCATTTTAGCATCCGTGAGTTCGGGACCTTCTTCGGGTTCCAGGAGACCTTTAACGGTCGCTTTCCTAGTGGCGTTTACGCCAAGGACTTTTGGGAGGAGGTAGCGATGATTTACGCCAACGAGGACCGTTGGCAACCTGCTGACACCAAGGCTAGGTTGATGTACCACCTAGCCTTGAAGATTGCTCACCGTGTTCTTTCGGAGTGTCTCTTTCCTAGGACGGAGACGCCCCAAAAGATCAAGACGGATGAGCTCTTTTTGCTATACTCCATGCTGTATGGGCGCCGAGCTGACTGTGCCACCCTCTTGGCTGCTACTATGAGCAAGCTCAAGAACAAGAAGAAGGGCAACATCGGATATGGTGGGATAGTTACCCACCTTGCTAGGAGTTTGGGAGTTGATTTTTCTACATGTACCCGCATACCAGCTGTACCTCTAGGACTTCATGCCTTCATGACTAGAGGCCTCATCTTCCCCACACATAGAGGTCCGCCTTATGCAGCCATGCCTTGGGAGAGCAGGAAAGGTAGGGGTATAGAGTGGCTACCGGAGTACTCCATTATGGTGGGACGCCATAATTGGAAGGAGACGTTCGCTGCTATGCATGCGAATAGGATTGCAGCTCCACCATATTCAGCCATGCCTTGGGAGAGCAGGACAAGTAGGGCTATGCATGGGAGATCAGTTTGAGGGTGGAGGAGGAGACGAGCAGGAGTTTGGCACGTTTCCGGATCAGCCGGATGCGGCCCCCGATGCGCCTAGACGTTCTCCACGTCCAGCTAGAGCTTCAGGCTCGTCATCTCGCCGCGCTAGCGTTAGTGAGAGACCTACGTGGATGACCACACCTCCTGCATGGTATGGAGTTCCACCTCCATGGTCCACAGAGCAGACATCAGCACCAGCACCAGCAACAGCACCATCCGACGCTCCAGCATGGTACAGTCAGGCTCCGGGATGGTATGAGCAGATGCCGGATTGGGCTACTGGTCTTTCGGAGAGAGTAGGAGCATTGGAGATTCGAGCCGATGCTAGAGACGGACGCTTGGACGACCTCGATCACATGATGAGGGATGTCTACCGCCAGCAGTTTGGGCGGTTTTATGATCCGAGTTTCTCTCCATTCCCGCCTCCACCAGCGCCGCAGTGATGAGGATTTGATGATTGACCGTTCGCTTTAGCCATTCCACCGCCACTTTGTGAGTTTCTTTTTCTTTTCTTTCTTTTCTTTCTTTCTTTTGAACATTAGGGACAATGTTCGTCCTAAGTATGGGGTGGGGTGTACTAAAAGTTTGTAATAACTCTTACTCACTATGTTTGCTTCTATCGAGACTATCATTGCATGTTCATTATATTGTTGCACGTTTCATTATTGCATTGCATGAAAAAGAACTTGAAAAACCCATAAAAATTGAAAAATTTTGAAAATTTTGTGCTTCCAATGAATTGAGATGATTTCCATGATAATCGCTACTTGTGAATTGAGTTTGATGACAATTGCATGCTTAAACGATTAGTGAATTGAAAAGAAATTGAATGTATTGATTGTGCCTCTTTTGCAAGTTTCATAATGTGATGAATATTACCTAAATCATGTTGAGAAATTGAAGTTGAAATCACACTATAAGTTCTTATACTTCTTGTTGGGATGATTAAGGCAATTCGATATTTTCTTTCTTCTTTCTTTGATCATTTAGCTCCTCATTGAAATATTGACCTCCTTTACCTATCCGGGAATTTGGAGAAGTGAATGAAAAAGGCATGTTTGATGTGGGAGGGCTATGAGAGCAATTATTTGCAATCAAAAGAATAGAAAGAAATTATAGGTTTGGGGAAGTCAATCATGACGATGAGTAACTCGGCACCATTCACATAGCCGGGTGTTTGTGTCTTGCCAAAGTCGGATTGAGCGATATTCCTAGCGGATTATGGTATGTGCGCTAAGGGTTTGAGGCATCTCATGAAAATTGAGAAACGCCAATCTCCTAGGCTTCGGTTTTTGTGCACCTCTATCCATAACTCCAAAAGTAAAGTTGAAAAATGAAAGGAAGAGAGCGAAGCTCTAAGTTGAAAGTGTGCGGAAACCGCAAGAGAAGAAAAGAAAAGAGTAGTTGTCCATTTTCCCGGATTCATGCACCACATTCCCTAAAAGCTTCCTTCCCTTCCACATTCTTGACCTTTTCTTTGAAAGTCCTTAAGATCAAAAGAATGTTATATGACTTGGTGGTCTAAATTGAAGTTTCTTATGATTGATTTTGATAATGTTTGAAGGTTATGATGCTTGTATAGAAGTTTAATTGATTCATGAGTTTTCTTTGCTTTTTACTCTTTGATTAAGTGTATGAAAGTCTTATAAACGATTGAAGCAAAATTTGAGAATGATCTATTCGTTAGAAGGCACATTCATCCAAAAGAAGTATTGCTTTGAGAAGGTACACATATTTCATCCTAACTCTTGTTTTAAAAGTTTTTGAAAGACCTTGCTTAGGGACAAGAAAGTTGCAAGTATGGGGTTATTTGTTAGCATGAAATATTGTGATATTCTAGGCACGTTTTCTAAGTGTATTTGATTCATATTGATAGTCTTTGATTGAACATTGTTGCATTTGTGAGCTAGTTTGCCTATATTGTCGATATGGATGTCTACACAAGTTCTATGTTGATTATAGGTGATTGAGAGCCATTTCCGAACGGAATTTAGCAAAGACGAGTTGATTGAGTATGTCCATGGATTAAGGGCATTCTTAGGAGCAAAATGGATGTCAACTTCAGGAATGCACGAGGCTAGGGAAGAATCACGTTCTTGCCCTAAACCACGCTCTAAAATACGGCCGTACTACATTCCACGTTCAGTTCCACGGCCGTGGAACCCTGCAGGAGAAGCGTGGTTCATTCCAGAAGCTTTTACGGTCGTGGAATCCATGGTTCAAACCGTGTTGATTTCCACGCTCTAAATTACGGTCGTGGAATCTTCCACGACCGTGATCTTGGCGATCTTTTTCGCCACATTTTGAAGCCACGATCTTTTGAAGATTGGGCCGGGCCGATATATTATCTTGCCCTATAAAAAGACGGACGAAGAGAGATTCCGTCACCTTCGCTTAGACGCACTTTGGCGACCTCGCTTTACACTTTCGCCTACGCCGCGACTTGGAGACTTTTGCAATTCTTGCAAAAGACGTAATTTGCGCTCATCCTTGGAGTTGCCCTAATCTCGCACTTTTGGTGGAGATTGCTGTTGAGATTTCCGGATTAACGGAAGATCAAAGATTCGGAAGGTTGTTCGCAAGAAGATTCCTCTTCTTGTTTAGGTTTGATTTAGAAAACGGATTGACATCCCGTTCTTCCTTCTTATCTACGATTGTGTTTGTTTGCTCTATTCCGAATCTTGTGACGATATTTGTTCTTGATTGTGACTTTGAGATTAGTTTGAAGTTTATTGAAAGTTTTCGGAAGTTTTCATCTTTCAATCTTTTAATCCTTGAAATTAATATCAATATGACTGTTATTGGCTAAATACCCTTAACAATTCTAAGGTGAAGGGTTGATAGTTGTGGCCTAGATGATGATAGATCGATCGTAAACGGATTAGACCCTGAGAGTTAGAGAGAATCGTCGACGAACCCTAAATCACGGTTTGTTCTTGAGTTCCACGACCGTGGAATTTCAAGATCTGCCCGTAATTTCCCTTAAGTTTACGAACCTGCTTTTACTTTAATCCAAAGTTAAAGATTTGCTTTAACTTAGTTTAGGCTTGCCTTTTCTAGGTGGTAGTGAAGCCTCAACAACCTCTACCTCGATTGTGAGCGTCACAACCTCAATCGGTTAAGTTAGTCTTGATCCTTGGATTACAAGTTTGGGTATTTGACATTAATTCTTGCCTTTAGAACCTTTCTATATTGAAGCCTCAACAACCTGTATAGAGAGTGTCTTGTAGGTGAGTTATATAAGGTTTTTGAAACTTCACCGTACGATTACCTTACATTAGCATACCTTTGCATATCTTAACTCTGTCTTTATATCAATAGTAAATCTTGAATCGATTGCTACAGCTGGATACTTGGATCTTTAGGATTGTTGTTTTCCCAATATTTGCAAAAACTCTCATATTTACTCGCTTGATAATCTGCAATTGAATTTGTTCCCACCCACCTGTGTTCGATACTCTGGAATTCTTGCTTAACTACGCCGATCCGTACACTGCGGGTTCGCTTGCTTGATTCTAGTTTTATAATTAAAGCTTATTTGCACACACGCTAAGTGGCGAACAACGACTTGCCACGTAAGCATGCATATGATGAAGAAACTTTTTTCAAAGAATTTGGTATGTGGTTTACAAAATCTAAACTTCAAGGTAGATGAACTATGTAAGGCTTGTACACAAGGTAAACAAACAAGAGGTTCATCAAGCCAAAGAAGGTTATAAGTTCTTCTTGACCCATTGAACTTTTACATATGAATTTATGTGGTCCTATGCGTGTCAAATCTCCTAAGGGAAAACAATACATCTTTGCCATTGTGGATGAATTTTCTCGTTTTTACATGGATCTCTTTCTTATGGGAAAAATTTGAAGCTTTGTTTGAGTTTTTGAAACTTTGTAAGGAATTGCAAACTTTGAAAAACCTACATATCGTCTTCTATTAGAAGCGATCATGAACGCAAGTTTGATTTGTTATGTGCAAAATATGGTATTTCACACAACTTTTCAGCTCCTAGAACACCTCAATAAAATGGGCTTCTTCAACGTAAGAATCGCACTCTAGTGGACATGTTTAGGACTATGCTTTTAGAAAATAGTTTGCCAAAAAGTTTTTGGGCTGAAGTTCTTAACACGGCTGATTACATCTTGAATATATGTTTAATTCGCCATATTTTGAAAAAGACTGCTTACGAACTTTTTAAAGGAAGAAACCTAATATTTTCTATGTTAAACCCTTTGGATGTACGTGTTTTGTCCATAAATATTGGCAAAGATAACCTTGGTAAGTTTGATGCACGTAGTGATGAAGCTATCTTCATTGGATATGCTTCAAATAGCAAATCTTATCATGTTTATAATAGACGTACCAAAATTGTTGAGGAAAGTATACATGTTATTTTTGATGAAAGAAATGATGGTACTTTTTTGTGAATGTTTTGCAGATTTGAATCTTAATCAAAATGGAGATCATAATCATGATGGAGAAGATCTTAAAGCTCAAGAAAATAATATGCAAGAACATATTCAAGATACCAGAGAACAATCTCAAGACCTTGAAACGCATCTTCAATACCTTGAAACGACAAACAACACTACTGGAAGTCAGTTTCAAGGCCTTGAAACCCAACTTCAAGGCCTTGACATAGGATCCAAAGGCGATAATCCAGCGGTACCTGAATCTAGTCGAGCAAACGAGCCTCAACCTTCAAGATCTGTTCCAACCTTCAAAAGGATAAAGTTTCAACATTCTTCATACGACCCACAGGAGAATGTGATCTCAGATCCAAAAACAGGCGTGCAAACCCGATCTAGGGTAAACAATTTGTGTGCTTTTTCTGCGTTTGTGTCTCTTGTAGAGCTGAAGAACTACGTTCAAGCACTTCAAGAACCTGATTGGATCATGGTCATGCAAAATGAGCCGAATGAATTCTAGAGAAACAAAGTTTGGACTCTCACGTCTAAACCTAAGCAACAATCCATCATTGGCACAAAATGGGTATTTCAAAACAAGTTGGATGAAAATGGTAGAGTCATTCGAAATAAAGCACGACTTACAGCTCAAGGCTATAACCAAGAAGAAGGTATTGATTATGAAGAGACTTTTGCTCCGGTTGCTAGAAGAGAAGCCATACGTATGCTACTTGCTTTTGCATCCTTCATGAACATAAAGCTCTTTCAAATGGATGTTAAATGTACTTTTCTTAATAGCTTCTTAGAAGAAGATGTCTACGTTGTTCAACCTCCTCGTTTTGAAAATGATAAATTTCTTGATCATGTTTTTAAATTGGACAAAGCTTTTTTGGTCTTAAGCAAGCTCCTCGAGCTTGGTATGAAAGATTGTCTAAGTATCTCCTTGAAAACAATTTCAAAAGAGGTTTGATTGACAAAACTTTGTTTGTCAAAACTAGAGGCAACGATCTTTTAGTAGTACAAATCTATGTTGATGATATATTATTTGGTGCTACTAACAATTCTCTATACAAGGAATTTATAGATATTATGTGTAGGGAATTCGAGCTCAGCTTAATGGGAGAGTTAAATTTCTTTCTTGGTCTTCAAGTCACACAAGCAAATAAAGGAATTTTTTTTAATCAAAGCAAGTATACCAAGGACTTGCTCAAGAAATATAAAATGGATCAATCCAAGGTAGCAAAAACTCCTATGAGTTCCACACTTTCACTTGATCAAGACAAGAACGGTAAAAGTGTTGTACAAAAGGAGTATCGAGGTATGATCGGTTCTTTGTTATATATAACCGGTAGTCGACCTGACATTATGTTTAGAGTGTGCATGTGTGCAAAATTTCAAGTTGATCCCAAAGAGTCACACCTGATAGTTGTGAAAAGGATATTTCGGTATCTCAATGGCACTAAGGACTTAGGGTTATGGTATCCACGTCAAAACTCGTTTCACCTCGTTGGCTATTCAGATGCTAACTTTGCAGGCTATAAGGTCGATATAAAGAGCACTTCTAGATGTTGCCAATTCTTAGGGTTATCCCTAATCAGTTGGCACTCCAAGAAGCAAAATTATGTCACCCTATCTACAGCTGAAGTCGAATGTATTGCTGCTAGAGCCTGTTGTGCACACATTTTATGGATAGCTCAACAACTCTGTGATCTTGGTTTTGATCTCAAAGGTATACTGATTAAATGTGATAATATTGTTATTTCTATTACTAAAAATCTTGTGTAGCATTTAAGAACAAAGCATATTGATGTAAGACATCACTTCATACGTGATCATGTTGAAAATGGTGATGTTTCGATACCTTTTATCTCGATTAACTTGCAGCTTGCAGATTTTTTACTAAGCCTCTACCTGAAGATTGATTCAATTTTATGAGATTGGAGCTGGGTATGTTGAACAAGGAAACATTAATTTAGGAGGAGTAAATCGTTTTATTTCCTCCATATAATGCAATCCACTTTTCCATTTCAAGGCCTTGAAATGCAATCCAAGGTCTTAAAACGGATTTCAAGGACTATATTGATAATCACGGATCAGATTAATGGTTATTATCTTTTTAGATAATTGATCATTAAATCATTTTAAAGAAGATTTTTAAAATGATTTCAAAAGATTTTCACCAAAATTTTATTTTCAAAATTAAAATCTTTTTAAAAGTTGGTTGTGATTTATTATGATAGCATGCAAATCATTTTTGATTTTCAAGACCTTGATTTTCTCAAGATCTTGATGAGCCATAAATTGATTTGACATATCCCCTTTAATTACAATCCTCCCTTCCACCTTTATCTATTTCCTTCTTCAACGCATTTACAGAGCAAACACAACCCATATATCCTCCGCATCCGAAGAGCCACACTTTCCGGAGGATGTTGAGATCTCACCTCACACTGGGCTACCGACAACCTAGTTCATCAACTTCAAAGCCACCGGAACATGGTTGGACGGGTTTCACAATCGCCCACTATGCATGTGCGATTTGGTCGACATGGAGTTCCTAGAGACGCTTTAATTTCCATGCGTTTCAATGCTCATAAATTGCTCCATCTGGAAAGTCCTCAACCCAGGAGAAACGGCTTTCACACGACTCACAAGGTTGTTCTATGTCAACCTCTCAACAAAATGGGAAAAGGTGACCCTCACCCTTGATACAATGTTAAAAGTACGCCAATTTCTCTCACTCCTACTGTCCTATGCGAGATTTTAGGACTTCGTACAAATACTTCCCTCCAACACCCATCCAGATCTGAGAGTATTAGGCCTGTAAAGGAGAAATTTCGGGTCCCAAACTCCAAGTCTCGACAGCTCACCCACACATCCATAACCCTAGACTCCAAGATTATTTTTACAGTTTTGGTTAGGTGTGTAATTCCCCGAGCTAACTGAAGGGAACTGTTGACATATCAGACTCTAGAGCTGATCTACTTGATTTTGTATGTGTTGGATGTTGACTTGCCTAACCTAATCCTGAACCACATGGTCCACACCATAAACTCCACCCGAGTCATCCATTTGCTGTGGATTAACAAATGTCGATTGGAAAATAAATGAAAAGTGTTTGGAAAGATTAGGGGTTGAAAAGACTCTTGCCGGAGTATGGATTTTAAAGGGCAAGGCAATTGTTGTGACACCATCCCCTATTGCTCTTATAGTTCATTATGTCTTTGTGACTAGGCTGGATGGATTTGAGCTAGAATTGAGTTCTCTTAATAGAGAAATGGTTGACTTCCAACTGGATATGATGAGAAGAATGGATGCCATCCATTGTCGGTGATGCATGCGAAGATCAACCAAATGTACCTCCTGAACGCTCTTACCCTTGCCACCGCTGGTAAAATTATGCCCTTGACCGAAGATGCTGCACAACACACTCAAGAAAAAGTTGAGAACATGCTCATGAACTGTAAACGCAGCGTGCAAAACAAACACATCCTCTACCCCACACACGTTGAGTCTACCGTTTTAACAACCGAGGAATACGCTGTGGCCAATAACGCCTTGTAGAGAGGAAACGACGATTAGAGTTTATATCATGACATGAGCAAAGGATCAGTATAATCTAGATGGCGGAAGAAGTTTTATGAGGATAATCCGGAGTGATTTTCAAAGTCTTGAAACAAAGGCCTTGAAATGGATGTCACGGCCTTGACATGGATTTCAAAGCCCCCTTGATTTTGACTTCAAGGCCTTGAACGAAGTTTATGGGACTTCGCTTTTTAAACTATTTTTTTATTTGGAAATACGTTGTTGGTCTGTAACTTTTAAACTCCTGTACTTTAATGTTTTTCTTCCTTGTTGAAAGAAACAGGGGGATAGTTCAATGTTTGTTGATCCGACATTTCTACATTCTGCATTTTTCGATATTATTACATGTATATATCTAACATTGAATGCAGGTACGATATTTGTTGTGTCTTCCATCAAGGGGGAGATTGATAACTCCACCTTGATTATAAATTGTTTATGTGAATGATGGAAGACTTGACATTTATATGCGGTTTTATAAACTAACAAATATCGATTATATTTCTAGATTTCATGCTTTGGTTTGTGTTTGTTAAATGTGTGCAGAAATTGAAAAACATTTCAAAGGAAGAACGCAGACCTTGAAACACATTACAAAGGACAAGCACGGAGCCCTTGGAACACATTTCAAAGGACAAATGTGGAAGCCTTGAAAAGCATTACAAAGGAAAATTTGGGTGAAGGCTTTCGAATAGTAGATTTGAATATCTTAACAATCATGGATAACAAGAAGATTTGAGAAGATTCTCAGGGAGAAGATATCGGTCAACAAAGAATATCTTCAAATTATTTTAAACAAGAAGATCTCGTCCACAACAAAAAGATCTCACAAAGATCTTAACCGAAGACGCAAGAGGATAAGAGAAAATCTTCCACACGGATTCCACACAAGAAGATCTCAGATCTAAGGGAAATCTTCAAAGGCTATCCAAGAGAGAAGATCTAGGATCTTCAACAAACAAAGATCTTCAACGGCATTTTCAAAGCAGGAGAAGATCACGAAGATGAAGATTCCCAACGTGCGTCAAAGAGAGGAAGTAGAAGATAGAAGATCTTAGAACGGCTACTTCACCTCAACCAAGCACCGTTTTCCATGGAGAAAGAATAACGTTACAACGGCTAAGAAGTTCTCCATAGAAGACTATAAAGGAAGATGGCGATTGAAGAGAACAACAACAAGCATACACGGAAATAATCCAAGTCTTCAAGCGATCAAAACATCTTCATTTGTTCCAAAAGTTTTTCTTCCTCTTAGCTTACAAAAGTTTACATCCTTAGAGTGAGAACAACACTAGAGCTTCATTGGAATACCTAGAGAGTGTTATACTCGAGTGTGAGTTACTCTGCGAAGTAACTAAGCTAGTATTGCTAGGTTAGAGTTGACTAGATTGTAGCATTGAGGCTACAATGAGAGAAGAAGGGGATTTCTTCTAGGTTGTATCTAGGACTCTTTGAGCAGATAATAGATAGTTAGATCATAGGGTAAAGAATCCCTAGGGCGGAGACGTAGGGTGTTAGAGTTGAACTTCGTAAACATAGAACCGTGTCGATCTTTTAATTCCGCACTTTATCTCGCTTAAATTGTGACTAACGTTGTTTTGCAGGTTTCAAAGTCAAGGCCTTGAAAACCCTTTCAATGCCTTGAAAACTAGTTTTGTCACAAGGCGCACAGATCGACTTCAAGGCCTTGAAATCAGTTTTAAAGCCTTGATATAAGATATTGCGAAAAGTTCTCATACTTTATTCAACCCCCCTCTAGAATATTTATATCCTTATTATTCACCTATACGGTTTTTCAATGTCCACCTAGGAACAGTGAAGGAGGCTTGTGATCGATGCAAGACGGCACCAACTTGAAGACATAAACAAAACGACTCAAGCAAGTACAAGCTACGAGAAAAACAAGACTTTTCTCCATTTTATTATGATCGAAGACACGCTAATTTAACATTAATATGAATCGTAATTTTTATAACATACGTATACATTTTTAACAGGGCCGTTTAATAGAACGTGTGAGTTGATATGACGGAACAGACCCCCAAAAATTTTGGGCCTCGTATGGTTTATATAACATAT
Organism: Fagopyrum esculentum; assembly: GCA_033239045.1. Lineage (NCBI taxonomy): Eukaryota > Viridiplantae > Streptophyta > Magnoliopsida > Caryophyllales > Polygonaceae > Fagopyrum > Fagopyrum esculentum. The sequence continues at coordinate 51,470,234 of BSUD01000007.1, forward strand.
GGTTACCGTTCAACATTGTATCACAATGGTAATCGATATATTCACCATTGGAACATAAAATGAACTAAAATTGGCATAACAACTTTATAATAAAGGTCAATATATATCAGCATGGAAGAAGACCTTCATAATTCATTGGTGCGACAATAGAATATAATATGACAATGCAGACGTACGTGTTATATTACACATACGATTATTTATACTATTAGTGAGATTATTGAAAGGCTCGTGATTGTGCAAGTTTGCGCTAGAGTTTGACTAGCGTCTCGATGTCGTAGGGGACGGCCTCGGCTGTGCTCTCGGCCTTGTAAGCCCTGCCTCCGACAACCTTAACTACTGTATCCGTAGGATGAAATAGATCCCAAAAGTAGTGTTGGTTCCTGTTCGAGCACGGTGTCGTCCCAGCCTCGCATTGCCCATCGCTCCTTGGCGTACAACAACTTGCGTTGAACACCGTAACACCCGCACCTGCAACACATACCATCACATTCATGTTTAAATACATTTTAAATTATATTTGTGTAAATTACGCAACACCAAAACATACTTATAAACGCGGAAGTTTCAACGGCAGTAGAATTTATGTAAGTGAACTTAGCGTTGGGAAGTTTCTGATTGAGTTGAGTGATGACCGGAACCAACTGACTGTTAAAAATTGCGACTGCGTCGTTGACGCTTGCGATGCACCCTGTGCCGTTAAATGCGGCAATTTCTCCGAGCGTACATCCTATTTGTGACAACACGTAGAACGCTATCTTCCTTGCCCCCAGTCCGTATAACAACTACACACGTACAACAACAAATTTAGTTATAGGGTCATTCAACTTTGTTACGTACGGTAATGTATGTATGAACACCTTTATGTAAGCTCGATAGTTGGAGACGAGGAGCGAAGCAAACTGCGTGGGAGTAAAGACTTGGCTGCTAGGGTAACTTTGATTGTTGAAGTAGTTGTTGATGTAGTCGTTGCTGCCGATGTTGATAGTGTACAAGCACTGGCTCACGTTAACTTGGTTACCAAACTTAGCCACAATACTTTGATGATTTTTTATTTGTTCGTAGAAGCTTATCACTTCACCCTACACATGTTACATACAAATTGTTTTCAGAGTACACACAACAAAATTATTATTATTTTGTTAGTCATTTACCAGATTTCGCCGCCCGGTTTCGTATAGAATTCCAGCACCACCTGATGCGTAATTAACACCGTTAATCGCTTCTGCTATGCTCAAATTTTTGTTGAAGGGCGGAATAAGTCGACCGAATCCCAGAAGTTCCGCTGTGATTTAGGATATATGTGTCTCAATTAATTACATACATATTAAAAAAAAGAAAAAAAAAAGTGTGCTCAAACGATTGTTAAAAATTAATGTATAAAAAGAAAGATGAATATTTTGTTTAGATATAAAAAAAAGAAATTTAAATATATAGAATGATATTTTTAACTAAATGGCATTTTCAAGTAATAGTAACCTTAAATTTTAACCTAATAGTAGACATATTTTTATTCTTTTAATTTATATAAATATATTTTAAATTAATTGATTTTCGGTAAAGTTGATGTCATGTGTTGATTGTTTGTTAATTATAAAATCAATTTTCTTATAAAAGAATTATTGGTAAATTTGTAAGAATATTATCACAATTCTTTAATTAAGTCGAAAGAATTTTAGTAACATATTTAGGACGTGACGTGGCATGTTAAAGTTCATTAATTCTTATAATAATTATTTTATAATAAAAAAGATAAATGTGTAAATATTTATTGTGGCATTTCTGTGAATAATTAGAAAAAGTCATAGGTAGCATACTATGAACGTGACATATGGTTCAAGTGTAATTCATTTTAGTAAGATATAATTGATTATTATTTTTATTATTGTTATTATTATTATTATTTTATTAGGCTTCAGTGCTTCACTACCACATTACGTACACCATTGCAAGTTGTTTGATATTGATATATGAGCATGTATGGGTGTTTTTAGATGCTTCAATTCTAAAAACTAATTCATCTGAATTTTGAAGTCGGTATCTACTCCTAAGTTTTCTTCCACGCTCGTTGGCAGTATAATATAGATTATTATAACAACGGATGATCCATAAAAAAATCGGAATAAACTTTTTCCTGAATTTCTTTTTTAAAAAAAATTATTTTGTATTAATTATAAGGTTAAAAACCAAAACGAAAAATAGAGATTATTCAATCTTATAATTTGAAATGTTATCCTACCAATATTTTACTGTTAAAATAATATTTATTATATGTTCATAATATATATATATATATATATATATATATATATATATATATATATATATATATATATATATATATATATATATATAAAGGTCATACTTTAAATGCAATATTTTTAAAAAAAATTGGTTAGGGACGCCTTTTTTCAGCTATTTTATATAATAAAAAAATTTTAAATGGTGAGCATTTGAAAGACTAGTGTTTTTTGTTTTTTCGGTTAACGAGAGACTTGTGGATTGATAGTTGCTAATTTTCTAAGGGCAATTTTGGTAACTAGACTTTTTGAAAAACTATAGTAGTAATTAGACTTTTTTATGTTTCAATTAAATAAATATAATTCAACCTTTTATATTTATTCTCAAACTCTACCCACTCTGTACATTTACTAAATACAAAACTAAAAAAAACTTAGTAAATCAAATTGTTTTATTTTTTAATTAGTATGTAATATAAATAAATGACTATATTCTAAACTAATTTCTCTCTGAAATTTAGAATGTTTTGTGAAATATTTTACCTTAATTACTACTACCTCCCTTTCACTATCTAGGTTTTAAAAAAATTTCAAAATAATTATCCATACAAAAACATTTAATATTAAAATTTTCTAAACACAAAAAGTATACATTTACTATTCTTAAAAATTACACTTATATTTCTTACCTTTATTTTGTTTCTTATATAATTTTGAAACAATTTGGTTTAGTAGGCTTTTTTGAGTTTTAGTTTTAGTAAATATACCCTTGAGAGAAGAGTGTGTAGAGTTTGAGAATAAATATAAAAAGTTGGGGTATATTTACTTAATTGAAACATTAAAAAGCTTAATTACTACTATAATTTTTCAAAAAGGTCTTACCAAAATTGTCCTAAACTAAATAGCTTAATTAGTAAAAATAAAACTCAAAAAAGTCTATTAAGCAAATTAACCCTATAATTTTTCGTAAGGAGGAAGTATTTAGTATGTAAACTCAAAAATGTTCCAAACACGCAGCCTTAAATGTTTTTACTGTACAAAATCAGTTTGATTACTAGTTACAAAGTGAATCTTATAGATAGTATCTATATACTGTAATCAATTCAAAATGTTAATAACTAATCGGTTTCTTATTTTAATTCAATTGTAATAAAATTAATATTTTATTTTATAATAATATTTAAATTTGTTTTAGAACCACTCGCTTCCCAGACTTAAGATGTATTACGCTCTGGTAAAAAAAATAACTCATTTGCTTGATTTAACGTAAACGGTGGATTTAAATATATCCGTTCTAATCAATTCAAAATTAAATAAATAAATACGAATCAAATCTTATGTTTAACAGATCGAGTGAATAGATCAAATTTAATCATTGATCGTACAGTGAAATTTTATATATTGACTTCACTTAAATCAAATCTTGTTTATGTTTGTTAATATTTGATTGAAATGTCGTAGTTACACCATATATTTCAAGCTCTGATATTAGTATCCGTCAGCTCGAGTTTAATAATATTATTATAATCAGTTTATTTATATCCGGTGAATTTTAAGACGGAGAGGTGGATTTAAGACGGGGGAGGGTTTGTACGTTACGTGAAGCTCCACACAAGTTTTTCGGAGTTCAATCTATAACAAATTGATAATAAAAGGAGTAGTTCTAACATTTATATGTTAGGTTTACATGTTATCATATTGCCAACATGGTGTATTTTCATACACAGCATGACAGTGGAGTATGCACGTAGAAGAAGATAAATGGGGAATGTAGGAGGTGGACTTACTTATAACATCAACGAAAGTCTTATTGTTAGTGAATCGTCCGGTAGCGACTGAACCAGGGAAGTCGATGCCGTAAGGGTAATAATTAGCTTTGGCCAGCGTGTCAAGGTCGTTGTTGTTGCCACAGTCCGACAAGGAGTCTCCGAACACAAAGTAGCACGGCACTTGTGGTTCTGCTGGAGTCGGGATTACAATGGCCAACAAGAGTGCCACGACCAGCGAGCTCGAGATTCCCATGGCCATCGTCGATCATGTGTGTTGTAGTTGCAGATGAGTATGCATATTTATAGGCGGATGCTTGTGATACGATCTACTTGGTCTACTAGTACCACTAATGTATAAGTTAAACGTGCATATAACTAACTGATGGTCAAGCCTTGTACCTAGCTTGCTATACATATCTAAACGCACGCTTAGACGAGCCATCATTAATTTACATAATATCATTTTAAATTTTGATAGATTTTTTTTTGGTACTCTTCTTCTGATTGCCGTACAGTGTGTCAAGAGATAAGATAACCTTTTTGGTGCAATGCCATCCACTCTTTGTGCTTTTATTATATTGCAAATTATGAGAAAGGTTGTTGCAGAAATTAAAAAAATACCACTTTTAAATATTTACTAAAAATATAATGCCATAACCGTAGGTCATTGTTTCTTGAAATTAAAATAAAGGTCTCTTTTATGAAATAAAAAAGAGATTAGGCAACTCATTTTCCATAAAACTTAATTTAAGAAGTCGATGTAGTAAATACTAGAGTTTATTTACTTATCTGTTTAATGACGTTTGTCCGCTTCACAAATTTCTATATATTTACTTTATAAATTAAATAAAAGTGGATGATAGAGTCAAGAGTAGTTTGGTAGTGTGCGCCACCGTCGTCCGTCCCCCATGCTATTGCTATGTATGACCAAAGCAGCCCTAACAATACGCATCTCATTCATATCCAACTGTTTTTAGCAAGTGCTTCATTTTTTTAATATATTTCAAAACGAAATTTATTGAAGCTTTGTAAAATTATATTAATGACTTTATTTTCTATTTAAACATATTTTTTATATAGTTATATTTGCAATATATTTTTTTGGTAAATATAGGATTGTTGGTTATTATTATACAGATGATCATAATCAAAGCACATATATTTTCTATTGAGATAAAATAGGCTCATGTTATTTCTTACAAAAAAATTAAATAAGAAATAAAAAAAGATATCGTCAATTTTATCCCTTTTATGTCCCAATCTCTTGATTAGGATCAATAACTGTTTTGACGTCATCAATGGAAAAATATATGACAGTTCCTTCTACAACGTTGATTCTGCAATTTTTTCCCTCTTTTGTAACGTCGACTTGAGAGCATTGTCGTGATCGTTTCTTTTACCCGATCGGAATTTTTCGATTGTGTTTTACAATTTTCAAAAGGAATTGCATCTTATAGAATGAAATCTTCATCTTCTGCATCGTCCAGATCTTAACAGTCGTCCTCTTCCAAATTAATCCTTCGCAAATCCTTAACTGTAATTGATTACAATTTGGTTTTGAATTCTTCTAGTGAAGAAATGCCCATCGTTGTGTATTTGGTTAGTAACCGAATTCTTTTGTAATTTTGTTGTGTACTTATTCTTCGTGATTTAGAAAATAATACATTAAGTTTCGTTATGGAGAAACTAAAATGTACTTGTGTAACTATCGATCGTTGTGTACCTAATTAGTAACTGCATATTTTTTGTACTATAAATGCTTAAACAAATGTATTAGAATTGCTTACATTTGAAGGGTTTATATTTGTATCTAATACATTGTGTAGCGATAGTATTCTTCCCATTTTTTGTTTGTATAGCTTTTATTGTTCGAAAATCGTTGTCTTGTTTGTGTATCTAAAATATTATGTATAGATAGTCGTCTTCCCCTTTTTTATTTGTGCGCCATTCATTTTGAAAATTGTTGTCTTGTTTGTGTACCGATTCATTATGTTGGTATAATTCATTTTGTGTATCTACATGACTGTGTATTTCCTAATTTGTGTGCCTCTACAATTTGTTCCTAAACTTGCATATATAAAGTCAACATGTGTGTCTATTAAACTGCGGAATTGGTTTGTGTACTCATACAATTTGTTAACATGCTTGTTTTTGTGTATTCATTTATGCATGTACATACAAATATGTGTAATTGGTTTATGTACCTATACAATTAATTTCTATACTTGTACTTATGTATTCACTACAAAAATAATTCAATTAGCCACGCATGTTGGCGATAGCAACATCAACGTTGCAAAAATACCAATTATTGGCGTCGGTGGAGTAGAACCGTTGCTAATAGTCATGTAATTGGCGTCACCTAATCTTTACCATGACTAATAGAATGGGCCATTGGCGACCGCTTATGTTCCCAACGTCAACAAACAAATTATTTGACGTCATATTAAAATATTCCGAAAATTGTTTTAAAAAAAATAATATAAATAAAAAATTTCTTCAAAATATTTGAAATTCAAAGTTCTCACTTGATAAAATATGATAAAACCGTTGTAACCCTTTAAATATAAATTGGTCCGATCCGGTTTCATCCTATTAAAGTGTTCAAAACCGATTAAAAATTAAAAAAGTAAAAAGAAAATAAAAGAGGGTAAAGTGAAATAAAAATTAGGGCTAAATTCACTTTTGTCTTGTTAGAGATGACAATTTTATCCGAACCCGTCGTACAACCGATCACCCGATTCATGGTAAAAGGGTGAAAATCCGATATGAAGGGGGTATCTGCTTTCGACTGCCTCTATGTTGATGAGGACTTGAGGCGGATGATATCTGCTGTGGGGCTGGAGCAGTTCACTGAGATTAGAGCTCCGGCTTACCTTGAGCCGACCCTGGAGTTTGTCAGCTCCGTCACCTACTTGCCCACCGAGCGCGCCATCAAGTACCGGTTGATGAACCCGAATTATATAGTTCCCATGGACCACTGGCGGGATATCTTTGGCTTCCCGACCCCTACTGTTGCTGACTTTCCCTCTCGAGCTGTAGCTCGAGAGTTTTGGGGACAGATTGCTCATGTGGTTGAGCACGCTGACAGATGGAGACCTGGAGACTCCAGGGAGCGGATCATATTCCATCCGGATCACTCAGCAATATCTATATCCTGCAAGGCATTCTAGGGTTAGGAAGAAGATAGGAAAGCTGGCCCATAAGATATGAGATGAAATCTTCTATCTAGGGAAGGAAATAAAAATGAAACGGAAACATATCTGCGCGATCTGTGGCAAATCCGCAGGGGCGGCCAGCCACCAGGGCGACTACTGTCACCGCGGGGCGGTGACAAACATTGCCTTGCCGCAGGTGCGGCCGCTGTCACCGTGGGGGCGGTGACAACCAAAAACTAAGTGTTATATCAGATCCCCTAAAAAGAAGTTTCGTCCCGAAACTTGTAACAATCCACAAGATAACACAACAACAACACTGAAACACAGAACCCAACTCATATACTCTCACTCGGGTCATATAACTCAAAACGTCACAAAAGCGTACACAACTCAACAAAAGAAAACTGAAACTCGAACATCTACGCTATATGTACATCCAACTCAGCATAGAACTCCGGATAGTTCCGTCAGATACTCTCCTCTGTCTCCCAAGTCGCCTCATCAGCTCCTCGTATTGACAACTAAATCTTCATCATCGGTATGTCCTTCAAACGCAAGCGTCTCGTACTACACTCTAAGACAGCTACCGGATGCTCTATAAATGTGTGGTCTGGCTCGACCACTATGTCATCATGTCTGACGATGTGTCTCGGGTCTAGTACGTACTCCCGTAACTGAGACACATGAAAGACGGGGTGAACACCCTCTAGTCTCGGTGGCAAAGCAAGTCTTTATACTGCCTCCCCAACTCGCTCAAGAATCTCGAAATGTCCGACATATCTAGGATTGAGCTTCCCCTTAGCGCGGATACGTTTGACACCTCATTTCGGAGATACTCTTAGCCATACCAGAGCTCCAACTCTGAACTCTAGAGGTCTACGCCTTTTTATCTGCGTAAGACTTATGTCGACTCTTTGCTGCTTGCATCTGCTCACGGATCATCGCCACTCCAACCATATCATCTTGTATTTTCTCAAGTGCTACACCACCAGCACTGCTCGGCTCGTCCCAAAATAGCGTTGTACGGCATCTTTGTTCGTATAAAGCCTCATAAGGATCCATCTTGATCGATGCGTGCCAACTATTGTTGTACAAAAACTCCACTAAGGGAAGGTGATCTGGCCACACCTATCCCTAGTCTAATACGCAAGTTCTCAACATATCGTCCAGAGTCTGGATGGTCCGCTCGGACTGACCATCGTTCTGTGGATGACAAGTAGTCATGAACTGCAGACTCGTACCTAGGACGACATGCACTTGCTGCCAGAACCTCGAGGTGAACCGTCCGTCTCCGTCAGAGAATATATTCCTAGGTACTCCATGAAATCGCACTATTTGTCTAGTGAACTCCTCTTCTAATCGACTTACCGGCCACGTTTCCTTGATTGGAATGAAATGTGCGGTCTTTGCTAGTCAATCTACCACAACCAAGATATAGCATCAAAGCCTCGACTCGGTCTCAAACTATTCACAAAGTCCATCGAGATGTCCTCTCACTTCCACTGAAGAATAGGAAGTGAATGTAGCTCGCCTCTTGGTCATGATGCTCGATTTTGACATGTTGACAGGTCGCACACTGAGAAACATATCTCGCCACATCTAGCTTCAAACCTCCCTATCAGAAGGAGTGTGTAATGTCCTGATACATATTATTCGTACCGGGGTGCACCGAATAAGGTGTAGAGTGAGCCTCCTGTAGGATCCGTTGTGTCAAATCTCGATTTGAGGGTACACATACGCGCTCCTGGCATCTCAACACTCCATTGGCACCGAAGACAAACTGTGGTGCCTCTCCTCGAGACATTCGGTCTTGGATCCGTGTCAAAGGTGGGCAACTCTCCCATTTTTGATGGATCTCTACTAATAGATCAGGTAAAATCTCCATGGTGGATAGGTGGTTGTCGGAGTCCGGAAAGTGGATATCCATCATTAGCCATGCCAAGTCTCGCTGCAACTGAGGTTGAGCGGTCGGTTGAGCGATCGCCATCTCCCGGGGAGTTTTCCTACTGAGGTCATCAACTACCACATTCGCCTTCCCCGAGTGGTATAAGATCTCAAGGTCGAAGTCCTTGATCAACTACTACCATCTCTTTTGGCGGTTATTCAACTCCCGCTGAGTGAATATGTACTTCAGACTCTTATGGTTTGTGAATATCTGACACGTAGCTCTGTACAGATAATGCTGCCAAATAATCAGAGCGTGAACAACAACAACCAACTCCAGGTCATGGGTAGGGTAATTCTCCTCATACGTCTCCAGCTGTCTGGACGCGTAAGTAATCACCTTACCCTTTTGCATAAGAAGAACACATCCCAATCCTAGCTTGGATGCATCATTGTAAAGCACAAAACCCTCGATGCCCTCTAGCTGAGCTAAGATAGGAGCAAAGGTCAACCTATTCTTCAGCCCTTCAAAGCTCTGCAACAACAGCTCGGACCACAGGAACCTCGTAGACTTCCTCAACAAGGAAGTGAGCGGTCGGGCGATAACTGAAAAGCCCTCAACAAAGCGACGGTAGTAGCCTACCAATCCTAGGAAGTTGCGTACCTCCTTGACGTACCTAGGGGGAGGCCAAGATGCAATAGACTCGATCTTCGCCGGATCTACCTTGATCCCTTCAGCGGAAACGATATGACCAAGGAATGTCACCTCAGACATCCAAAACTCGTACTTAGAGAGCTTAGCGTAAAGCTCTCTATCCTGCAGGACTTGGAGTACGATCCTTAAGTGTCATGCATGCTCCTCTCTGTTGCGAGAGTATACCAAAATGTCGTCGATGAAGACAACTACGAACTAGTCAAGGAAGTTGATGAAGATGTTGTTCATCAACTCCATGAATACTGCGGGCGCATTCGTGAGCCCGAAAGCCGTACATGGTCTGAAATACCGTCTTGGCTATGTCCTGCTCTCTCACCCTCAGTTGGTGATATCCGGATCTCAGATCGATCCGTGAAAACACTGAAGCTCCATGCAGATGGTCCAAAAGATCGTCGATGCGGGGCAATGGGTACTTATTCTTGATCGTAACCTTGTATGGCTCTCAGTAATCGATACATAACCTCATCGACCTGTCTTTCTTCCTGACGAAGAGTACTGGTGTGCCCGAAGGAGAAACACTAGGATGGATGAAACCCTTCTCAGCTAATTCCTCGAGCTGCTTCTTAAGCTCAAGCATCTCGATAGGCGTCATGCGGTAAGGAGCCTTCGAGATCGGTCTCGTCCTAGGCTCTAGATCAATGCCAAAGTGTACACTCCTCTATGGAGGTAAACCTGATGGCTCTCCAAAGACGTCGGTAAACACGCAGGCTACCGGAATCTCCTCCAATGCTGGACTCGTACTATCCTTCATGGCATAGCACCAGAAAGCCTCACAACCCTGACCGATAAGTCTCACAACTCGGACGGCACTGATGACTGTACTGGTCTTTCCGAGATTCCATCCTCGGAAAATCTCTGCATGACCTGACTCGATAGTCACCGTTAATGTCTTCTTGCTGATGTCGAGAACCGCCTAATGTCTATCCATCCGATCCATGCCTAGAATAACTTCTTTATCTACTAGGTACATGACGAAGCAATCAGCTGGACAATCGTGACCTCCCAATCTAATAGGACAAAGGTGAACCTCTTGTGTATCCCTGATCTTACCCCTATCGGGTAATCCTATAAAGAAGGGTTTCCACTTTACGGTAACTAAGGCCAATCTATCTACACATGCATCAGATATAGAAGAATGCGTAGCACCGTTATCGAAAAAAACTTTGACAAGTGGTCGCTGGAGCGGTCGGCTCCACTGCACTCCTCAGCTTATAAACTCTAGCTGAGGCACCTCTAGTGTCAGAAGTACCACCTCCTCGTCCTCTACCCTTACCCGGAGTGGAACCCTGAGGAGTGGTAAAACCAGATGCTCGCTGCTGCTGATGCTGATATTGAGGCGGCCTCTGCCCACCTCCAGCAACGCTAGTAGGTGATGAACCTTGTTGTGATAGCGCCTTGACCTGATGGAAAAACGCAGCTCTATTCCCTTTCTTGCCACATGAAAAGCAAGTCAGTGCGGGCTTCTTACAATCCGCTCGAAGATGTCCAGCTCCTCCGGAGTTATGACACTGTCGTCCTTTGTCAAAACTCTACATAGACTGTTAGAAACCCGAGCTCTCGGCTTCTGACTACGCCCAAATCCAGCTGCTCTAGCTCCGGCACTGGCTGGTCCAGTCCTCTGTCTCTTCTCTGGACCTCTTGTCTGAGAAGCTCTCCTGTGACCCGGACGGTCTCTCTCATAAGCAAAAGCTCTATCCAGTATGTCCGATAAGGAGTCGCATTGGAAACTAACAAGATAAGAGCGTGCAAATTCTCTCAATCTCCGAGAGAAAAGATAAACATGTTGATCCTCTGGTGGTGCAGAAGGACCCCCAACAAAGACAACTCCTCATGAAACTTGTTGACGATCTTAGCAATGGGAAGATCCTCAAAACCAACTTCGAGGAAATCCTGTAGACGATCTCTTCTCATATTTGCAGGGAAATAGCGATCCTTGATCACTGTTTGCTCCAAACGGTGTGTGCAAGCTTTAAATTTATAACCCTAGATGTAAGCTTAAAACAAGGATGCGAACCCACAGTGTACGGGTCAATCGTAGTAAAAAGCAAGAAATTCCAAGGGTCGATCACAGGGACTTAGTGAAACAAAACAGGTATAGGTTGTCAATGCAACTACTAACCACAAAAGCGATTAACACAATCAAAGATGATAAAAAGTCAATTAAGGAAATATGCAATTCTAGGAATTAAAGCATCTAGTTGTGGTTCCAACTCAAGATCTAAAGATAAGCGGACAAAGCTGAGATTTTGCAAAGGGAAGGTGTTACTAAAGTGGAATAGATCACTGGGTAAGTCTCACTACTCACTAATCCCAAATCGTAACTCCTATTACCGGGTAAGTCTCAAGGAATTAAGGAAAAGAACTATAACCTCAAACTAACACTCCAACTAAGGGAATAGAATCAACCATTACCGGGTAAGTCTCAGGCTAACTCACAAAGATGGAATGAAAGCACACTCAAACCCCAATAAAGGATAAATCTTTATTACCTACACTTATGATCATGGGTAAACAAACAAAGGAATTACCGGGTAAGTCTCATCCTAGGCTTGCATTGAACCAGGAAAGGTGTAATAAGAATAGGATTTGGCAAACTCTAACACTTAACTCTCAGTTTCGGATCAGAAAGGGTCACCTCGGTCAGACAAATTCCACCCCGGCCGAGATGTTCATCAACTGAGCGAGATGTTCTAGGGTTAAGGATAAAGACTCTAGCTTTCAGGGTCCTACTGTGATCAAGATTATTCTATCATTGTTTTTCCCACAACCTTCAGCCAATCACCCTAGAATCACACAAGGAAATTAGCTAATCATCATCACGAAAGCAATAATCAAATATAAGGGAAGAAAGTGAATAATTGAACACAAAAACCTTAAGAACAAGGCTTAAATAACTGAATCAATTATCAATCAAACTAGCGTTCCTTGGATCACAAATCCAACAAGACAATCAACAAGAAGGGAATCTAAGAAAGTCTTACAAAACCCTTCACAAAAGCTATAAAAGCTATCAACTTCCTTCATTCAATCTTTCTTCAACCTTCAAAAAAGTTCTTCAAATCTCCCAACTGTAGTGGGGTGTAGCGGCTGTAAGCACGATAGCGGAGAGCCGGTGTTGGATTTGTGGAAAATCCAACCCTTTTTATAGGAAAATTCCCTCCCAAAGTTAAGATATCTTAGAAAGATATTTTCCCATAAAAATAGGTAAAATATATGGACTAAATTATCTTCTTCCTTCCAAGAATCCAGCCTAAAAATATAAGATCCTCTTTCCAAAAATAAAAGATCTCAGCCAAGAATAAAATATATCACGCCGCGTCCAAGGTGTTCGCCTCGGTCGAGCAGCTCCTCTGGATCACCTCGGTCGTGATGGTACTGTAGCTGACCGAGGTGACTCTAAACTGAATTGAAATCTCTCAAATCTGGTCCAAAGTGAATCTTCAATCCATTTCCATGATTCCTGGATTCTTCCTTAAGCTCCTGAATGTAGCTCCAATGACTCCTTAGCTCCTTTAGCTCCATTTTGATGCAAGAAGTGCCATTTTACCTACGATTACAATGAAACTTGGTGTAGACCTCGATTCCCGCAAAGGTAGATGAAACGATAATATAATCACATAATATACATTCAAACATGCAGATTATTGAAGATAAAACGTCTAAACAGGCCCCAAAATATAGACAATAATTCATGCTATCAATCACCGTCTTCATCTGATCATAGTTGGTGACCTTACTACAAGCGGTCCTCCACCAGGAATAGGCCTGATCCTTCAACAACGTTTTTGCTATGTCGACTCGACGTCCCTCTGTGCAACCGATCGCCTCCATAGCAAAACCCAACTGTTTTAGCCATAGCTCCATTTTTAATCTAGTCTTTCCCATGAAGGAAGAAACCTTCAGTTGATTAAAAGCCTTCAACCAACAGTCGGGCCTCGGCTCTCTCGCCTCATCTAGTGCTCTAACTACCTCAACAACTCTAGCAGGTGCAGTGACAACCTGCGTAACTCTTTGCAAAACCTCAGCTGATCTCGTGGGTACTAGCGGTGCTGGTGCATGACCTCTAGCCCTGATAGCCTCCTCGACTCTCTGCACATAGTCGCGGTATGCAGAAGCTCCGATGGATACTCGATCGGACTCGGTCGACTACGCTCTCTGCTCCGGACCTAGCGGCGGTCCCGTTCCCAGCCTCAGGGACAACACTCTCATCAACTTCTTTAGGGAAAGCCGCAACGATAGGCGGGTCAACAACTGGGGCTTGGCCCCAACCTCTTGCTAGTGGAGGTCTCCTTACACGTCCTCATCCACGGACGACAGGTGGAAGAGGTGCCCTTCCTTACCCCATAGTAAATGTAGCTCTAGTACGCGTCATCTATGATAAGGATATATGGATATATAAGGCCACGCTATAACTAAAGCAAAAATTCAGAAAAAGCACGTAAAGGCCAACATATAAGAAACTACATTGCTGAGATCCACGGAGGTAGTGGTGGTCGCCCGTACATCTATCCCAGACCGACAAGTTTAAAACAAAAACCCTGTTTTGAAAACGTACACCCCTTGTGGGTTCAATTTATTTATCTGTCCGACCTTTAGAAGATTTCAAGTGCCATTGTTGCCAACCTAGAGCTCTGATACCATATTTTAACTCCCTAATTTTTGGGAACTCAAAGTGTTACGGGCTAGGACCACACAATGAGTCCCGACGCTCAAAGCAGTTTCAACAACATCGGATCTTACAACAAGGCACAGACAAACGAAAACCAAAACTATTTATAAAACTCCAAGGTAGCAACAAGGGAAGCAACAAAGACTCGCAACCGAGTTCAAAACAAAGGAAAAAGAAACAACAGAAATATAAACCCGATCACGTCCTATAATGTACGGGAACCCCAGCTGACCACACCGTTAGGATCAATCAGCCGTACCTATATCCTACAAGGCATCTACAACATCGGTATAAACCGTTAGCTAACATCCTATATATCAGAAAGAATGTAAAGGCACAAACACACATAGGATAACGTAAACATATAGCATGATCACACTCAACCGACTAATATCTTTCATTAAGTTATCCATTACTAATTCAACTTCTTTTGTCACATGAGAATCTCCCGAAACTCGCCTCCGCTTCCGTCTACCAACAGGAATAGATGAGTAGTATCCGTTACCTATGAGCCTGGGTTGCAAGAGCACATTCTAGTCTCCTGAAGAACTAGGCAAGTGGTCACCGCCCGGTTATCATTCACTTGGGCCAATTACGGTATGAAAGGTCAATCCTATTCCGGTTATCCGTTATACAATAATAATAACACAATCAATCCAAAACACTCAGTCCAATACACGGAACAAAGCTAAGTAAGTCCAAGGGACTTACCTCACTCGAAAGTAAATCAAAGATCAACAACCACTTAGATTCCCTCAGGAAAGGAGCAATGGAAACCCTGTCACACAAGGCATCATGAATCAGGAACGAAACGATTGCTAGAAGTCTATAACTTCTAGTTTCAATGATCTCTAAGAGATCTCCACAAGCTAGGGTCACAAAACCTAGTCTTACAAATCACTAAGGTTCAACAACAACATCAAAAGCCAAGGGAAGGAACGAGGGAAGCAAGGAAGGAAGCAACTCACCAAAGACGGGGAGACTGTAGAGGGAACCGCAGGGGCGGCTGGACGAGACGCAAGAGCGGCACTCCGGAGGGGTGGCACGACAGGGCGCAGGGGCGGCGGCGTGACAATAGGCACTGTCGAATCCTTCGAGAGCAAGGATCACATCAAGGTACCAAGGATTGCTTCTCTCAATCCACACACACGTCAAGACCCAACTACAAGAGCCTGAGAACAACAACGAATAAAAAACGGAACGATCCACAAGAATCAAGTCTCATACTTGGTTCTTGGAGAAGAAGAAAAGTGAAGAACGATAGAAGAAAGTGAAGCAGAAGAAGCAAGCATGCAACATCTCATGAACGTGATGAAGAATTCAGAGAAGAAGACTTACACGTTCAACAAGGGAAGAAGGGCAAACGGCTGCAGCTCTCAGGGCTGAAGAAACGTATGCAAGAGGCGGGAAAAACGGGAACAAGGCATGATTTTATAGAGAAGGGTGAAAAGATAAAAGGAAAGGCGTTCTAGGGTTAGAAAGAAGATAGGAAAGCCGGCACATAAGATAGGAGATTGGATTTTCGATCTATGGAAGGATATAAAAATGAAATAGAAACAGATCAGCGCGATCTATGGCAAATCTGTAGGGGCGGCCTGCCGCAAGGGCGGCTACTGTCACCGTGGGGGTGGTGACAAAAATCGCCTTGCCGTAGGTGCAACCGCTGTCGTTGCCCCCGCGGTGACAACCAAAAACTGGGTGTTATAGTGATGTACTAACTGTTTAGATATTTCCTTAGTCCTTATTGTATGTTGTTTAGTGATCTTGTTGACTGTTTAGTGATCTTTAGTTCCCTTTGGATTTATAAATTGGTGAATGGTGAAGTATTAACTATTGTGATCTTATTGTTTGTTTAGTTCCCTTTACTACCATTTGTGGATCATAACATTCTTGTTGTGATCTGATGACATGAATTATATGCTATCATATTCATGCATATTGTGAGTATTTCATCTTAGTTTTGCATACATTTGATGGGATTCATGTTCCTTTAGATCTATATTCATACACGTTTCAAGAATAGAGGTCTACACGAGTTCTTGATGTAATTTCAGGCAAAATAATGGAGTTTGGATGCGGAAATGGATCAATATCGGACATATCATCATGATGAATCAGGAAGGAGTCTAAAAGATAGGAAAAGATATGAAGAGAAACCATAAAGAAAGATAGAAGACGGAGCTAAAAGATAGCATGCTGCAGAGAAGAAAAATTGGTCTATCTTCTGAAAAAAATCGGCCGATTTTTAATAGATCACCCGATCTCTATCTTGTTCGCTCGATTTCTTTCAAAACGACTCCAAAAGATAAGAATTGCAACCCTAGTTTTCTTCTATAAATATGGGACGTCTTGTAACATCAAGGATCATCCAATTTCATCCGGAGCTATTGAAGAAACCCTAGGAAGGAGAAGGAGAAACACATTCGAAGATCCGGCTTTCAAGATTGAAGAGAAAGTGAAGTTCTTTTGAGGTTTTTCTAGTTTTTGATTCTTTTGTCATTGTGAACACAAGTTTTGGAGTTTCTATTTACTATTGCTTTGTTTTCAGAGATTGTGAACCTTTGTTAAGGATTTGTTTGCTTTTATTCAAGATTCGTCGTTTCTTGATATTCTTGATTCAATTGCTTTCTTGATGCTAACAATGTGTGTTGTTGGATAAAATCCTTGCGATTCTATGGTGATTGGTTGAAGATTGTGGTTAAGATGATGATAGAATGAACCTTACGTTGAGATTGGACCCTGAGAGTTGACATGTATTGATCTGTCTTTGCCATGAAGCATGACTTTCAGGGTGATCTATAATTACAAGCTCAACCCAAAGATATTTGTTTTGTCTTGTTTTAACATATGCATAATCCATACTATCTTGTATCTTAAGTTTGAACCTTTCTTGGAGACAAACAAGAGGCAAGTATGGGGTATTTTGATAACATGAATTATGTTCTTAGTTTAGACTTGCATTTAGGTAGATTTTCCCTTTGTTTTGCATGCATAGACATGAATCCATACATTTGAGCTGGACTTGATGTCTACACGGATTCTTGTCTCATTTTCAGGCAATTCGGCGGACTTTGGAGCGGAATGGCGCATATAAGGACTAAGCCTTGAGGTAGAGCATAGCGGAACATAGCGGAGCACAAAATTGAAGCTAGGACATCACAAAAGGATTGGAGAAGAAGCCAAGGAGGAGGAACACAGTTGAGAAACGGCGCCCCCGACAAAAGTTTAGAAACCGCGGCCGAGAAAGATTTGAGAAAATTATTGGAGAGAAAGACATAGGTTCTTGAATTCATTGCTTTTGGATTAAAGATTGTCTTTATTGTTGGATGGGTACTACTTTTGGATATTGAAGACACCTTGCTAAGTATTTTTTTTTCTTTTCTTTTGTTCTATTGCTTATGGTTTTCTTGAATTCTTCTTTTACCTTTCTTGATTTGAATACGTATGTTTTTGGATAAACCCATACGGTTCTAGGGTGATTGGTTGATAGTTGTGGTGTAGATGATGATACACTGAGCCTTTATGTTAGATTTGGACGTTTAGAGTTGGTTTAACCCTCGCTCTTTAGAATCTCGTCCTGTTCTTCAGGAACCAAGGCCGCGGTTTGTCTTAGGGCCACCCGAGGTTTCTTCTCTTAATCCGTATATGATATATCTTTATGCTTTGGTGTTAGTTTGGTCAAATGCTAGTCTTTGTTAAGTGTTTTATACCCTCAAACCTCTTTAAGGCTTACATCTAAGCTTGACAAGAGACTTACTCGGGGATTCTAGTTCTTAGTTACATCGGATACCGAGTTCTAGGTAATAAAGGATTCAGAACCCTTTACTGGTTTAAGAGACCTCCCCCGTGATCATTCCCATCTTAGAAACACCATTCCGTAGCCATCCCAACCTTGTCTTAGTTTTTAGAAGTCTTGAATCTTAAACCGCAACCGGATACCTTGATCTCTAGAGTTTGCATTTCCCGATTATCATATAACTTATCTTTATTGTGATTTGGTTGACTCATTCATTATTTTCAACATAGGTTTATTCTATTTTGGTATATCACTTATATTGATTTCACCTCACTCCTTCTATTCGACCTTGGAATATTTTCTTTTGCTGCATAACGATCCATATACTGTGGGTTCGCTTATTTGTTCAGGCTTTTCTTACAAGTATAATTTAAGACTCATCGTTCATTATATTTACACCCATTTGGGAGCAAACATATTCGTAAGCCCAAATGACATCACTACAAACTCGTAATGGTCATAACTGGTCCGAAATGTTGTCTTAGGCACGTGCTGCTCCCTCACCATCAGTTGGTGATATCCTAACCTCGTGTCGATCCTAGAGAACATTGTAGCTCCATGCAACTAGTCTAGTAAGTCATCAATGTGAGGTAACGGGTACTTGTTCTTGGTGGTCACCTTATTCAACTCTCTGTAGTCGATGCACAACCTCATCGACCCGTCTTTCTTCCTCACGAAAAGTACCGGTGCGGCCCATGGAGAAACACTAGGGTAACCGCTTCTTCACCTCCAGTAGCTTGATAGGCGCCATGTGGTAAGGTGCCTTTAAAATTGGTCTCGTACCAGGATCTAACTCGATACGGAAGTCTACACTCCTTTGTGGCGGAAAACCTGGTGGCTCGCTGGATACATTTGCGGACTCGCTCACTACGGGAATCTCCTCTACTACCGGACTCTTATTTTCCTTCATGGAATAAAACCATAAGGCCTCAGAACCCTGTCCAATCAATCTTGTTTCTTGAACTGGAATGATGATTGTACCGTTCTTTCCGAGGTCCCAGCCTCAAAACATCTCCACGTGACCTGCCTCGTTGTGACGGTCATGGTTCTTCTACCGATATCTAGGACTGCACCATGTCGGTCCATTCAGTCCATCCCCATAATGAATTCTTCATGTACTAAGTACATGATGAAGAAGTCCACTTGATGCGGGGTTGATGCCACAGTTCCCGATCTAGATTGAAAGTCCTCGACAGAGGCAAATCTCGGATGGATCAAAGAAATCTCAGGCGAGATTTAATGAAGAACATACTGATATTTATGAAAACTCATAATGCGGAATAATGAATGATATGCAAAGATAAGAAGATGATAATATGGAATGACAAATGATAAATATAGGAAGATAGGACTATTATAAGACTTGCAAAGAACCTTAACTAATTATGTGTCAAAACCCGATACAAAGAATTACCTTTCACCCTTCCTTCTTTAACCTTACACAAGCCTTCTAAATAAGACAAGCACAAGGAGGGACTAGTCTGGCTTGTTGCACCAACCTACAAAAAGATTAACACAGACAAGAACAACCTAGCAAAGACGAACAACTTTTCAACCAAAAACTCTCATTTTGATTGAATAGAAATGATTAAAAATACAAACCCCGTGAGTGAAGTCACAAGTATGTCATAATAATGTGGAATTCAATAATCACAACTAAGTTGTCTAACAATCGCCCCTTCTAAGGCTATTTATAGGGAAGATTCTCCTACAAAAGATAAGAAAATTAACTTACAAAGATAATCCTAAGAGATAGGATCAAAACTAACAAATACCTTCTGAATGTTTGAGAGATAAAAGGTATTAAAAATAACAAAGATAGATAAGATCTTAACGGATCTCATTGTTCTCGACAACGGGTGGAAATCTCGGCCGAGATTTCATACACTTGGTCAAGATTTTGCATCTGCCATGCAATCTTCCACTCTATCGAATCCTCCCATGTTTGCAGCTTGTAAGCAACCTTTCCTTGAGTTTCTCCTGCTCTTGGATTATTGAATGGTCCATATAATGTAGGTGTAGATACTATCAAGGACGGTCCCATATCACCACTGATAGCATGTATTATAGTCTATATTTCGGGATTGGTTTGGACGTTTTATCTTCAAAAATCTGCATGTATGGATGCATATTCTTGATCATTATGTTGTTTTGTTTACCTTGCAAGAATCGAGGTCTACACCTAGTTTTGTTGTAATTGTAGGGAAAACAACACGTTTTGAAGCGATATGAAGCTAATGGATGTAAGGAGCCATTGGAGATACATTATGGAACATCGACGAGCTACAAGAAAGGCTTAGGAACCATGGAAGTTGGACAGAAGTTTGATTTTTGACCAGATTAGAGAGATTTGCACGTAGCTGAGGATCACCTCGGATGGATACAGTACCATCTCGACCGAGGTGACTCCGCTGGGCTGGATCGAGACGGACGGCCCACGGTCGATAAGATCTTTTATTCATAGCACAAGATCTTTTATTTTTGGCAAGTGATTTTCCTATATATTGGGATGGATTTTCTGGATGGAAGCATGTCAAGTTGGTTGATTAGTTTGGAAGATTGAAGATATTCCAAGGAAGGAAAGAAGTTGGCTTTGAAGATAAAGTTGAAGGCTTTTGAAGGAAGTTGTAAGGTTTTCTTAGATTGTTTGATTGTTGTCTTTTGGTTTGTGATTGAGGAACGCAGTTTGCTGTTTGTTTGATTGTTTGATTAAGTGATTATTGAGACCTTTGTGTTAAGGTTTTCTTGTTTGGATATTACATCTTTTCTCATATATTGATTATTGTTATCATGATGATTATTGGCTAAGTTCTTTGTGCGATTCTAGGGTGATTGGCTGAAAGTTGTGGGAAAGACGATGAAAGAATGAACCTCTACCCTAGTGGACCCTGTAAGCTCGAGCCTTACCTTAACCGAACCTCACCTCGGTCCGTTTATAGAACATCTCGACCGAGATGGAACATGAAATGAGCGAGGAGATTCCTTTCCTGATCCTTATCTGGGTTGATGTTTCAATTTGCCAAATCCTATCCTTGTTACACCTTTCCTGGCCCATACGCAAGCCTAGGATGAGACTTACCCGGTAATTCCTTTGCTTGTATGCCCAAGATCATGAGTGTTAGGTAATAAAGGTTTATCTTGTATTAGAGTTTGAGTATGCCTTCATCCTACCTTTGAGAGTTAGCCTAAGACTTACCCGGTAAAGGTTAGTTCTATCCCCTTAGGTGGTGTGTTGGTTTGAGATTATAATTCCTTTCCTTAATTCCTTGAGACTTACCTAGTGAGAGGATCTTTGGTTTGGCATAGTGAGTAGTGAGACTTACCCGGTGATCTATTCCCACCTTAGAAATGCTTTCCCTTGCAAACCTCAGCTTTGTCCACGTTATCCTTTAAGATCTTGAGTCGGAACCACAATTGGATGCTTTGACCTTTAGAATGTGCATTTTTTTATATGATTATTACATTGTCTTTGATACCTTTACTTTGTTGCTTGTTTTTGATTGACAACCTGAATTGCCGTACTTTGTTTCACCATATTTCCTGTGTTCGACCCTGTAGTATTTACTGTTATTATAACTGATCCGTACACTGCCGGTTCCATATTGTTTTAGGATTATATTATAGGTTATAAATTTAAAGCTATATCGTTCGCCATACACACATGTCTGAGAGCGAACAAGTTTTTCGCGCCGTTGCCGGAGATTTGGTCAAAACCAAGTTCGGGTTTGGTTGTCTTTTAGAGTTGCTGCCCTTGTTGCTATTGAATACTTTACTTGAGTGATTTCACAGGATCTTTATTTAGGTTTATGCGAAGAACTTGTGTTTGGAATGAAATCGTTCCCTACGATCCCGAACCAGAAAAGACATACAAAATGAGATTGAAAGAAGCTAAGATGGATAACCAAGAATATCGAGATCTTGAAGCCAAAGTTAAGGATGCATTGGAACAACTTTGGCTCAGTAAAGAAGAATTACAGGGAGAGAAAGAAGAGACTCGTGCAAGAACTGAAGAGATTCAAGCTGATATGGCCGCACTACGAGCCCAGATCTTACCTCGACCAGACCTAGTTGCTCGACCGAGGCAGGATCCTGCCCTAGTTGCACCGGCCGAGATACACCCACCACCTTGGTTGCCGGCTATGGTTGACCGAGGTAACCTTTTTGTTGGAGCTCCGCAAAACCTAGGTCAAAGGATGGACCCGAATCAACAAGTGCGGCGTCCAGGAGTTAATATAGGAGAACTAGCTGATCATGATTACGAGCTTAGACCTCAAGTTCTAACTATCATTCGACAATGTCAATTTGGAGGCATGAAAAGAGAATCTCCACATCAACACATTCAAAACTATGAGATTCTTATGGAGACGTTGAGACCATCAAGAGTGGAGAACAACAACTACAAGCTAAGACCTTTCTACTTCTCTTTGAAAGGTAAGGCGCTAGCTTGGTATCAATCCCTTCCAGCTGGAAGAGTTAATACATGGGAAGAGATGACTACGGAGTTTCTTACTAAGTTCTTTCCCCATCAAAGACCGCTGAATTGAGGGGTAAGATCAATGCTTTTGTTATGAAGAATAAAGAAAGTTTGTTCAAGTCATTGGAGAGGTTCAAGGACCTTTTACTGGATTGCCCTCATCATGGGATTCCAAAGATTGAGTTGCTAGAGATTTACTTCAAGAGGTTGGATGAGGAAACTCAATTCAAACTCCAATCACTTTCTGTTGGAGCTTTTATGGATACACTGGTTGATGAAGCTTGAGAGTTTATTCAGAAGCAAGCTTTACACATGGAGAAGTACTCTCATTGGAGAGTTGAAGATGAAGCGAAGCAATTTAGCTTTCCGGATATGAGTCTTACAAATCCAAGTGCTGCTCAACTCACTACGCTCAACAATGAAGTCACGGCTTTGAAGGAGATTTTGTTAGCTCAAACTAAAGCATCAAAGGAGCAAGATGCTGGATACGTGGGGAGAGGAAACTATCAAGGGCCAAGAAACAACAATTACAACAACAACAACAACAACAACAGGAATTTCAACAACAATTGGAGATCAAATCAACAAAATCCCGATAACCCTTATTCTCATGCTGAAAACGCTCTTAACCCCCCTTCTTCTTCCTCTACTCCATTGAGGATCCAGAAGCCATCATCAAGCTCATCCCAGTAGCCCAAGGAGAAAGCGGACGCTGTGCTAGAAGCTATTTTGATAAAGCTTAATGCTATGGAGAATTCTATGAACTTATTTTCGAAGGCACAAAAAGCCTTAGAACAACAAGTTTTCAATAAGGCTAATGAAGCACCAATAGATCCTGGTAAACTTCCAAGAAGGACAGAGAACAACCCAAAAGGGCAGGTCATGGCAGTCACCACACGCATTGGATTGAAGATTGCAGATCCAGTACCTCGGTTGGACCACGATCAGACGAGGAATACCTCGGTTGAGGTGCAAACCGAGATGAAGCCCCAGAAAGCGAAAGAAAAGGATGATGTTTATGTTCCACCACCTGCTTACAAACCTTCACTCCCGTTCCCACAGTCTAGGGTACGGGCACATCTAGATAAGCACTTTGGTAAGTTTCTTGACCTTATGAATAAGCTACATATTAACATCCCTTTCATTGATGCTATCCTAGGAATGCCCGCATATGGGAAGTTTTTGAAAGAGATCTTTTCAGGAAAGAGAAACCTGGAAGACTTTGGAGAAGTGCGGATGACCTCTAGATCTTCGGAGCTCATTCAAATCATGAAAGAGAAAATGCCGCCTAAGTTGAGAGATCCCGGTTTATTTTCCATTCCCATCCAAGTTGGGGATGTGACTTATGATGCGCTTTGTGATCTAGGAGCTAGTGTGAGCATCATCCCTCTAGCACTTTGTGAGAAGATCGGCCTTGGAGATCCCAAGTCCGTAAAGATGACGTTATACATGGAGGATCGTTCCATTACCCGTCCCGTTGGAATCTTGGAGGACGTTCCCGTCAAGCTAGGTAATTTCTATATACCTATAGACTTTGTTGTGTTAGACATTCCCGCAGATTATCCCATTCCTATCATTCTCGGCAGACACTTTCTCGCAACATCGGGTTGCAACGTTGTTTGTAAAAACGCCAAATTGAAATTCAACATTGGTGGAGATCACGTGGAGTTTGCACTTTTGGCTAAAATGAAAGGAGAGCCTTTGGAAGATGATGTCTTCAACATTTTTGATGAAGAAGATTCTCGAGAATTGGTGAGCTCTATCCTAGTTAAAGATCCTCTTGAGAAAGTTTTGAGTTTTAGTATGATGGAGGAAGGTGTAGATGTTTTGTGTGATGCAGATATACGCAGCTTGAAAGCATTGAAAGCAGATCCAAGAGCTGGATTTGATAAACTCATTCAGGAGACGAAAAGCACATTAGGTTTCGGTCCCAGTTCCAGTACCTCGACCAAAATGGTTTCCGGAGCAAGCGAGGTGACCTTCTTTGGAGATCATCTCGGTGCATCATCTCGGTCCACGACCGAGACAGCAAGCGAGATTGAGTTAACTGAGGACCACCTCGGTCCAGCACCTCGACCTAAACCTAGATGCCTCGAGAAGGACAATTTGTCCATAAGTGATTCATTCTCTAACGACCATTCACTGTTCGTGGAGCATTGGCTTCACTAAGTTTCTAATGGTAAAAAGCCTTGGTATGCTTATATTGATAACTATCTTGTTTGCCAGGAAGTACCTTCGGGATTGACATACGCTCAAAGGAAGAAATTTTTTAAAGACGTACGTCACTACTATTGAAATGAACCTCTACTATTCAAGAGAGGTCCGGATGGGATGCTCCGACGAGGTGTTCCGGATGATGAAACTGCTAGTGTCATACAGTATTGCCACTCACTTCCTTGTGGAGGACATTGATAACACGATTTATGACGATAGTCTAGACATCCATTTAGATAGTTTTTCCCGCTATTCATGTATAGTTTAGCATTGGTTCGTGACGTTTACATTCAATACATGTATATTTGTCGAGATAGACGTCTACACGGACTTTTGCATGTCTTGTAGGTATTTTGGGAGCTTTTAGACCCTAATCGATACATCCGAGGATCGTTCCTTGTGATGACACGTATCCGAGCTCATTGGGAAGCAAGTTAGGAGCAAAGGAGAACACATAGGACCATTAATGCATGCCTTGTACCAACTCGCGGCTCAACGATCAAAAGAGGCTGAAACATAGGAATCACGGCCATTGGGAGATCCACGGCCGTGGAAACTGCCCGTGATTCCTCTGCACAACTGGGACAGGTGTCCCGCGATCTCCATAACCGACTCTTGCAAATGGTGAAGGCTATAAGTACTCTTGCAGGCTGATTCTAAAGAGGCCACTATCCACTACACACCTTACCTCACACATATTCTCTCATTGGAAGATTGGATTGGGGCTACTCTTGGAGGAGGAGAAAAACTTCCATTAGAGAAGAAGAGAAGAACACACCATTCTTAGAGTTTCTTAGTTTTTAGAGTGAAGTTTGTTGGAAACACTTTCTAGGGTTGTAAGAACGATTCGAACCTTCTTTTGAAGGGTTGTAAGTCTCTCTTTTAACATCTATTCAGCTCGTTTTCCTTGTTCTATTTACTTCATCTCTCTTTCATTTCATCCTCTTGATATGGACTCCATGATTGTATGCTTGATGATTTTGATTGTTGAGATGCATGTTGTTGGATAAATAGATGTGATTCTAGGGTAAGGAAATGATGGCTATGCCTTGGACTATGATAGGATAGACTTAAATGTACCTTTGGATGAATTGTTTGCTCGAACCTAGCCTTTATTGTGAAATTACGGCCTGCTCTAGTAGGTTCCACGGCCGTGGAATTGAGGAACTGACCGTGATTCTGTCTGACTTGTTTGTATTGATAAATCTAAGTGTTAGGTTGTTAGATTGTTGAAACCTTAGTGTTTGTTGAGCTAGATCTATCCTAGGGTGCCCTAGTGATAGCAACTAAGTGTAAGAAGAGACCTACCCGGTGATTTTTGCTCTTAGGTACCGAAGATGATGAACTCTAGGAAGTAAAGAGCCTCACTAGCCGCTATTGGACTGAGTGTGCTAGGATTTATGTTTAGGACTTGCCTTGCCGAGACCTACCCGGTGAGGAGAGGTTAGATCCCTAGATAACAATCCGGTTTGTGTAGAATTCCTAACCTTAGGTTCTTTGAGACTTATCCGGTGATGAGACCTTAGGAACGGACTAGTGGACCATGAGACCTACCCGGTGATTGATCCCAATCTAGAAACACCCACTCCTAACATATTATATTTGATCCAAATAATGACTAGATAGCTTGAGTCCTATGCCATAACCGGAATTTCTAACCCTTAGAATCCGCTTTTCTCTCCTTGATTACCTATCTCGTGTTTGCTTGTTTATTTGTGTTTGCTAGCTTAGTTGTTTGTTAATCTTGCATGATTTGTGATCCTTGATTGATCACCACAAAACTAAACCAAAAACCTTGAGATTTTCATTTCTTTATTTCTTTCTCTTTTCTTAGTCTAGATCTTCACTATCCTTAGTCACTATTGACTCAATTTCACCCTAGAATCCTTAGGCAACGATCCTATTGAGGAGCCACAAACGTTAGGGCAACGTATGGATCCGGCTCAAAGAGCACACCATCCGGGTTTGAACTTAGGAGATCCCACAACCCATGATTACGAGCTCAACCCTCAAGTCCTATAAATGATCCGGCATAATCAATTTGGAGGGATGGAAGGAGAGTTCCCTCATCAACATTTGATGAATTACGAGATATTGATGGAGACTCTAAGGCCGTCTAGGTTGGAGAACAACAACCATAAGCTTAGGGCTTTTTCCTTCTCACTTAAGGATAAAGCCTTGGCTTGGTACCAATCGATTCCCCTAGGGCGTGTGAGTACTTGGGAGGAAATGACAACCGAGTTCTCGACTAAGTTCTTCCCACCTTCCAAGACTACCGAGCTAAGAGGGAAGATCAATGCCTTTGTAATGAAGGATAGAGAAAGCCTATTCAAGTCTTGGGAGAGGATCAAAGACCTTCTCCTAGATTTTCCCTACCATGGTATACCAAAAATAGAGCTATTGGAGATCTACTTCAAGGGACTTGATGAAGATAGCCAATTCAAGCTTCAATCTCTTTCTGGTGGGACTTTCATGGAGAAGAATGTGGATGAAGCTTGAGAATTTGTAGAGAAACAAGCTTTGGTGATTGAGAAGTACTCCCATATGAAGAGTGATGGGAGGAAAGCGGGAGCATATGAGGTGAGTGAGGTCACCATGAGTAATTTCAAGCTCGATGCAATCAACAACGAGCTAAAGTCTTTGAGGGAGTTATGTGCTACAACTTTGAAGAGTCTAGCAAACCCTCAAGTGCAAGTGCAAGCAAACATATCTTACAAGGAGGAAGATGTGAACTACATGGGAAGGGGAAACTACAACAACTATCAAGGCCCAAGGAACTTCAACAACAACCGGCAATTCAATAATTACCGGCCTAACCACAACCATCCCGGGTTTTCCTATTCTAACCCGGATGGAGCCTTGAACCCTCCTGCTTCCACAAGCGCAGCTCCACCACCTAAGGCTTCACAAGAACCTTCACCCGAATTTACTCAACCTCCAAAGGATAGAACCGAGATGATGTTTGAGCAATTGCTTGGAAGGTTGAGTGGTCTCGAGAGCACGGTGACTTCCATCTCTAAAGCTCAAAAGGTGTTGGAAGCACAAGTGTTCCAAAAGGCGGGTGAAGCTCATAGAGATCCGGGAAAGCTTCCCGGAAGAACCGAAGATAACCCAAGAGGCCAAGTGTTGGCCATTACAACAAGGAGTGGGCTGAGCATGAAGGATCCCTTACCTAAGGGAAATGACAAGGGAAAGCAAGTGGTGATAGAAGAAGAGCCATTGCAAGAAGATGGAGGCAAGAGCAAGGATGATGAGCCAACATATGTGGCACCACCTCCATACAAGCAACCACTACCATTCCCACAATCACGAGCAAGAGCTCGCTTGGACAAACACTTCGGTAAATTCCTTGAACTTATGTCTAAATTGCATATTAACATTCCGTTCATGGATGCTATTCTAGGTATTCCGGCATATGGCAAGTTCTTGAAGGAAATACTCTCCAACAAAAGGAAGTTGGAGGAGTATGGGGAAGTGAGGATGACGAAGAAGTCCTCGGAATTGATCCAAACCATGAAGGAGGAGATGACTCCTAAGCTAAGAGATCCGGGATCTTTTTGTGTGCCAATTGGAGTGGGAGAAGTGATGTATGAAGCCCTATGTGATCTTGGGGCAAGTGTAAGCATCATCCTGCTTGTGCTTCGCAACAAGGTTGGGCTAGGAGAGCCAAAGCCGGTCAAGATGACCCTTTACATGGCGGAACGTTCGATAACCCATCCCGTTGGAATCTTGGAAGACATACCGGTGCAACTAGGGAAGTTCTATGTGCCCATAGACTTCGTCGTTTTGGACATCCCGGCGGACTATCCGGTTCCTATCATCTTGGGGAGACCTTTCCTAGCCACTTCTGGATGTTTGGTGGATTGCAAAAATGGAATTCTCTCCTTCAACATTGGAGAAGAGAATATCAAGTTCAAATTATCCACAATGATGAAGGGGCTAGCCCTTGGTGAAGATGTGTTCAACATTTTCGAGCAAGAGGAATGCAGAGAAGTTGTGAGCTCGATTTTGATCAAGGACCCCTTGGAGAAGGTTCTTAGTTTAAGTTTGATGGAGGAAGGAGTTGAGGATGATTATAATGAAGAAATCAAGGCCTTAGATGCATTGGAAAAGGAGGCAAGAGCTGAATTTGAAGTACACGAAAGTGTGCTGAAGAGCTGTAGGAATCACGGTCTGGCATAGAGAACCACGGCCGTGGTTTGTCCCGTAGAACTCTCTGGAGTGCTCCACAATGCTAGCTTCTCAGATTTCACGCCCGGGGTTTTGCCAGAGGCCGTGATTCAGACCGTGATTCTGCTAGAAAATGCCTTAGTTGTTGATCATGCTTCAAGGAGCCTTGAGGAGTCTTCATTAGTTTTGGATTCATCTCAACCTACATTGTATGGAGCATCTCCAATCGATAAAGATCCTCCTAAACTTGAACTTAAACCCCTCCCCTCTCATCTTAAGTATGCTTTTCTTGGTAAAGATTCTACTTATCCGGTGATTGTTAATGCATGCTTGAATGATGATGAGTCGAATCAATTGTTGCATGAATTGAGATTACATAGGAAGGCTATTGGCTATACCATTGATGATTTAGTTGACATTAAACCTTCTTTGTGCATGCATAAGATCTTAATAGAAGATAATCATAAACCTTCGATTGAACCTCAAAGAAGATTAAACCCCATCATGAAAGAAGTAGTAAAGAAAGAGATTCTTAAATTGCTAGCTGCGGGAATCATTTTCTCGATTTCGGATAGTAAGTGGGTTAGTCCCGTGCATGTGGTTCCTAATAAGGGTGGGATGACCGTAGTGACCAATGAGAATAATGAATTAATCCCAACTAGGACGGTTACGGGATGGAGGATGTGTATAGACTATAGGAAACTAAATATGGCCTCTAGGAAAGATCACTTCCCTCTTCCTTTCATTGACCAAACGCTAGAGATATTAGCTCAACATTCTCACTTTTGCTACTTAGATGGTTATAGTGGATTCTTCCAAATCCCTATCCACCCCGATGACCAAGAGAAAACTACATTCACATGTCCTTGGGGTACATTTGTATATAGGAGAATGCCATTTGAGTTGTGTAATGCACCCGCCACCTTTCAAAGGTGTATGATGGCTATCTTTTCTGAGTATATTGAAAACATCATGGAGGTGTTTATGGATGATTTCTCTGTTTATGGATCTTCATTTGATGATTGTTTAGCTAACTTGTCTTTGGTGCTTAAGAGATGTGAGGAGACAAATCTTGTCTTAAATTTGGAAAAATGCCACTTCATGGTAAGTGAAGGCATTTTGTTGGGACACTTGGTGTTCATCCGTGGCATTGAGGTTGATAGGTGACCGAAGGTATTTTATGGTCGTCTATACCCAATCAAAAGTAAATCCCGACTTAGCACTAAGAATAAGTATAGTGATTAAGTAAGGGTCGAACCCAAAAGAGTTAAGGTGTTTTAGATGCAATTATCGATTATAATGACAAGTGACACAAGGGGGGGGGGTTGGTTGAATTGATGCACAAAAACTTTATGACAACGATTAATGTGACAAGTAAGACAATAATGGATGAATCTACACTAGGTTAATTCTAAGCATTCAATTGCTACGTTGGTGAGTTCCTTTTACAAGTTTTCAAGTAATCTCCCGTCTCGATCATATATATGTGTTGAGCCAACTGGCATCAACACAACTTAACCTATTAAAGTTCCGTAAACCTACAAGAACAAATAACAAGTTAGCTTTCAAACAAAGACTAAGGGATATAAAGAGAAGATTAAAACCGTTAAACTTATCTTTATATTTGTGTTCCTTTTCTTTAAGTAATCACAACCCATTATTACTTAAAGTTGCTACTAGATTAAAGACCCGAACCCGGAACCTATTAATCCTAGTTGTTTGCATGCACTTTAGAACCTAAGGTGATCAATCTCAAGCAATAGTAAACATGCAATTAGACAATGGAGATCAAGGAAACACAAAGTATTACTGAATGAAAACTTAGATAAAAAAGAACTTACAACCAATGTAACAATGCAGCTTCAAACCAACCCAATGTAGCAAGGGAGTTAGCAACTCATTACAATGGAAAGCTCAAGTCTAAAATGGATTTTGTGAGGAAAAGCATGGATGATTCTAGCAATCATCCATGGACTATTTATACTACAAAAGACACTTAAGTAGGAGTAAATAGCCGGCCTAAAACAGCCACCTTAAATGCCATAAAGCTGGTGTAAACAACCGGTGTAAAGCTTCTGGCGTTAAACCGTAGGGGCGGCCTTCAGGAACCGCATGGGCGGTTTAGGAAGAATCGGTTGATCTTCTTCAAGGCCGCTGGGGCGGCTACACAATTCCGCTGGGGCGGATCTTGAATGCACTTCAACGTATGACCTTTTGCGTTCCTGACGTTTCTGATGTCAAGCCGCCGGGGCGTCCCTATGTCGACACAGGGGACGTCGACACAGCCTCTTCGTCTTCCAGCTCCCTGGTTGGGGCGCAGGCAGGGGCGTAGTGGGAGGTGCAGGGGAGCTGAGTTTCATTTCTTCAGGGCAGGTCACCGCAGGGGTGCCAAGGAGTGGCGCAAGGGCGGTGACACACTTCATGGCCGGCGCTGGTGAAGGCGCAAGGAGCGTTTGAATGGAAACGTCATCCGTAGGGGCGGCTGCAAGGACCCGCAGGGGCGGTGAGGCAACATAAGCTTTGCCTCGTGATCGATCTTCACTCCTAAGTGCTTATAACTCCTTCTTTAGCTTCTTTTGATCTTCTTCTTCTAGACCAAGGAGTTAGTAGCATAAACTGACACTAATGCAATAAAAAGACTCTAAAAACTACCCTAATTGATAGTGATTCCATCACCTATCAAACTCCCCCATACTTAGACCTTCTACTCGTCCCGAGTAAAAACAAATGTCATCAACTAGACTCAAAGGCCTTAGGAAGCATGAGTAAGCATAAAGATAATGGAAAACAAGAGAAAAGCCAAGAAAGAAAGAAGGAAAAGAGAGGAAATGTGAGAAAAAGAGATACTACCATCCTTATCGCTCCAAGAGTGGCCTACCCGGACAACCTCCTTATGACTCCCCTTCTTATGTCAGCAAAACGCCGGAAGGGAAACCTACACTCGGTGTCACTCATCTTGCCAAGGCGCCCTTTCGGGTTTTCACCTTGCCACTCTTCTTCTTTTCTCACTTAAACTCACATCCCTCAAGTCCAATTTTGCACCAACCTAAGGTTGGTCGGACTACCTTCTTTCTACCTAAACCGCCCTTTCGGGTTTTCGGTTTATCCAAGGATTTTCATGCCTTTCTTCACTTCTTTGGCTTTTTTTTTTTTACTGAGTTCAACAATGCAAAACAAATGCCAAAAATAACTCAATGAACTGTACAAGCAATGATATGTCCTCCCCCATACTTGAAGTACACTTTTTCCTCAAAG
The DNA here is from genome assembly GCA_033239045.1 of Fagopyrum esculentum. Classification (NCBI taxonomy): domain Eukaryota; kingdom Viridiplantae; phylum Streptophyta; class Magnoliopsida; order Caryophyllales; family Polygonaceae; genus Fagopyrum; species Fagopyrum esculentum. The sequence continues at coordinate 51,502,578 of BSUD01000007.1, forward strand.
TGAAAATGAGTCAAAGATAAATGTGGGAGAAGGGAAAGAAATGTACCCCTCACTGGGGTGGTCCGGATGGACCACCAGGACCCTCCTCCGGTGGGTAGGGGAAGTGGCGGAAGAAGTGCTCCTGCCGGAGGTGAAGGGTGTCAATACGGTCCTCCTGAGCCTCCATCCTCTCTCTAAATGAAGTCTCATAGCTAGCTTGTCAAGCTAGTTGCTGAGTCTCCAACTGCTGCTGATGAGCCGCCTGCCAAGCATCTTGACGGCGGTCAAAGTGAGTGGTCATGGAGGAGGCAAAGCTGGACTGCCACGCCTGCTGCTACTCAAGCATGGACCGCTGGTACTCAGTCTTCCATGCCTGGTGCTATGTAGTCAAAGCTGCCATCTGAGCCTGCAGACTCTCCATGGTCTGACTGTCGTGTCCCGCCGTCGGCATCTCCTCATCAGTGGTGTGGGACCTGCTGGATCTGGCTGCGTACCTCCCAACAATATCAACCTGAGGCCGTCTCGGAAGGACTGGATCAGCCGGTACATACAGATTCGCGAGCTCGTCTCCCAATGGAAGTCGTCGAGGGAGGTATGTGATGTGACTCCCATCTGCTAAAGAGAGCCAAAAACGATACTCCCCGTCTCTCCTGAGGAGCCTGCACCTCCTCAATAATCCTTCAGTGTATAAGGGTGCCTCCAAACCCTCTTCCAATGGAGGAAGATCCACCACCTATGCAACTAATAATGATATGATCCCACCTCTAACGATGTTCCGAGGCTCATTCTTCCTAATCCGCTTAAGAGCGGTAAGGAAGAGATATGCCCAATCCGGCACCCAATCATTCGTGGAGAGGCAATCATATATCAATGGAAGGTCCTTGAGAGCGACCTTATTCTCCTCGTGTCCACAGAAGACACTCATGAAGACCTTTGAGATGAGCCTCAAACAAGGGTGAGTGAATTTGTTGGAGTACTCACCTCCTTCATGAAACTCTGACCTAGTGGCGGCCTGCCAAAATTCCAACAAATCAGGCGTCGGAGTGGGTTCCATCCAGTCATCAGAAGCTGCAATGGTCACCCCTAATTCCTCCTGTATTTGGGTGAATCCAATGTGTATTTTCTCTTGTTGTACTTGAACGAAAGCCCAACACACAATTGGTCTTCCGTCTCCATTTTGAATGTGGCTATAAACTATCTGCTGAGGTCGGGGTGTGTTGGAGCGTTCTTTATAAGAAAATCACCCAATCCGGCATTGTTTAGAAATTTCGGCATACTTTCCAACATCCCGAGATTTTCCAAGGTGGAAACATCAAGGAATTGGGTTGCATGCACCTCCTGGCTTTGAGAAATCCTATACCGATCCTTCCCACCTTCCGTCAACTTGTATTTCCTTTGTGATTCCATCTCTTGCAATTGATTAAGTAAAAGAGTTAGAAAATTCAGCAATCTGATCAAGAGACGAACCTGCAAGGGCGGCTGCAACAGGCGCAGGTGCGGGTTGACGCAGGGGCGGGGGCTTGCAGGCGCAGGTGCGGGCGAAGAGCAGAAGGCAATTTGGTCGTTCGATGAAGGTGGTGGCGATGGGGCTTTTCCGGTGTTTCCTTCTGTTGCTACAGTTGTCGCCGGAGGTGGAGCAGTCGAGCGAGAATGGAAGGGTTGTGTGTGGTGGAGATGGTTCGTGTTTGTAAGGTGGTGGCGACACTAGGGTTGCCAGAGGTGGCGCAGGGGCGCGACGAGGTGGTGACGAGAGTTTCCGGAGGGCGCAAGGGCGTGGGAGGGGAGGCGGCTACGTTTCGAAGAGTGAATGGAGAGGGAGTGAAGAGGGCGGTAGATGTAGGTTATTTTTGGGAAGTGTATTTTTTTTCTTTCCTAAACTGTACCGCAGGGGCGGTGTGTGTCGCCGCGGGGGCGGTGACAAGAGAGAGGGGGTACGCAGCCGCAGCGTTGGGGGCGGAGCTGAGAGTGCGTGTCAAGGGTGGCCGCCACAAGGGCGTAGGGTTGGCACCGCAGGGGCGGTGACCTACGTGAGCAGACGCAGGCCCAGCGCCGGGGGTGGCGCTGGCCAGGGGTGTCGCCGCAGGGGCGGGGTTTAGAGCCGCAAGGGCGGTTTTCTTGACAGAACCTCCTCTTTTTATTTCTTCGGGTTGCATCCCGAGCAGCGCCTTTGTTTTACGTCATTGGCTCGACGTAGGGATTCTTCCTCTATGATTGAGCCTCTTCCAATATCACCTTTGGGTTTATAACCGTTTGAGAGGGTAATCCGCCGGAGGTCCTGGTTTAAAATTTTGTATTGGCTTCCGCCATTTGACCAACCTGTTTCTCAAGGTTTTTGAGAAACATGTTTTGTTGATCCCTCCAACGAAAATTCTGTTGGTCATGCCAATTTGGCATTAAATTCTGTGCATAGGGATCATTCCTATATCTTTGCTGTTGTGGTTGTCCATAAGCCATTGCGTTTACTTCAGCATCGTCATCTTGAACTTGTGGACACATGCCCGTTGGATGATACAGGTCAGCACAAACTCCACAAGCTTTGAGCTGTTGCGGTGTTCCCATAAGTGTTAGCCTCTTCACCATTTCCTTCAATTCCGGTAGCTCGGTGGAAATCTCACTCTTCCCGGAACTCACAGCATGAACTCCTTTCTTAGCCGGGGTCCTTCCAAAGTTCCAAGTTCCTTCCGCTAGTTCCTATATCTTTTCCAAAGCAAGGTCAGGAGTAGAGTTAAGAATATTACCTCCGCAAGCTGCATCGACGATCCTCCTTTCATTGTCTAGCAAGCCATTGTACAAGTACAAGACTAAATCTTGAGTTGAATATCCGTGGAAAGGACAGCTGGATCGGAGGCGTGCAAACCTTTCGAAGTACTCGTAGAGAGTTTCGGTTGCCTCTTGCTCGATGTCGCTTATAGCTTTCTTCAAGCTATTGGCTTTTTTAGCTGGAAAGTATTTCTCCAAGAATACTTTGTGAAGGTTCTCCCAAGTGTGAATACTCCCGGATGGAAGGTGGTAATACCAATCATCCGCCGTATCTTTAATTGAGTGTGAAGCCGAATGCCCTCATCTTAATCTGTTCTTCGGTAAAGTTGGCCGGCTTCATGCTCATACAGACAGTATGGAACTTCCCAAGGTGCTTGATGGGGTCTTCACCACTTAGCCCATGGAAAGATGGAAGCAAGTGAATGAGGTCCGGCTTGAGCTCAATGTTGACTTCTTCCCCTAGTGCCGGTATAGCGATTACAAGAGGGTTTTGAGCCAAGGTGGGCTGCGTAAGTTGACGAAGAGTACGGTCAGCCATCTATTGTTGAAATTGTTGTTGTCTTCGTTGCCGGAATTGCGTCCTCTCAATTTTTGGATCAAAAGAAGCAAAGCCGGAATTAGTAGCACGGGTTTGAACCATAAAAATGGTTCAAACCAATAATCAATAATAACAATAAAACACTAAAACTCCCCCGGCAACGGCGACAAAATTTGACCGAAGGTATTTCTATGGTCGTCTATACCCAATCAAAAGTAAATCCCGACTTAGCACTAAGAATAAGTATAGTGATTAAGTAAGGGTCGAACCCAAGAGAGTTAAGGTGTTTTAGATGCAATTATCGATTATAATGACAAGTGACACAAAGGGGGGGGGGGTTGGTTGAATTGATGCACAAAAACTTTATGAAAACGATTAATGCGACAAGTAAGACAATAATGGATGAATCTACACTAGGTTGATTCTAAGCATGCAATTGCTACGTTGGTGAATTCCTTTTACAAGTTTTCAAGTAATCTCCCGTCTCGATCATATATATGTGTTGAGCCAACCGGCATCAACACAACTTAACCTATTAAAGTTCCGTAAACCTACAAGAACAAATAATAGGTTAGCTTTCAAACAAAGACTAAGGATATAAAGAGAAGATTAAAACCGTTAACTTATGTTTATATTTGTGTTCCTTTTCTTTAAGTAATCACAACCCGTTATTACTTAAAGTTGCTACTAGATTAAAGACCCGAACCCGGAACCTATTAATCCTAGTTGTTTGCATGCACTTTAGAACCTAAGGTGATCAATCTCAAGCAATAGTAAACATGCAATTAGACAATGGAGATCAAGGAAACACAAAGTATTACTGAATGAAAACTTAGATAAAAAAGAACTTACAACCAAGGTAACAATGCAGCTTCAAACCAACCCAATGTAGCAAGGGAGTTAACAACTCATTGCAATGGAAAGCTCAAGTCTAAAATGGATTTTGTGAGGAAAAGCATGGATGATTCTAGCAATCAGCCATGGACTATTTATACTACAAAAGACACTTAATTAGGAGTAAATAGCCGGCCAAAAACAGCCACCTTAAATGCCATAAAGGTCGTGTAAACAGCCGGAGTAAAGCTTCTGCCGTTAAACCGCAGGGGCGGCCTTCAGGAACCGCATGGGCGGTTTAGGCAGAATCGGTTGATCTTCTTCAGGGCCGCTGGGGCGGCTACACAATTCCACTGGGGCGGATCTTTAATGCACTTCAACGTCTGACCTTTTGCCTTCCTGACGTTTCTGATGTCAAGCCGCCGGGGCATCCCTATGTCGACGCAGGAGCGTCGACACAACCTCTTCGTCTTCCAGCTCCTTGGTTGGGGCGCAGGCAGGGGCACAGTGGGAGGCGCAGGGGAGCTGGCCTTCATTTCTTCAGGGCAGGTCACTGTAGGGGCGCCAAGGAGTGGCGCAAGGGCGGTGACACACTTCATGGCCGGCGCTGGTGAAGGCGCAGGGAGCGTTTCAATGGAAACGTCATCCGCAAGGGCGGCTGCAAGGACCCGCAGGGGCGGTGAGGCAACAGAAGCTTTGCCTCGTGATCGATCTTCACTCCTAAGTGCTTATAACTCCTTCTTTAGCTTCTTTTGATCTTCTTCTTCAAGACCAAGGAGTTTGTAGCATAAACTGACAGTAATGCAATAAAAAGACTCTAAAAACTACCCTAATTGATAGTGATTCCATCACCTATCTATAGGGCTAAGATAGAGACGATAGAGAAGTTGCGACCACCTACCTCGGTGAAGGGGGTAAGGAGTTTTCTAGGGCATGCCGGTTTTTATTGGAGATTCATTAAAGATATCTCTAAGATTTCTAAGCCTCTTACTAACCTACTAATGAAAGATGGTGAGTTTTTTTTTCTCCAAGGATTTCCTTGAGGCTTTTTGTAGGTTCAAGAATGCTTTGATCTCCGCACCTATCATGCAACCTCTGGATTGGAGTTTACCGTTTGAGATCATGTGTGATGCAAGTGATGTAGGCGTTGGGGCTGTTTTGGGACAAAGGAAAGATGGACTTACACATGCCATCTATTATGCTAGCAAGACGCTAGATGATGCCCAACTCAATTATGCTACCATCGAGAAGGAGTTGCTAGCGGTCGTGTACGCATTTGAGAAGTTCCGCTCGTATCTTGTTGGAGCGAAGGTCATTGTGTATACGGATCATGCTACGATCCGTTATTTCCTTACAAAGAAGGATACCAAACGTCGTTTGATTCGGTGGATCCTTCTTCTTCAAGATTTTGATTTGTAAATCCGGGATAAGAAAGGGTCCGAAAATTCAGTGGCGGACCACCTTAGTAAACTCCAACTGTTGGAGATTGAGAGAGATGATATCCCGATTGATGACTCATTCCGGGATGAGCAATTGCAAATGGTGGAGGAGTGCTTGCTTCAAGTGTCAAGGAGTGAACCATGGTATGCCGACATTGTGAACTACCTTACGTGTGAGGAGGTGCCACCCGGTTTATCCTATGCCAAAAGGAAGAAGTTCTTCAAGGATGTGAGGCATTACTATTGGAGTGAACCACTTTTGTTCAAGAGATGGCCGGATGGAGTCTTTAGGAGATGCATACCGGAGGATGAGGTGGAGAGTGTGATCCGCCATTGTCATTCCTTGCCATGTGGAGGCCATGCTAGCTCACACAAGAGATGTGCAAAGGTGTTACAATCCGGGTTCTATTGGCCGAGTTTGTTCAAGGACGTGCAAAATTTTGTGGTAGCTTGTGATGCTTGCCAAAGGACGGGCAACATCTCAAGGAGGAATGAGATGCCCTTGATCAACATACAAGAAGTGGAGATATTTGATGTGTGGGGTGTGGATTTCATGGGACCATTCCCTTCTTCATGTGGCAACCTCTACATCCTATTGGCGGTGGACTATGTTTCGAGATGGGTGGAGGCAATCGCCTCTCCCACAAATGATGCCAAGGTTGTGGTGCGGTTCTTCAACCGAGTGATCTTCCCTAGGTTTGGGACACCAAGGGTGATCATAAGCGATGGAGGAAAGCACTTCACCAATAGGAACTTTGGGACACTTTTGGCTAAGTATGGGGTGACTCATAAGGTGGGAACACCTTACCATCCCCAAACTAGTGGCCAAGTGGAGATCTCCAACCAGGAGATAAAAGGGATCCTTGAAAAGACGGTTTCTAGAACGAGAAAGGATTGAGCTATGAAGCTTGATGATGCTTTGTGGGCTTATAGAACCGCTTTCAAGACACCGATTGGCACCACTCCCTACAAGCTAGTTTATGGTAAGTCTTGCCACCTTCCGGTAGAGATGGAGCATAGAGCATATTGGGCCATTAGATGGCTGAATTTTGACCTCAAGGAGGCCAGTGAGAAGAGATTGCTAGACATGAACGCTCTTGAGGAGATCCGGTTGGATGCCTATGAAAACGCCCGGATCTACAAGAAAATGACCAAACGTTGGCATGACAAGCGTCTCATCCCCAAGGAGTTGAGTGAAGGTGACCTTGTCCTTCTCTTCAAATCAAGGCTACGGCTCTTCCCCGGAAAGCTATAGTCAAGATGGACGGGTCCTTATGTGGTGAAGAAGATCTTTCCCCATGGAGCGGTTGAGATAGGAGGGGAGCATTGTGGAGATTTTAAGGTGAATGGGCACCGGTTGAAGAAGTATATCCCGAGAGCTCCGGTGGATATGATTGTCCCACTTCACCTTGAGTGAGACGCCCCCGAGTTTGGTCAAGCTAATGACCTTAAAGAAGCGCTTGGTGGGAGGCAACCCATTGGTAGACATCTTTCCATTTTTGTTTTTGTTTTTGTTTTTCATTTTTCTGTTTTTGTGTTTTTGTGTGTGTTTGGAGTTTGTATGATAGAGTTTAAGTAGCATGGAAGCCTTGCATGGCATGTGGATGATGATGATAAGCCCCTCATCAATTATGGGTGGAGCGGACGCGGAACTTGGACGGCTAGCGGTGCCTAGCGCGGGTCCCGACGCCATGACGAACACCTTGAGCTCTCTACCATCGTTGATAGGATCATCCGCCATCAATCCACTTGAGTGAACCCAAATACCGAAGCAAACCATTTTATATTTTGAGGACCATCTTTCACTCTTCTTTACTTCAATTACACATTGGGGACAATGTGTTTCTAAGTATGGGGTGGGGTTTTCATGATCACTTGAATGATTAGCATCTAGGATAGTTTCTTTTAGTTACATGTTTCATTATGTTTTGAATTGTACATAGATATTTCGAAAAATCCAAAAAAAATCAGAAAATTTAAAAATTTTTAGTGCTTCTAAGCTTGGGTATGACCCTTATGATGAAATTGTCTTGTGAATTGGCTATGGATGGCCTTGTGTGTTGAATTGATGCATGCGTATATGGACTTGAAGTACTTATCTTGAATCCCATGAGTGAATTGAGATCATGAATGTTTGCCTTGATTGGATTGAGGATTGATGGTCGAAATTACATGCTAGTTCTTGCACATCATTTAGGAGTGATTAAGGCAATTCCTTTTTCTCTACTTCTCATATTGACCATGTTATTTGAGCACCTCAATTGATATAAAATTTGACCTCTTTTGACCCATCCGGGAATAGGAGCATGATAGTGTGTTGATGTGTGTGAAAATCAAGTGTGGGGTGAAGTTGTTGATGAAAGTATGTGGTGAATGAAGTGTTGAATTTGTTGTGAAAAGTGTAGAAAAAATATAGGTTTGGGGACTTTGGTTTTGATGACTGATAACAAGATTTATGACTTAGGATTAGGTAATCATTTAGATAGATTTCTCACTCATTCATGCACGTTTTGGCATTGGTTCATGACGTCTTTGCTCAATTCATGCACATTTCTAGAAAAGACGTCTACACTACCTTTTATCGGTTTTGTAGGTAATTCGGGGATCTATTGGACGTTAATCGATACATTTGAGGGCCAAGCCTCATGATGGTACACATCTAAAGCCTTGGAGGAGCATAATTGGAGCAACAAAGGACACAAAGACCACTATTGGTGCAAGCAATGGAGCAACTCATGGCTAGACGATCATAGCATGCTTCTGTTGAAGAAAATCGACCTACACCCAGGAAAATCGGCCGATTTTTTCCTCTGGGTCGATTTTTGGGCCTTTGACAGCTTAAGCCACGTGTCCCACGATCTCTTGTCCGGCCTTGCTCTTGGTGGAGAATATAAGTGGTCCTTCAAAGTTGTTGCTGGCTCTCTCCCATTGATCCTTCTCCTCTCTTTTGACCTATCTTCTTCCCCAAAACACTTCTCCATTGTTGCCTCTTTTCCAAGCACCCATTAGGGGTGTTCTTGGAAGAGATTAGTGTAGATTCTCGTTTTAGAGTGAGATTAGAGTGGATTTGAGAGAGAAGTTCATTGTTGACAACTTGGATTAGCTCTTGGAGCCTTGTAAGGATTTGGTAATTTCTATTCTATGCTTTTAATGTCTTTTCTTTGGATTGTTCTTCATCAATTGACCATGACTTGCAAGCATGCTTTATTTGTGGAGATTGATCTTGAAATGAATGTTGTTGGCTAGATAGATTGCGATTCTAGGGTAAGGAAAGAAGGGTTATGGCTAGGACCATGATAGGATGAACTTAGATTTTTACCCTTGGATGACTCTTGTTCTTGAAATCCTAGTGTTTGTTGAGCTAATTCTATCCTAGGGAGACCTAGTATTAGCAACTAAGTGTTTAGAAGAGACTTACCCGGTGATTCTTACTCTTAGATTCAAAAAATGACAAACCCTAGGTAGTGGTGAGCCTCACAAGCCGCCATTGGACTAAGTGTGCTAGGATAGTTGTTTAGGACTTCCCTTTCCGAGACTTACCCGGTAAGGATAGGTTAGACCCCTAGGTAACAATCCGGTTTGTGTAGAATTCCTATCCTTAGGTTCTTAGAGACTTACCCGGTGATGAGACCTTAGGAATGGACTAGTGGATCATGAGACTTACCCGGTAATTGATCCCAATCTAGAAACGCTTAATCCCAACATATCATAGTTAATCCGAGGAATGAATAGATAGCTTGAGTCTATGCCATAACCGGACTTCCAATCTCTAGAATCCGCTTTGTTACTTCCATTCTCCTATCTTTTGTGTTAGTGTGTGTTTGTGTTGCTTGATTGTGTTCACATATTTGTGATCTTTGTTTGATCACCCAAAACCCTCCAAAAACATTGTGTTTTCCATTTTCTTTATTCCTCATCTTATCTTAGTCTAGATTCACACTGCGGGTTTCGCTAGGTAGTTTAGGATTTAGTTCGAGTTTATGAATGTAAAGCTTTTTGTGCTACTAATCCTAGCGTAACAAGTTTTTGGCGCCGTTGCCGGGGACTAGGTCTAGATCAAGTCATTTGGTTTTGATTGCTTTTAGTGTTTATCTTTCTTGTTACTTTTGATCTTGTGTTGTTTTTGTCTTTGCCTTTTCATGTTTGCCATGGACGGATTGTACCTCCAAGACGACCTTGACGACATGGAGTATGAGGAGTGGATGGAAAGCCAAGATCTAGGACCTCTCCATGATGAGTTTGAGTATTGGGAGGAGTTTAATGCCCATCATGAGTCCCATGATCAAGCTCACATGACTACATTGCCTTATGTGGAACCTCACCATCAACTTCATGAAGATCGATTGGAATCAATGCTAGAGCAAATGTTGAGAAAGATGGATGATCTAGAAAGCAACCTTGCTTCCATTTCTAGTTCCCACATGGAGCTTGAAGCGGAAGTATGTCATCAAGAGGAGGTTCACTATGAGGAGATCCAAGAATTGCCCGATTCAACCATAACCAATAGAAGCCTTGAGGAAGAGTTGAATGAAGCTCGAGAGCAATTGTGGCTAAGGGATTTGGCCCTGAAGGAAGAAAGGAGATTGAATACCGAGAGAGAAGAACAAATGAGGAGGGAGATTGAGGAGATTAGGAATGCTCTTATGCTAGGAGATCCTACCATCCTTCAAGGCTTACCTCCACCTCCTTCACCTTTGGAGGAGTGCAATGAAGTATTCTCACCCCCGGTCATCCTTGCCATCAACCCCGGAACCACACTTGAAGAGCTCACGAGGGAGAGCCCTAAGCTAACCTCAACTCCTTCCAATCCCTCCTTGCTTGCCCGGAGTACACACGAAGATTGGAGCCCCTTTCCTAAGGAGTTTCCCATGTTGAATGATGGAGGCAAGCATGATGGATCCATGATAGTTATGGAGCACCTCAATGAAGAATTCTTTCCAAGAACCGGCCTTCTTTGGATCATAGAGGATGAGGATGACAAGCATCTCACCGGTATGACCGCGGAGTACCAATTGTCTAAGTATGGGGTGGCACCTATGGTTGCAACTCCATACTATCATCAAAGGAGCGGTGATGAAGGAGTCTACTACTCACCGGTGAAGAGAGAACTTAAAGCTTATTTGGGCATCAAGTGGCCCTTGCTTGTCATCATGGATGCCGGAAAGCGATGGTTGCTTGGACTCCTCAAGCAAACCATGGTATTCGAGGTGGACTGACACATCCTCGGAGTTTGGTCAAGCTAATGACCTTAAAGAAGCGCTTAATGGGAGGCAACCCATTGGTACATATTTTTCCTTTCTTTTTCTTGCTTTTGTTTAATCTCACTCTTGGTATGCTTTGTTTTTCTTTTTGTGTTTTTGGGTGCTAGAACTTGTTGATTGTCGTGTGTGACGAGATGTTGGAGGTCATGTGAGAACCTCATGGAATGGTTGAAGGTGCAAGATCCGAGCACATGGACAAGGAAGAAAGCACCCAGGAAATCGGACTGTTCATGCACAAAATCGGCCGATTTTCCTGGGTTATGGTCCGATTTTTCCTCTGTAAAGGAAAGTGATGATCTCCAATCAAGCATGGGTGGAGCGGACGAGGAACTTGGACGGCTTGCGGTGCCAAGCGCGGGTTCCAACACCATAATGAACATCAAGAGCTCTCTACCATCCTTGATCGATCATCCACCATCATCATTCAATGTGACCCGAAATACCAAAGCATCACCAATTTTACATTGTGAGGACTCTCTTTCACTTCTTTATTTAGTTTCCACATTGGGGACAATGTGTTTCTAAGTATGGGGTGGGGTTTTCATGATCACTTGCATGATTAGCATCTAGGATAGTTTAATTTTGTCACATGTTTCATTATGTCTTGCATTGTACATACATATTTCGAAAATTCCAAAAAATCAGAAAATTTAAAAAATTTTGTGCTTTCTAGGCTTGGGTATGACCCTTATGATGAAATTGTCTTGTGAATTGGCTATGGATGGCCTTGTGTGTTGAATTGATGATGCATATGTGGACTTGAAGTACTTATCTTGAATCCCATGAATGATTTGTGATCATGATGTTTGCCTTGATTGAATTGAGGATTGAAAGTCGAAATTACATGCTAGTTCTTGCACATCATTTAGGAGTGATTAAGGCAATTCATTTTTCTCTACTTCTCATCTTGATCATGTTGTTTGAGCACCTCAATTGATATAAATTTGACCTCTTTTGACCCATCCGGGAATAGGAGCATGATAGTGTGTTGATGTGTGTGAAAAGCAAGTGTGGGGTGAAGTTGTTGATGAAAGAATGATGTGAATGAAATGCTGAAATTGTTGTGAAAGTGTAGACAAAAATATAGGTTTGGGGAAGTTGGTTTAAATGACAAGTAACTCGGTACACTTCACATAATCGGGTGTTGGTGCCTTGCCAAAGTCAAATAAACCGATAGTCCTAACGAGCTTTGGTATGTGTGCCCAGTGTGGATGCATCTCGAAAAATAGAAAAAGCCCGAGAATGGCTAATCACCAAGGTTTCGGCTTTTGTACACCAATGCCATAGTCTCAAAAATAAAAGAAAGAAAAGAAAATGAAGAAAAATATACACTTAAGGGAAGTTGATAAATGTGAAGTTGTGGTTGTTTAGTTCCTTTCCCGGATTAGCATCACATAGCCTAGAAAATTCCCACCTAATCACAACGTCTCTTGGCCTTCTATTTTACAAGTCCTTATAACCTACTTGCATGTCTGTAAGACTTAGTGATTTAGATTGGATGTACTCATGATCATCTTGACTTCTTCATCTTTACATTTCATTGCATGCTATCAAGTTAAGTGTAATTGTCTTTCCATGCTTTCATTTATTTGATACATAATTGCTTGTCCATTGCCATGAAACATGACTATGAAGGTGATCCAATATTAGAAGCACAAACCCAAAAAGATTTTGCCATTTTTCTGCATACATAAATCATGTCATCTCTTAGTCTATAGTTGGGAATTTGCTCGGGGACGAGCAAACCTTAAGTATGGGGTATTTTTGATAACAAGATTTATGACTTAGGATTAGGTAATCATTTAGATAGATTTCTCACTCATTCATGCACGTTTTGGCATTGGTTCATGACGTCTTCGCTCAATTCATGCACATTTCTAGAAAAGACGTCTACACTACCTTTTATCGGTTTTGTAGGTAATTCGGGGATCTATTGGACGTTAATCGATACATTTGAGGGCCAAGCCTCATGATGGTACACATCCAAAGCCTTGGAGGAGCATAATTGGAGCAACAAAGGACACAAAGACCACTATTGGTGCAAGCAATGGAGCAACTCATGGCTAGACGATCATAGCATGCTTCTGTTGAAGAAAATCGACCTACACCCAGGAAAATCGGCCGATTTTTTCCTCTGGGTCGATTTTTGGGCCTTTGACAGCTTAAGCCACGTGTCCCACGATCTCTTGTCCGGCCTTGCTCTTGGTGGAGAATATAAGTGGTCCTTCAAAGTTGTTGCTGGCTCTCTCCCATTGATCCTTCTCCTCTCTTTTGACCTATCTTCTTCCCCAAAACACTTCTCCATTGTTGCCTCTTTTCCAAGCACCCATTAGGGGTGTTCTTGGAAGAGATTAGTGTAGATTCTCGTTTTAGAGTGAGATTAGAGTGGATTTGAGAGAGAAGTTCATTGTTGACAACTTGGATTAGCTCTTGGAGCCTTGTAAGGATTTGGTAATTTCTATTCTATGCTTTTAATGTCTTTTCTTTGGATTGTTCTTCATCAATTGACCATGACTTGCAAGCATGCTTTATTTGTGGAGATTGATCTTGAAATGAATGTTGTTGGCTAGATAGATTGCGATTCTAGGGTAAGGAAAGAAGGGTTATGGCTAGGACCATGATAGGATGAACTTAGATTTTTACCCTTGGATGACTCTTGTTCTTGAAATCCTAGTGTTTGTTGAGCTAATTCTATCCTAGGGAGACCTAGTATTAGCAACTAAGTGTTTAGAAGAGACTTACCCGGTGATTCTTACTCTTAGATTCAAAAAATGACAAACCCTAGGTAGTGGTGAGCCTCACAAGCCGCCATTGGACTAAGTGTGCTAGGATAGTTGTTTAGGACTTCCCTTTCCGAGACTTACCCGGTAAGGATAGGTTAGACCCCTAGGTAACAATCCGGTTTGTGTAGAATTCCTATCCTTAGGTTCTTAGAGACTTACCCGGTGATGAGACCTTAGGAATGGACTAGTGGATCATGAGACTTACCCGGTAATTGATCCCAATCTAGAAACGCTTAATCCCAACATATCATAGTTAATCCGAGGAATGAATAGATAGCTTGAGTCTATGCCATAACCGGACTTCCAATCTCTAGAATCCGCTTTGTTACTTCCATTCTCCTATCTTTTGTGTTAGTGTGTGTTTGTGTTGCTTGATTGTGTTCACATATTTGTGATCTTTGTTTGATCACCCAAAACCCTCCAAAAACATTGTGTTTTCCATTTTCTTTATTCCTCATCTTATCTTAGTCTAGATTCACACTATCTTTGATCATTGAATGACTTAGTTTCACCTCAGTCCTTGAGTTCGACCTCGGAATACTATCCCTACTACAAACGACCCGTACACTGCGGGTTTCGCTAGGTAGTTTAGGATTTAGTTCGAGTTTATGAATGTAAAGCTTTTTGTGCTACTAATCCTAGCGTAACAAGTTTTTGGCGCCGTTGCCGGGGACTAGGTCTAGATCAAGTCATTTGGTTTTGATTGCTTTTAGTGTTTATCTTTCTTGTTACTTTTGATCTTGTGTTGTTTTTGTCTTTGCCTTTTCATGTTTGCCATGGACGGATTGTACCTCCAAGACGACCTTGACGACATGGAGTATGAGGAGTGGATGGAAAGCCAAGATCTAGGACCTCTCCATGATGAGTTTGAGTATTGGGAGGAGTTTAATGCCCATCATGAGTCCCATGATCAAGCTCACATGACTACATTGCCTTATGTGGAACCTCACCATCAACTTCATGAAGATCGATTGGAATCAATGCTAGAGCAAATGTTGAGAAAGATGGATGATCTAGAAAGCAACCTTGCTTCCATTTCTAGTTCCCACATGGAGCTTGAAGCGGAAGTATGTCATCAAGAGGAGGTTCACTATGAGGAGATCCAAGAATTGCCCGATTCAACCATAACCAATAGAAGCCTTGAGGAAGAGTTGAATGAAGCTCGAGAGCAATTGTGGCTAAGGGATTTGGCCCTGAAGGAAGAAAGGAGATTGAATACCGAGAGAGAAGAACAAATGAGGAGGGAGATTGAGGAGATTAGGAATGCTCTTATGCTAGGAGATCCTACCATCCTTCAAGGCTTACCTCCACCTCCTTCACCTTTGGAGGAGTGCAATGAAGTATTCTCACCCCCGGTCATCCTTGCCATCAACCCCGGAACCACACTTGAAGAGCTCACGAGGGAGAGCCCTAAGCTAACCTCAACTCCTTCCAATCCCTCCTTGCTTGCCCGGAGTACACACGAAGATTGGAGCCCCTTTCCTAAGGAGTTTCCCATGTTGAATGATGGAGGCAAGCATGATGGATCCATGATAGTTATGGAGCACCTCAATGAAGAATTCTTTCCAAGAACCGGCCTTCTTTGGATCATAGAGGATGAGGATGACAAGCATCTCACCGGTATGACCGCGGAGTACCAATTGTCTAAGTATGGGGTGGCACCTATGGTTGCAACTCCATACTATCATCAAAGGAGCGGTGATGAAGGAGTCTACTACTCACCGGTGAAGAGAGAACTTAAAGCTTATTTGGGCATCAAGTGGCCCTTGCTTGTCATCATGGATGCCGGAAAGCGATGGTTGCTTGGACTCCTCAAGCAAACCATGGTATTCGAGGTGGACTGACACATCCTCGGAGTTTGGTCAAGCTAATGACCTTAAAGAAGCGCTTAATGGGAGGCAACCCATTGGTACATATTTTTCCTTTCTTTTTCTTGCTTTTGTTTAATCTCACTCTTGGTATGCTTTGTTTTTCTTTTTGTGTTTTTGGGTGCTAGAACTTGTTGATTGTCGTGTGTGACGAGATGTTGGAGGTCATGTGAGAACCTCATGGAATGGTTGAAGGTGCAAGATCCGAGCACATGGACAAGGAAGAAAGCACCCAGGAAATCGGACTGTTCATGCACAAAATCGGCCGATTTTCCTGGGTTATGGTCCGATTTTTCCTCTGTAAAGGAAAGTGATGATCTCCAATCAAGCATGGGTGGAGCGGACGAGGAACTTGGACGGCTTGCGGTGCCAAGCGCGGGTTCCAACACCATAATGAACATCAAGAGCTCTCTACCATCCTTGATCGATCATCCACCATCATCATTCAATGTGACCCGAAATACCAAAGCATCACCAATTTTACATTGTGAGGACTCTCTTTCACTTCTTTATTTAGTTTCCACATTGGGGACAATGTGTTTCTAAGTATGGGGTGGGGTTTTCATGATCACTTGCATGATTAGCATCTAGGATAGTTTAATTTTGTCACATGTTTCATTATGTCTTGCATTGTACATACATATTTCGAAAATTCAAAAAAATCAGAAAATTTAAAAAATTTTGTGCTTTCTAGGCTTGGATATGACCCTAATGACGAACCTTGTCTTGTGGATTGGCTATGGATGGCCTTGTGTGTTTAATTGATGATGCATATGTGGACTTGAAATACTTATCTCGAATTCCATGAATGATTTGTGATTGTGATGCTTGTCCTGATTGAATTGAGGATTGAAAGTCGAAATTACATGCTAGTTCTTGCACATCATTTAGGAGTGATTAAGGCAATTCATTTTTCTCTACTTCTCATCTTGATCATGTTGTTTGAGCACCTCAATTGATGAAAAATTTGACCTCTTTTGACCCATCCGGGAATAGGAGCATGATAGTGTGTTGGTGTGTGTGAAAAGCAAGTGTGGGGTGAAGTTGTTGATGAAAGAATGATGTGAATAAAATGCTGAAATTGTTGTGAAAGTGTAGACAAAAATATAGGTTTGGGGAAGTTGGTTTAAATGACAAGTAACTCGGTACACTTCACATAATCGGGTGTTGGTGCCTTGCCAAAGTCAAATAAACCGATAGTCCTAACGAGCTTTGGTATGTGTGCCCAGTGTGGATGCATCTCGAAAAATAGAAAAAGCCCGAGAATGGCTAATCACCAAGGTTTCGGCTTTTGTACACCAATGCCATAGTCTCAAAAATAAAAGAAAGAAAAGAAAATGAAGAAAAATATACACTTAAGGGAAGTTGATAAATGTGAAGTTGTGGTTGTTTAGTTCCTTTCCCGGATTAGCATCACATAGCCTAGAAAATTCCCACCTAATCACAACGTCTCTTGGCCTTCTATTTTACAAGTCCTTATAACCTACTTGCATGTCTGTAAGACTTAGTGATTTAGATTGGATGTACTCATGATCATCTTGACTTCTTCATCTTTACATTTCATTGCATGCTATCAAGTTAAGTGTAATTGTCTTTCCATGCTTTCATTTATTTGATACATAATTGCTTGTCCATTGCCATGAAACATGACTATGAAGGTGATCCAATATTAGAAGCACAAACCCAAAAAGATTTTGCCATTTTTCTGCATACATAAATCATGTCATCTCTTAGTCTATAGTTGGGAATTTGCTCGGGGACGAGCAAACCTTAAGTATGGGGTATTTTTGATAACAAGATTTATGACTTAGGATTAGGTAATCATTTAGATAGATTTCTCACTCATTCATGCACGTTTTGGCATTGGTTCATGACGTCTTCGCTCAATTCATGCACATTTCTAGAAAAGACGTCTACACTACCTTTTATCGGTTTTGTAGGTAATTCGGGGATCTATTGGACGTTAATCGATACATTTGAGGGCCAAGCCTCATGATGGTACACATCCAAAGCCTTGGAGGAGCATAATTGGAGCAACAAAGGACACAAAGACCACTATTGGTGCAAGCAATGGAGCAACTCATGGCTAGACGATCATAGCATGCTTCTGTTGAAGAAAATCGACCTACACCCAGGAAAATCGGCCGATTTTTTCCTCTGGGTCGATTTTTGGGCCTTTGACAGCTTAAGCCACGTGTCCCACGCTCTCTTGTCCGGCCTTGCTCTTGGTGGAGAATATAAGTGGTCCTTCAAAGTTGTTGCTGGCTCTCTCCCATTGATCCTTCTCCTCTCTTTTGACCTATCTTCTTCCCCAAAACACTTCTCCATTGTTGCCTCTTTTCCAAGCACCCATTAGGGGTGTTCTTGGAAGAGATTAGTGTAGATTCTCGTTTTAGAGTGAGATTAGAGTGGATTTGAGAGAGAAGTTCATTGTTGACAACTTGGATTAGCTCTTGGAGCCTTGTAAGGATTTGGTAATTTCTATTCTATGCTTTTAATGTCTTTTCTTTGGATTGTTCTTCATCAATTGACCATGACTTGCAAGCATGCTTTATTTGTGGAGATTGATCTTGAAATGAATGTTGTTGGCTAGATAGATTGCGATTCTAGGGTAAGGAAAGAAGGGTTATGGCTAGGACCATGATAGGATGAACTTAGATTTTTACCCTTGGATGACTCTTGTTCTTGAAATACTAGTGTTTGTTGAGCTAATTCTATCCTAGGGAGACCTAGTATTAGCAACTAAGTGTTTAGAAGAGACTTACCCGGTGATTCTTACTCTTAGATTCAAAAAATGACAAACCCTAGGTAGTGGTGAGCCTCACAAGCCGCCATTGGACTAAGTGTGCTAGGATAGTTGTTTAGGACTTCCCTTTCCGAGACTTACCCGGTAAGGATAGGTTAGACCCCTAGGTAACAATCCGGTTTGTGTAGAATTCCTATCCTTAGGTTCTTAGAGACTTACCCGGTGATGAGACCTTAGGAATGGACTAGTGGATCATGAGACTTACCCGGTAATTGATCCCAATCTAGAAACGCTTAATCCCAACATATCATAGTTAATCCGAGGAATGAATAGATAGCTTGAGTCTATGCCATAACCGGACTTCCAATCTCTAGAATCCGCTTTGTTACTTCCATTCTCCTATCTTTTGTGTTAGTGTGTGTTTGTGTTGCTTGATTGTGTTCACATATTTGTGATCTTTGTTTGATCACCCAAAACCCTCCAAAAACATTGTGTTTTCCATTTTCTTTATTCCTCATCTTATCTTAGTCTAGATTCACACTATCTTTGATCATTGAATGACTTAGTTTCACCTCAGTCCTTGAGTTCGACCTCGGAATACTATCCCTACTACAAACGACCCGTACACTGCGGGTTTCGCTAGGTAGTTTAGGATTTAGTTCGAGTTTATAAATGTAAGGTTTTTGTGCTACTAATCCTAGCGTAACAATGACGAGTAACTCGGCACCTTTCATATAATCAGGTGTTTGTGCCTTGCCAAAGTCAGATAAACCGAATGTCCTAACGAGCCTTGGTATGTGTGCCCGGTGTGAGGCACCTCGGAAAAATCCCGAGGTCCGCTAACCACCAAGGTTTCGGCTTTTGCACACCAATGCCATTGCCTCAAAAATAAGAGAAAAAGAAAGTGAAAAAGAAAAGAAAACAAAGAAAAGATGGAGAAAATATACACTTGTGGTGAAGTTGATCAAAAATGAAAGTGTGGAGTTAGTTCTTTTCCCGGATTAGCATCACATAACCTAAAAACTCCCACCTAATCACAACGTTTCTTAGCCTCTTCTTTCCTAAGTCCTTGTGACCTATTTGCATGTGTGTAAGACTTAGTGATCTAGATTGGATATGATCATGATCATATTAACTTCTTCATTTTCACCTTGCATGCATGCTTTTGAGTTAAGTATAATTGTCTTTCCATACCTTCATTCGTTTGATGCATAATTGCTTGTCCATTTGCCATGAAACATGACTATGAAGGTGATCCAATATTAGAAGCACAATCCCAAAAAGATTTTGTTGTTTTTGTGCATGCATAAATCATGTCATCTCTTAGTCTATAGTTGGGACTTGCTCAGGGACGAGCAAACCTTAAGTATGGGGTATTTTGATAACACGATTTATGACGATAGTCTAGGCATCCATTTAGATAGTTTTTCCCACTATTCATGCATAGTTTAGCATTGGTTCGTGACGTTTACATTCAATACATGTATATTTGTCGAGATAGATGTCTACACGGACTTTTGCATGTCTTGTAGGTATTTTGGGAGCTTTTAGAGCCTAATCGATACATCCGAGGATCGTTCCTTGTGATGACACGTATCCGAGCTCATTGGGAAGCATGTTACGAGCAAAGGAGAACACATAGGACCATGTTAATGCATGCCTTGTACCAACTCGCGGCTCAACGATCAAAAGAGGCTGAAACACAGGAATCACGGCCATTGGGAGATCCACGGCCGTGGAAACTGCCCGTGATTCCTCTGCACAGCTGGGACAGGTGTCCCGCGATCTCCATAACCGACTCTTGCAAATGGTGAAGGCTATAAGTACTCTTGCAGGCTGATTCTAAAGAGGCCACTATCCACTACACACCTTACCTCACACATATTCTCTCATTGGAAGATTAGATTGGGGCTACTCTTGGAGGAGGATAAAGACTTCCATTAGAGAAGAAGAGAAGAACACACCATTCTTAGAGTTTCTTAGTTTTTAGAGTGAAGTTTGTTGGAAACATTTTCTAGGGTTGTAAGAACGATTCGAACCTTCTTTTGAAGGAATGTAAGTCTCTCTTTTAACATCTATTCAACTCGTTTTCCTTGTTATATTTACTTCATCTCTCTTTCATTTCATCCTCTTGATATGGACTCTATGATTGTATGCTTGATGATTTTGATTGTTGAGATGCATGTTGTTGGCTAAATAGATGTGGTTCTAGGGTAAGGAAATGATGGTTATGGCTTGGACTATGATAGGATAGACTTAAATGTACCTTTGGATGAATTGTTTGCTCGAACCTAGCCTCTGTTGTGAAATTACGGCCTATTCTAGTAGGTTCCACGGCCGTGGAAGTGAGGAACTGACCGTGATTCTGTCTGAATTGTTTGTATTGATAAATCTAAGTGTTAGGTTGTTAGATTGTTGGGTCCTTAGTGTTTGTTGAGCTAGGTCTATCCTAGGGTGACCTAGTGATAGCAACTAAGTGTAAGAAGAGACCTACCCGGTGATTTTTGCTCTTAGGTACCGAAGATGATGAACTCTAGGTAGTAGTGAGCCTCACTAGCCACTATTGGACTGAGTGTGCTAGAATTTATGTTTAGGACTTGCCTTGCCGAGACCTACCCGGTGAGGAGAGGTTATATCCCTAGATAGCAATCCGGTTTGTGTAGAATTCCTAACCTTAGGTTCTTTGAGACTTATCCAGTGATGAGACCTTAGGAACGGACTAGTGGACAATGAGACCTACCCGGTGATTGATCCCAATCTAGAAACACCCACTCCCAACATATTATAGTTGATCCAAAGAATGAATAGATAGCTTGAGTCCTATGTTATAACCGGAATTTCTAACCCCTAGAATCCGCTTTTCTCTCCTTGATTACCTATCTCGTGTTTGCTTGTATTTGTGCTTGGTAGCTTAGTTTTTTGTTAATCTTGCATGATTTGTGATCCTAGATTATCACCACAAAACTAAACCAAAAGCCTTGAGATTTTCATTTCTTTATTTCTTTCTCTTTTCTTAGTCTAGATCTTCACTATCCGTAGTCACTATTGACTCAATTTCACCTTAGTCTTTGTGTTCGACCTCGGAATACTATCCTTACTACAAAACGACCCATACACTGTGGGTTCGTTTGGAGTTAGGAAAAATATATCGAGTTATAAATTTAAGACTTTTGCGTGTCACAATCTTAGTGTAACAGACAAGCTAGCGCTCACAAAACGTGCGCTAAGGTACTACGTTCCGGTTTCTTTTGGCCTACATTATTTAAGGATGTGAAAGCATTTGTAGTCTCTTGTGATGCATGCCAAAGAACAGGGAATTTGTCTAGAAGGAATGAGATGCCGCTCAACAACATTCAGGAAGTTTAAATCTTTGACGTGTGGGGAGTTGATTTTATGGGACCTTTCCCATAATCCGCAGGGAACCTTTACATCCTCTTAGTTGTTGATTACGTCTCTAGATGGGTGGAAGCCATTGCCTCTTGTTACGCTAGAGACGTTAGCACATAAAGCTTTACATTTATAACTCGATATAATTTCCTAACTCCTAGCGAAACCCGCAGTGTACGGATCGTTATGTAGGAAGAAAATTATTCCGAGGTCGAACACAAGGACTGAGGTGAAATCAAGTCATTCAATGATCAAAGATAGTGCAAATCTAAACTAAGATGAGATGAGGAATAAAGAAAGTGTAAAACACAATATTTTTTGTTGGTTTTGGGTGATCAACAAGGATCACAAATATATCAACACAAACAAGCAAACAAACACACAAACACAAGGATAAGAGATAAGAGGTAAGAAGTGCGGATTCTAGAGATTCGGAATTCCGATTATGACAATGGACTCATGCTTCTAAAGATCAAAGGAAAGCTGCGGTTGTTCGGAGTTGGGTGTTTCTCTAATTGGAGCAATTACCGGGTAAGTCTCATGCTCCACTAGGCTCGAACCTAAGGTCCTATTACCGGGTAAGTCTCAAGGAACCTAAGGACGGAAATTCTACACACACCGGCCACTACCTAAGGGTCAAACCCCTCCTTACCGGGTAAGTCTCGGAAAAGGTAAGTCTTAGGCAACGATCCTAGCACACTCAATCCAATAGCGGCTTTCTTGGCTCACTACTACCTAGAGTTCATCATCTTATATATCTATGAGAGGAAATTACCGGGTAAGTCTCATTCCTCAAAAAGGTTGCTAACAATAGGTCACCCTAAGCTAGATTAGGCTCAACAAACACTAGGATTTCAACACATCTACATCCTAACATCCAGATTTATCAATATAACCACAACAGAGAAAACCACGGGCTGATCATGAGAAACCACGGACGAGATTTAAGAAGAACATGCCGTGGTTTTGGGTCTGAGCTAGGGTTTCGAACACGAATCCATCCTAAACTAAAATGCAAGTCCGTACAATCGTAGTCCAAAACATAAACATCATTCTTTCACCCTAGAATCACATCTACTTAGCCAACAACATACATTTCAAGATCAAACTTCATAAATAGAGCATGCTTGCAAGTCATAGCTAGATAATGAAGAATGAACCAAAGAAAAGACATTATAAAGCTAGAATAGAATTTACCAAGTCTTTCAAAGGTTCCAAGATGCAGCTCCAAGGTATCAACAAAGGAAACCTCACCCAAAACCACTCAAATCTCACTTTAAAACTAAAATCTACACTAAACTCTCCCAAGAACACCCACAAGGGTGCTTGGAAGAGAAGCTACAATTGAAGAATGTTGGAGAAGAGCCAGAGGAGAAGGGTCCAAAAAGGAAGAAGATCCTCAAAATCAGCCTGCAGGACCACTTAAGTACTCCACCAAAAAGCAAGGGTCGGACAAAGAAATCGTGGGACACGTGTCACAGATGTCCAGAAGAAACCACGGGCAAAACCACGGTCGATATTTTAGCCCTGGGCCGTGGTTCTCTCTGTTCAGCCCTCTTTGGATCACCAGGTCATGAATTGGCGCAAGGCATGCACCAATAAGGTATTTTTTGTTCTCCTTTGCTCCTAGCTTGCTCCTTAAAGAGATCGGATGTGTGCCATCACGAGGAATGATCCTCGAATATATTGATAGGTGATGGAATCACTATCAATTAGGGTAGGTTTTAGAGTCTTTTTTATTGTATTAGTGTTGGTTTATGCTACTAACTCCTTGGTCCAGAAAAAGAAGATCAAAAGAAGCTAAAGAAGGAGTTATAAGCACTTAGGAGTGAAGATCGATCACAAAGCAAAGCTACTGCTGCCTTACCGCCCCTGCGGGTCCTTGCAGCCGCCCTGCGGTAACTTGCCTTGACGGGACGAAGACCAGCTCTCCTGCGCCTCCCACTGCGCCCTGCTTGCGCCTCGCCTTGGGAGCTCGAAGGTGTAGAGTCTGTGTCACCGCCCCTGTGTCGACCTCAAGGCGCCCCTGCGCCTTGACATCAAAAACGTCAGGAAGGCGAAAGGTCAGACGTTGAAGTGCAATAAAGATCCGCCCCAGCGGAGTTGTGTAGCCGCCCCAACGGTTCTGAAGAAGATCAACCGATTCTGCCTAAACCGCCCCTGCGGGTCCTGAAGACCGCCCCTGCGGTGTAACGCCAGAAGCTTTACTCCGGCTGTTTACACCACCTTTATGGTATTAAAGGTGGTTGTTTTAGGTCGGCTATTTACTCCTAATTAAGTGTCTTTTGTAGTATAAATAGTCCATGGCTGATTGCTAGAAGAATCCATGCTTTTTCCTCACAAAATCCATTTTAGACTTGAGTTTTTCCATTGTAATGAGTTGCTAACTCCCTTGCTACATTGGGTTGGTTTGAAGCTGGTTTGTTACTTTAGTTGTAAGTCCTTTTTAATATAAGTTTTTATTCAGTAATGCTTTGTGTTTCCTTGATCTCCATTGTTTAATTGCATGTTAACTATTACTTGAGATTGATCACCTTAGGTTCTAAAGTGCATGTAAACAACTAGGATTAATAGGTTCCGGGTTCGGGTCTTTAATCTAAGTAGCAACTTTAAGTAATAACGGGTTGTAATTACTTAAAGAAAAGGAACACAAATATAAAGATAAGTTTAACGGTTTTAATCTTCTCTTTATATCCCTTAGTCTTTGTTTGAATGCTAACTTGTTATTTGTTCTTGTAGGTTTACGGAACTTTAATAAGTTAAGTTGTGTTGATGCCGGTTGGCTCAACACATATGTATGATTGAGACGGGAGATTACTTAAGAATTTATAAAAGGAACGCACCAAAGTAGGAATTGCATGCATAGAATCAACCTAGTGTAGATTCATCCATCATTGTCTTAATTGTCGCATTAATCGTTTTCATAAGTTTTTGTGCATCAATTCAACCAAACCCCCCCCCCCTTTGTGTCACTTGTCATTATAATCGATAATTGCATCTAAAACACCTTAACTCTCTTGGGTTCGACCCTTACTTAATCACTATACTTGTTCTTAGTGCTAAGTCAGGATTTACTTTTGATTGGGTATAGACAACCATAGAAATACTTCTAGTCAAATTTTGGCGCCGTTGCCGGGGAGTTTTTGTGTTTTATTGTTACTATTGATTATTGGTTTGAACCATTTTTATGGCTCGAACCCGTGCTACTAATTCCGGCTTTGCTTCTTTTGATCCAGAAATTGAGAGGACGCACATCCGGTAACGTAGACAACAACTACAACAAGAGATGGCTGACCGTACTCTTCGTCAATTTACACAGCCCACCTTGGCTCAAAACCCTCTTGCGGTCTCTATACCGGCACTAGGGGAAGGAGTCAACTTTGAGCTCAAACCGGGCCTCATTCACTTGCTTCCATCCTTCCATGGGCTAAGTGGAGAAGACCCCATCAAGCACCTTGGGAAGTTCGATACCGTTTGTATGAGCATGAAGCCGGCCAATATTACCGAAGAACAGATCAAGATGAGGGCATTCGGCTTCCCACTAAAAGATTCGGCGGATGATTGGTATTACCATCTTCCATCCGGGAGTATTGACACTTGGGAGAACCTTCACAAAGCGTTCTTGGAGAAATACTTTCCAGCTAAAAAGGCCAATAGCTTGAAGAAAGCTATAAGCAACATCGAGCAAGAGGCAACCGAAACTCTCTACGAGTACTTCGAAAGGTTTGCACGCCTCCGATCCAACTGTCCTTTCCACGGATATTCAACTCAAGATCTAGTCTTGTTCTTGTACAATGGATTGCTAGACAATGAAAGGAGGATCGTCGATGCGGCTTACGGAGGTAATATTCTTAACTCTACTCCTGACCTTGCTTTGGAAAAGATACAGGAACTAGCGGAAGGAACTCGGAACTTTGGAAGGACCCCGACTAAGAAAGGAGTTCATGCCGTGAGTTCCGGGAAGAGCGAGATTTCCACAGAGCTGGCGGAATTGAAGGAAATGGTGAAGAGGCTAACACTTATGGGAACACCGCAACAGCTCAAAGCTTGTGGAGTTTGTGCTGACCCGTATCATCCAACGGACATGTGTCCACAAGTTCAAGATGACGATGCTGAAGTGAACGCGATGGGTTATGGACAACCACAGCAGCAAAGACCTAGGAACGATCCCTACGCACAGAATTTCATGCCAAATTGGCGTGACCAACAGAATTTTCGTTAGAGGGATCAACAAAACCAACAACAGCAGCCCCGCCAAGGTAAGTATCACTCAACTAAAGATATGTTGCAGGTTTTGAGAAAACACTTTGCTACTCATGTCCAAACAACAAAATCAAGCATCAAGAACCTTGAGAAGCAGATTGTCTTCCCAGATGATTATAAACCCCATGGAGAATGTTAGTGCGCTAACATTAAGGAGCGGGAAGCAGATCCGACAAGAACCAACAAAAGAGTCACAAAGCGAACCTTCTATCGTTATTTCCGCACCCACAACCGTCCCTGCGGCTGCAGATGCGCCCAGCGCAGAAGGAAGAACGCCCCTGCGGCTGACTGCCCCCACCCCTGCGGTGACAACCCCTGAGCCGCCCCTGCGCCTTCAAGCTGACGCCCCTGCGGAAAACAGAACAGAAGGTCCTGCTGAAAAGGATACTTACGTCCGGCCTAACTTTCCGCCACTGTACTCCGAAAAGCCACCGGCTCCTTTTCCCGAAGCATTGAAGGAGCGAAGAATCATAGAGGACAAGGACCTCTTTGAGACTTTCTCTAAATGCGAGGTAAACATTCCCCTCCTTAAATTGGTGAAAAGTATCCCTAAGTATGCTTGTTTTTTGAAGGAACTTTGCACTATCAAGAGAAATCAAAAGCTAAAGAGGAAACAGAAAGTGCAAGTGAGTGAACATGTGTCGGCAGTTTTCTAACGGAGAATGCCCAAGAAATGCAGCGATCCGGCATGGTAAGCATTCCTTGTGTTATATGGGAAACCCTCTTTGACAAAGAAATGCTTGATCTCGGTGCTTCTATTAATGTTTTGCCATATTCGATTTACAAATCACTTGGCCTTGGGCCACTAATGGAAACTAGAATTGTAGTACAACTTGCTGATAGATCTAATATGTACCCGAAAGGGATAATTGAAGATGTATTAGTGATGGTAGACAACCTAATTTTTCCTACTGATTTCTTTATAATGGATATGGAAAATGACTCGCATGCTGCACCCATTCTGTTAGGTAGGCCATTTCTGAAAAGGCTAGGACTAAAATTGATTATGTTAGTGGTAAATTGACCATGGAGTTTGATGGAGAAGTAGTGGAATTTGACATCTATGATGCAATGAAATTTCCTAGCGATGATCATTCTCTATGTACTATTGATATTGTTGAACCTTTTGTGCAAGATGTTTTTGATAACTCTAACGTGGATGAATTGAGAAATGTGATTGAGCATCACATTGATGGTTTCAAATCAGATTATGTGTTAACATCTAGCATGAAAGAAGTCCTAGCCCAATTAGATGGGCATAAAAGGCTACCTATCTCCAATTTGGCCATTGGGCCCACTTTACTAACCCCAAGCGAGAAGCTTGTTCCGTCCATAGTGCAGACACCGGAAATGGAATTGAAGGACCTTCCGTCACACCTCAAGTATGTTTTCCTCGGAGCACACAATACCTTGCCAGTAATCATCTCCAATAAGTTAACCACCGGACAAGAAGATAAGTTGGTGAACGTACTAAGGGAGCACAAGACGGCCCTCGGATGGACTATTGCGGACATCAAGGGGATAAGTCCTTCCACTTGCATGCATAGGATTTTACTTGAGGACGAAGCCAAGCCCTCTAGGCAACCTCAAAGGAGGTTGAACCCACCAATGATGAATGTAGTCAAAAAGGAAGTGTTGAAACTCCTTCAAGCAGATATGATCTTTCCTATCTCGGATAGCACTTGGGTTAGCCTGACCCAAGTGGTTCCAAAAAAGGGAGGCATCACTTTGGTGAAAAATCAACATGGAGAGATGGTCCCAAGCAAAACACAAACTGGATGGAGAGTTTGCATTGACTACCACAAGCTCAATAAGGTAACACGAAAAGACCATTTTCCATTACCTTTTATTGATCAAATGTTGGAACGTCTTGTAGGTCATCAATACTACTGTTTCATGGATGGATATTCGGGCTATTTCCAAATAGCCATCGCACTAGAAGATCAAGAGAAGACGACGTTCACTTGCCCATTTGGCACCTTTGCATATCGCAGAATGCCTTTTGGACTTTGCAACGCGCCGGGCACTTTCCAACGGTGCATGATAAGTATTTTCTCCGAATACATAGAAAATTTCATTGAAGTCTTCATGGATGATTTTACCGTCCATGGAGACAGTTTTGACGCATGTTTAAGGCATTTAAAACTTGTTCTTGAAAAATTTGTTGAAACCAATTTAGTTCTTAATTCGGAAAAATGTCATTTCATGGTCGAAAAAGGAATTGTGCTATGACATGTAATATCCTCAAAAGGGATAGAGGTAGATAAGGCAAAGGTTGATGTTATTCAAAATTTACCTTATCCTACTAATGTTCGGGAAATCCGATCTTTTCTTGGTCATGCAGGTTTCTACTGAAGGTTCATCAAAGACTTCTCAAAGATCTCAGCACCCCTGTGTGAATTGCTCAAGAAGGATGTCACCTTCATAGTGGATGAGGATTGCCAGAAGGCTTTCGACACTTTGAAGTCATGTCTCACCACCACACCGATCATCCGTTCTCCAGATTGGGAGAAACCTTTTGAAATCATGTGTGACGCCAGTGACTACGCTGTCGGAGCTGTCTTAGGACAAAAAGACGGACGGGCCTCCCATGTGATCCATTATGCATCTATGACACTAAATGGAGCACAAAGGAATTACTCCACCACCGAGAAGGAGATGTTGGCGGTAGTTTTTGCCCTTGAGAAGTTCAGGCAATACTTACTTGGGGTAAAGGTAATTATTTTCACTGACCATGCAGCCCTTAGGTACCTCATGGCAAAGAAGGAGGCGAAGCCACGATTAATCCGTTGGGTGCTCCTTCTAAGCGAATTTAACCTAGAGATAAAGGACAAAAAGGGAGCTGAGAACCTGGTGGCAGATCATTTGAGCAGACTAGTGCAAGAGGAGGAAGAACCAGGAAAAGAAAGAGATATAGCCGGAAGCTTTCCAGACGATACATTGCACACAACTCTCTGTTGTGTAACCGCCCCCGCGCCTCACACCCGCCGCCCCTGCGGCCAGCCGCCCCTGCGGAATTGTCGATAGAGGTTTGTCTTAAGCTTCAATCTTTTAAGCCTTTGTTTGCTGACATTTTGAACTTCATTGTCAGGAAGGAGTATCCTCCAGACTTCACCAAAGCACAACGAGAGAAAGTAAAAGTTGAAGCTCGACATTACGTTTGGGACGATCCTTACCTTTGGAAGCATTGTAGTGACCAAGTGATCCGGCGTTGCATTCCAGACAATGAGGTACAATCCGTCCTAACTTTCTGTCATTCTGAGCATGTGGGGGGCACTTTGGGGGAAACAAAACTCCAAGAAAAGTTTTGGATGCCGGTTTCTTTTGGCAACACATTTTTCGAGACGCTTTTGCGTTTTGTAAAGTGTGTGATAGATGCCAAAGGGTAGGAAATCTTTCAAGGAGACATGAAATGCCCCAATCCTCTCTTATATTTTGTGAAATATTCGATGTTTGGGGAATTGATTTCATGGGGCCGTTTTCTATTTCATTCGGGACACATATATTTTGCTTGCGGTGGACTATGTTTCCAAGTGGGTGGAAGCAAAGGCCACCAAAACTGATGATTCAAAAGTAGTTGCAGCTTTTATGAAGGAAAATATATTTGCAAGATTTGGAATCCCAAAAGCCTTAATCAGTGATAGGGGTACCCATTTTTGCAACAAGACGATCACGGCTCTCCTTAAGAAATACCATGTTCACTAAAGAGTGTCAACAACTTACCATCCACAAACAAACGGCCAAGCTGAGGTGTCTAACCGGGAAATAAAGACCATCCTTGAAAACACGGTTTCTCCCGGGCGGAAGGATTGGAGTGCAAGGCTAAATGACGCCTTATGGGCATATGGGACGGCCTACAAAACTCCCATCGGGATGTCTCCTTTTAGGCTTGTGTTTGGGAAAGCTTTCCACCTACCCGTGGAGTTAGAGCACAAAGCTTGGTGGGCGGTAAAGAAGTGCAACATGAACATAGAAGAAGTGGGAAAATTCCGGAAGCTCCAATTGCAAGAGTTGGAGGAACTAAGGCTAGATGCATATGACCATGCTACCACATACAAAGAAAAGACCAAACCATGGCATGACCGGAACATCCTCCGGAAGGACTTCAAGGTAGGTAATAAGGTACTTCTCTATCAATCCCGTTTGATACTCTTTGCAGGTAAGCTGCGTTCAAGATGGACAAGGCCGTTCATAGTAGCCGAAGTATACCCTCATGGGGCTGTGGATCTCTATGACCCCAAAACGCACAAGGTGTTTAAGGTGAACGGACAAAGGCTAAAGCTTTACCTTGAAGGAGTCAAGGACGATCCGATTGAAGAGATGGCACTAGAGAAGGCACAGTCAGAGAAGTAGAGATCTTACGTCGAGCCAACGACGTAAAACAAAGGTGCATCTCGGGAGGCAACCCGAAGGAATAAAAAGAGGAGCTTCTGTCAAGAAATCCGCCCCTGCGGTTTAGTATCCCGCCCCTGCGGTGACACTCAGGCCAGCATCGCCCCCGGCGTTGGGCCTGCGCCTGCAACACGCATGTCACTGCCCTCGCGGTGACATCCCCACGCCCCTGCGGCGGCCATCCTTGACACAAATTCCCAGCGCCGCCCCCGGCGCTGGGCCTGCGTGCTCCTCTCCCTTGTCGCCGCCCCTGCGGTATCAAACCCCCGCCCCTGCGGGTTTACCCAGAAAAGAAAAAAAATAGGATCTCGAAAAAACGCCTATACCTACCACGCACCACCCACCAACCCTCCTCACCGAACACAACCACAACCACTTGCACCTTCTCTCTCTAAACTGCGAACGCCCCTACGCCCTCAGAGAAACCACCCAACCACCCTCTCCAACGCCCTTGCACCACCAACACCAAGGACGCACAACCCCAACGCCCTTGCGCCACTTGCCCTCGTGCAAAACGCCACCTCCTTCAATTGCAACGATTCTCCACTCATGCGCCACCTTCAACGTCGCCTGCACCAAAAACCACCACCGGAGCCACTCCAAGGCGCCACCACCTTCGCAGCATTCGAAAACTCGCCTTCTGCAGTTCTCCCGCACCTGCGCCTGCAAGCATCCGCCCCTGCGCCTCACCGCCCCTGCGCCTGCACAGCCGCACCTGCGGAAAAACCAACAGAAAGGTCGATTCTTTTCCCTTTTCCAAACGTTCACTAATCCTTTGCTCGAATCTTTGCAAGAATGGAAGCCCCAAGGAAATACCAGATGACGGAAACAGAGAAGGACCGATATAGGATTGTGCAGGATCGAGTTTTGTATGCAACTCGATTTCTACATATCCCGACCCTGGAGAAACTGGGCATGCTAGAGAGCATGCAAACGTTTTTGGCGAATGCTGGGCTCGGAGACTTCCTCCAGAAGAGTGCTCCAACATATCCGGAGCTCAGCAGACAACTTATCGCCACTTTTTCAATGCAGAAGGAAGATCACGTGTGTACCGGCCTCACCTTCAAGTTCAACAAGGTGAAGTACACGCTTGACTACAATGATTTACGGGAGGCTTTTGGGGTGAATCTAAACCCCTCTGAGAACTTGTGGGATCCTGTCCCGGCCACGGACCTATGTGAGTTTTGGCGAGTAGCTACCGGGTCGGAGTTCCATGCTGGGGGTGAGTACTCCAACAAACTCACTCACCCCAGTTTGAGGTTGATTTCCAAGATCCTCATGAGTGTCTTCTGTGGACACAAAGTGGAAAACAAGGTCGCTCACTAGGACCTCCCACTGTTCTACTCCTGCCTACCACACATCGAGCAGCTGATGGATTGGCCCTCTCTCTTCCTCGCCGCTTTGAAGCGGATTAGGAGGAATTAGCCGAGGGATATTGTCGGCGGTGGGGTGATCTCTTTGATCGCCTCACAAGTG
Source organism: Fagopyrum esculentum (assembly GCA_033239045.1). Taxonomy (NCBI): domain Eukaryota; kingdom Viridiplantae; phylum Streptophyta; class Magnoliopsida; order Caryophyllales; family Polygonaceae; genus Fagopyrum; species Fagopyrum esculentum. Next base: position 51,534,304 of record BSUD01000007.1, read on the forward strand.
ATGGACCTGTCCGAGTTAGAGGATGGGATGGCAGCTCCTCTCTACACTGAGGGGATGCTTAGGAGGTGCAAGCTCCTCCGGCGGGACGGGGAGAACCTGTTTTGGATATCCCTTGCAGATGGGAGCCACCTCACCTACCTCCCCCGACCTTTACCACTAGGATGTGAGCTCAACGAGCGCTACATACCGGCATATCCTTTCGTGCCGAGGAGGCCACTAGTGGCCATGGTGAAGAGGCATGCCGCCAGCTCCAGCCGGGCCCATCAGGAGGAGCACCTGCCCATCCCAGATGACGAGGAGATGCCCACAGCGGCACCAGAGGAGGACCCGGCCCTTACGAGCCTTCAGGCTCAGATGGCGGCCATGACGACCCAACACTGGGCTTGGCAGTCTGACTACCAGCGGACTATGCTGGAGCAGCAGCAGAGCTGGCAGGACACTTTTGCCACCTCCATGACCTCACACTTCGACCAGAGGCAGGAGGCTTGGCAGGCAGCCCAATAGCAGCAGCTAGAGGCTCAACAGCTGGCTTGGCAGGCTAGTTTTGAGACTTCTTTTGGTCGTCGGATGACTGCCCAGCAGGACCGCATTGATGACATCTAGCAGCGGCAGGAGCATTTCTTCCGCCACTTCCCTTACCCGCCGGAGAAGGGTCCTGGTGGTCCATCCGGACCACCCCAGTGAGTGGTACATTTCTTTCCCTTCTCCCACATTTATCTTTGACTCATTTTCACTTTCAGGACAAAGTGCACTTCAAGTATGGGGGAGGAATACATATCATTGCTTGTACAGTTTATTTAGTTGTTTTTTGCATTTGTTTTTGCATTTTTGAATTTAGTTTCATTCGAAAGTAAAAAATAAAAATAAATAAAAAAAAAAACAAAAACAAAAGAAAAAAGCCAAAGAAGTGAAAAAAAAGGCATGAAAATCCTTGGATAAACCGAAAACCCGAAAGGGCGGTTTAGGTAAAAAGAAGGTAGTCCGACCAACCTTAGGTTGGTGGAAAATTGGACTTGAGGGATGCGAGTTTAAGTGAGAAAAGAAGAAGAGTGGCAAGGTGAAAACCCAAAAGGGTGCCTTGGCAAGATGAGCGACACCGAGTGTAGGTTTCCCTTCCGGCGTTTTGGCGACATAAGAAGGGGAGTCATAAGGAGGTTGTCCGGGTAGGCCACTCTTGGAGCGATAAGGATGGTAGTATTTCTTTTTCTCACATTTCCTCCCCTTTCCTTCTTTCTTTCTTGGTTTTTCTCTTGTTTTCCATTATTTTTCTTTCTTTCCCTTGCTTCCTAAGACCTTGAGTCTAATGATGACATTTGTTTTTACTCGGGACGAGTAAAAGGTCTAAGTATGGGGGAGTTTGATAGGTGATGGAATCACTATCAATTAGGGTAGTTTTTAGAGTCTTTTTATTGTATTAGTGTTGGTTTATGCTACTAACTCCTTGGTCCAGAAGAAGAAGATCAAAAGAAGCTAAAGAAGGAGTTATAAGCACTTATGAGTGAAGATCGATCACAAATCAAAGCTTCTGCTGCCGTACCGCCCCTACCGGTCCTTGCAGTAACTTGCCTTGACGAGACGAAGACCAGCTCTCCTGCGCCTCCCACTACGCCCTGCCTGCCCCTCACCTTGGGAGATGGAAGGTGAAGAGTCTGTGTCACCGCCCCTACGTCGGCCTCAAGGCGCCCCTGCGCCTTGACATCAGAAACGTCAGGAAGGCGAAAGGTCAGACGTTGAAGTGCATTAAAGATCCGCCCCGCGGAGTTGTGTAGCCACCCCAGCGGATCTGAAGAAGATCAACCGATTCTGCCTAAACCGCCCCTGCGGGTCCTTAACGCCGCCCCTGCGGTGTAACGCCAGAAGCTTTACTCCGGCTGTTTACACCACCTTTATGGTATTAAAGGTGGCTGTTTTAGGCCGGCTATTTACTCCTCATTAAGTGTCTTTTGTAGTATAAATAGTCCATGGCTGATTGCTAGAAGGATGCATGCTTTTTCCTCACAAAATCCATTTTAGACTTGAGTTTTTCCATTGTAATGAGTTGCTAACTCCCTTGCTACATTGGGTTGGTTTGAAGCTGCTTTGTTACTTTGGTTGTAAGTCCTTTTTAATATAAGTTTTTATTCAGTAATGCTTTGTGTTTCCTTGATCTCCATTGTTTAATTGCATGTTAACTATTACTTGAGATTGATCACCTTAGGTTCTAAAGTGCATGTAAACAACTAGGATTAATAGGTTCCGGGTTCGGGTCTTTAATCTAGTAGAAACTTTAAGTAATAACGGGTTGTAATTACTTAAAGAAAAGGAACACAAATATAAAGATAAGTTTAACGGTTTTAATCTTCTCTTTATATCCCTTAGTCTTTGTTTGAATGCTAACTTGTTATTTGTTCTTGTAGGTTTACGGAACTTTAATAAGTTAAGTTGTGTTGATGCCGGTTGGCTCAACACATATGTATGATCGAGACGGGAGATTACTTAAGAATTTATAAAAGGAATGCACCAAAGTAGCGATTGCATGCTTGGAATCAACCTAGTGTAGATTCATCCATCATTGTCTTAATTGTCGCATTAATCGTTTTTATAAGTTTTTGTGCATCAATTCAACCAACCCCCCCCCCTTTGTGTCACTTGTCATTATAATCGATAATTGCATCTAAAACACCTTAACTCTCTTGGGTTCGACCCTTACTTAATCACTATACTTGTTCTTAGTGCTAAGTCGGGATTTACTTTTGATTGGGTATAGATGACCATAGAAATACTTCTAGTCATGTATCGATTAAGTTCCAAAAGCTCCCCAAAATACCTACAAAACCGACAAGAGCTCGTGTAGACGTCTATTTCGACAATATACATGAATTAAGCGTAATCGTCACGAACTAATGCGGAAACATGCATGAATGGAAAGGAAAACTATCTAAAAGAGTGCCTAAACTAGTGTAATAAATCAAGTCATCACCTCTCCCACTAATCATGCCATGGTGGTTGTGAATTTCTTCAATAGAACTATCTTTCCACGTTTTGGGACACCGCGCATCATCATCATCGATGGAGGGACACATTTTATCAACGGAAAGTTCAAGGCACTTCTATCAAAGTATGGGGTAACCCACAAGGTAGCAACCCCTTATCACCCTCGAACTATTGGGCAGGTGGAGATCTCAAATTGAGAAATCAAGGCAATTTTGGAGAAGACCGTTTGAAGGACAAGGAAGGATTGGTCCATGAAGCTGGACGATGATCTTTGGGCTTATAGGACTGCATTCAAGACTCCCATTGGTACCACCCCTAACAATTTGGTATATGGGAAGATTTGTCATCTATCCGTTGAGATGGAGCACAAGGCATATTGGGCAATCAAGTGGCTGGATTTCGACATCAAGGAAGCTAGAGAGAAGAGACTTTTACATTTTAATGAGCTGGCAGAGTTGCGCTTAAATACTTATGAGAATGCAAAAATTTACGAAGAAAGAACGAAGAGATGGCATGACAAGCATATCGTCCCTAAGGAGCTTAAAGAAGGAGATCTTGTTCCACTCTTCAACTCCCGCCTCCGCCTCTTTCCAGGTAAGTTGAAATCTAGATGGACAGGACCTTACGTTGTGAAAACTGTTTTTCCCCATGGTGCAGTTGAAGTATGGGGTGAAGCTAGCAGAAGCTTTAAGGTCAACGGTCATAGGTTGAAGAAGTATAAACCGGAAGCCCCGGCTGAGGAGATTGCACCCTTGCACCTTGCATGTGGATGACGTACGGTCCAGCTAGCGACCTTAAACCAAGCATTTCTTGGGAGATAAACCCAAGGTATTTCTTTCTTTTCCCTTTTCTAGTTTAGTTTAGATAGTTTGCTTCGTGTTTTGTGTGTCCTCCTAGATAGGAATCAGGTGATCTCTAAGAAGAAATTACAACTCAGGAGCTACATGGAAGGACTAACGTTCGAGAAATTGAGAAGACGGAGTTTGACTGAGACACATCTCGGGTGCTGTCAGAGTGCCATGACCGAAGTGTTCTCCGTCAACCGAGGTGCCTAGGTCTGACAACCACCTAGCTCTGACACCTCAGTCTGCCCGGGAACACCTCGTTTGAGGTGAAATCAAATTCAGCGAGGGATATAAAAGTGCCCCAACATTTCTCTCTCCTCTCACCTTCCTCCTTCTCTTTGCCCTCCTTGACCGCGGTGACCCACTTGCTCAAACTTCTCAAATCAAGTCCGTTTTCGAAGATTTTTGGCTTCAAATCCACAGGCGATGTACGAGAACCAATTCCCAAGCAACAAACAGCACAAGAATTGACTGGAATCTGCGCATTTTGGATCCATTGAGGGATGGACGTAGCAGATGGAGGAGAACATGCACTATCAGCGTCAGAAGGCGATGGTGCAGTTCCAACAGACCATGGGCTATCCATTCGACCCATCTCGGTACGCTTACATTCCACCACCACCACCGCCAGCTGATGAGGATTGAGCGTTCATGGAGTTTATTTTCTTCTTATTATTATGCAGATCAGCTTATGTTGGGTGAGTACTTTTTTCCATGACTTATATTTGACCCACTAGGATAATGTGTCCTAAGTATGGGGTATTTGTATGACCTTGACTTGTTTGTATGACTCTCTTACCGGATATTATCTTGTTTGGCTCATTTGTGCTTATATGTCATTAACATGTATTGCATACAAGTTTCTGTTTGAGAAAAACGTCAAAACCAATTTGAAAAAAAAAATTTGGGTCGACCAAGACGTTCTTGACAAAACGAGGTCGTAAAACGGAGATTCACCTCAACCGAGATGGGTTTTAAAGTGAAACGATTTCGAAACGTTTTGTGCTTCTATTCTGGATATGACCTCGATGAAGATATTTGTTTGCACATTAGCTTTGAAATATTTATATGCTCGAAAGGTTTTATGATATGTTTAAGTTGCTAAATATTTTGTTTGAAATTCTAGCGTGTTTAATACTTTGTTTTTATCAAAATTATGTTGGATTTGAAGGTTGACACCACGCTACGAGTTCTCTCACATTCTTCTTGGAATGATTAAGGCACTTCATTCTCTTCTTCTTCTTCTTGATCATTCTTTAGCCCCTCATATACATATTTTCCTCCCTTTACCTATCCGGGAATTTGGATGCAGTTGATGAAAAGCGTGTGAAGTGAAGTTGAGATCTTGATGATGAGTAACTCGGCACCATTCACATAGCCGGGTGTTTGTGTCTTGTCAAAGTCGGATTGATCGATAGTCCTAATGGGTCATTGTATGTGCATCAAGGGTTTGAGACATCTCGAGATATTGATGATTGCTGATTTCCTAGGCTTTGATTATTGTGCACCTCTGTCTATGTTTTCAAAAATAAAGTAAAAAAGTGAAAATAAGCAAAGCTTATTGGTGGAAGATGTTGTTATCCAAAGAAGTGAAGTAAAGATCTTATTCCCAAATTCTAGCACCATATTATCCTATATACATCCCACCCTAGCACGTTTCTTGACCTCTTTTGGAAGCCCTTGAGACCTTGAGTATGATGATTGACTTGGTGGTTTAAACTGGATTATACATGATTGATTTTGATAAATATGATTTATTATGCATTCTATGATTTTATGCAAAGATGAAGAGCTTTCTTATATTTCTAAAATGTTTTGACCATGTTTTGATTTTATTTGCTATGAAGCATTCTCTTAGGGTGATCTATGAATGGAGCGCACCACCAAAATGTTTTGTAAAATGTTTTTTATTGATCTTTTTGATGACTTATAATCCATTCTATCTTGTATCTAAGACATGAATCTTGCTTGGGGACAAGCAAGACACAAGTATGGGGATTTTGATAGCATGTATCATAGTCTATATTTCGGGATTGGTTTGGACGTTTTATCTTCATAAATCTGCATGTATGGATGTATATTCTTGATCATTATGCTGTTTTTTACCTTTGTAAGAATCGAGGTCTACACCTAGTTTTGTTGTAATTGTAGGGAAAACAACACGTTTTGAAGTGATATGAAGCTAAGGGATCTAAGAAGTCATTGCAGCTACATTATAGAACATTGAGGAGCTACAAAAAAGGCTTAGGAACCATGGAAGTTGGACAGAAGTTTGATTTTAGACCAGATTAGTGAGATTTGCACGTAGCTGAGGATCACCTCGGAGGGCTACAGTACCATCTCGACCGAGGTGACTCCGCTGGGCTGGATCGAGACAGACGGCCCACGGCCCATAAGATCTTTTATTCATAGCACAAGATCTTTTATTTTTGGCAAGTGATTTTCCTATATATTAGCATGGATTTTGTGGATGGAAGCATGTCAAGTTGGTTGATTAGTTTGGAAGATTGAAGATATTCCAAGGAAGGAAGGAAGTTGGCTTTGAAGATAAAGTTGAAGGCTTTAGAAGGAAGTTGTAAGGTTTTCTTAGATTGTTTGATTGTTGTCTTTTCGTTTGTGATTGAGAAACATAATTTGCTGTTTGTTTGATTGTTTGATTGAGTGATTATTGAGACCTTTGTGTTAAGGTTTTCTTGTTTGAATATTGATTCCTTTCTCATATATTTGATTATTGTTATCATGGTGATTATTGACTAAGTTCTTTGTGCGATTCTAGGGTGATTGGCTGAAAAATGTGGGAAAGACGATGAAAGAATGAGCCTCTACCCTAGTGGACCCTGAAAGCTCGAGCCTTACCTTAACCGAACCTCACCTCGTTCCGTTCATAGAACATCTTGACCGATATGGAACATTAAGTGAGCGAGGCGATTCCTTTCCTGATCCTTATATGAGTTGAGGTTTCAGTTTACAAATCCTATCCTTGTTACACCTTTCTTGGCCCATACGCAAGCCTAGGATGAGACTTACCCGGTGATTACTTTGCTTGTATACCCAAGATCATGAGTGTTAGGTGATAAAGGTTTATCCTTTATTAGGGTTTGAGTGTGCCTTCATCCTACCTTTGAGAGTTAGCTTGAGACTTACCCGGTAAAGGTTGTTCTATCCCCTTAGGTGGTGTGTTGGTTTGAGATTATAGTTCCTTTCATTAGTTCCTTGAGACTTACCCGGGGAGAGGATCTTTGGTTTGGGATAGTGAGTAGTGACACTTACCCGGTGATCTATTTGCCCCTTAGAAATACCTTCTCTTACAAACCTCAGCTTTGTCCACGTTATCCTTTGAGATCTTGAGTCGGAACCACAATTGGATGCTTTGACCTCTAGAATATGCATTTTCTTTATCTGATTATTACATCGTCTTTGATACCTTTGCTTTGTTGCTTGTTTTTTTTATTGACAACCTGAATTGCCGTGTTTTGTTTAACCATAGTTCCTGTGTTCGACCCTGGAGTATTTGTAGTTATTACAATTGATCCGTACACTGCGGGTTCGCATATTGTTTTAGGCTTATATTTTAGGTTATAAATTTAAAGTTATATCGTTCACCTTCCCAAATGTATGGGACAGTTGTGAATCTCTTGGGTATCTCTAAACTAAGCCCCGAGTAACGCTATAATGAAAGGTGCTCCTTACATTGTATCTAAGGACACCTGATGTGAGCCCGCCGGACTTAAGCAACGAGACTGATGTGACCGCACCAAGATCAACACCACCTCTCACTCGAGCACGCATGCTAGGCCAAACCACTTTGACCTACCACCCTTTCAGAGCTCCAACATTTCAGGACGTCCATGACTATCACTTGGTGAACATACTTTAGGCGATTGAGGATGCCGGATCACTTTAAACCTAGATGTAACCTTTTGTTTTATTTTATGTGGTCATGCTTGAATTTATTTCATGGTTTAAAACCACTTTAGTTGGGTTTCTTTCAGCCACGTTTTTGGAACCTTGGAGCTCTAATGTGGCCGGCCATATGAATGGTTTTTAGGCCATTTATTGCTTGAAGTTGTTGGTTGAAAGACCCTAGGCTTTCCTTCATTTAGTATCCAACTCTTGAACTACTTGTAAGCTATTATTGTGGGGAGTTGGTGCTGAATTTTTCAGCCATATAAGGCCATCTCCTACCCACGTTTTTAATCAGATTATAGAGTTGAGTTCAATCGAAGTTGTGTTTTCACTTTAAAGCAAAACAAACCTAGAGACTAAGGTGAGAGGCCAAGGTTTCGAAACCCACAAGGTGAGAGGTTGAGTGGTGTCCTTACGGTGCGAGGCTAGGAGGACAAAGGAGGTCTAATTTCCGAAGTGAGATTCCGAGGAAAGAAGAACTCGAGCCAAGGAGTTCCAAGGTGCGAGGCTGGATGATTCCTTGCTTGGCATATCCCTATAAATCGAAAATACACAAAAGAAATCGACGGAGGAACAACACCGGCGGCTCCTTGCGTTCAACGGACGAAGAGCGCATCAAGTGGTATCAGAGCCCAACGGTGCGAGTTCCTCAAGCTTTCGGGGTACGAATTGCTTACCTAAACTTGTTTTTAGTTTTTGCAATTTTGAGTAGTTCCCCAAAATTTTGTGTTTACAATCTTCTTTCTTGTGAGCCTTTAGAGAGATCTTGTTGACCTTTTATTCAAAAAAAAAAAGAAAAAAAAAGGAAAGAAAGTTTTTCTTGAAAATTTGTTTGTTATCAAAGTTGTTCTTGAAATTTGTTATCAAAGTTGTTCTTGAAATTTGTTATCAAAGTTGTTCTTGAGTGTTCTAGCCATTCCAAAACACAACCCACACGTTTTGGGGAAAACGCTTGTTATTGCTTTGACTAACTACTTGTCGGGACTAAGTAAATACTCGCCGGAAGGCTCGTATTTGTTGTTGCTTTGTTTCCTTTTGTTGTTTGCTTTTCTGAAGTTATATTGCATCGTGGAATACCTTGTTTACCTTGTGTACTACCTTGGAAAATTGGCAGACTTTTGTTACCAAGAGAAATCTTTGTGTGGAGAGCATTGCCTAAGGCTTTGGAAAAGGTGAGGGAGAGCTTTGCCTCGAATCAAAGGAAAAGGGGAGTTGTGTGAATCCAAATACTATCAAACACTTGAGTGAGTGTGAGGAGAAATACACTTGAGAGAGGAGAGAGAGAGAACGTTTTTGTCTCTAACCTTTGCCGTTGAGTTTGTTTTCTTTGTGATAGGCAAAAAATCTCGAAAAGGTGAAAAAAGGCCGGTTTTGCGGTTTTGCGGAAATAAGGCGTCCGAACTCAGAATTACAATTGCTATACCTTTCCGAGAAGGAAAACGAGCCTCCGAGTCCAACTCACCGCTTTGCCGTGACCTAAGAGCTTTTTTATCCTTCCGACACCGTTTCGGTCACGAAACCGGCACTTTTATTACTTTCGGTTTTTGTCTTTGACATTTGGTTTTGTTATACCTTTGGACACTTGGGTTTGTTTGTTTCTTTGATTGTTTTGTAGTCCAACAGCAGGATGACATCCGTCAATGGTAATGGGATCAATCAAGCCGACCCATGTATTGACCGCCTTGAAGCCCAATTCGCGGAACTTCCAAGGAGACTACCTCCCGTCCCACCTAAACAAAGTCAAGGAGGAAGTAACCAAGGACCACCTCGTAGAGGCCGGGATAGGAGTAGGAGTGTGAATAGCCATGGGAGTAGAAACCAAGATAGACGCCGAGATAGAGACCGGAACAAAAACCGGGACCGCAGTCGACACGATGACTCGGACGATGAAGAAAATCGTGATCACCGCAATAGGAGGCGTTACCATGGATCAAAAGTGGATGTTCCAAACTTCACCGGAACTGCAAAAGCGGAGACCTACATTGAGTGGGAGACTAAGGCTGAACAAGTCTTCCGTTATTATGATTTTAACGAGTATGAAAAGATTGAAGCTGCTACTATTCATTTTGTTGATTTTGCTCTAACTTGGTGGCACGAAGAATTGGAATATGTGGAGGCACATCAACAGCCGCGCATCAACACCTGGTTTGAACTCCGTAGAAGGATGCGTGCTCGGTTCATACCTTCGGATTACAAGCAACAATTGTTGCTCAAACTTGAAAGGCTACGTCAAGGTAACCGAACTCCAGACGAGTACCACAAAGAGTTGAGAACTCTCCTTCAGAGATCGGGAACCCGACAGCCCGACGACTATATCCTAGCCAAGTTCCTATCTGGGCTTAACCCCGATGTGTCCGAAATAGTTGAACAACTCCGACACACAAGCCTAACTGATGCCCTACACCATGCTACCCATGCCTATAATGTCATCCAAAAACGTAAGGCATCCGGATCAACAAGACGAGGGACAAGTCATGAATCCACTGAACCCTCTCGCAATAATCGTCCTACCCACACAATTGGTTCATCTCCAACAGTAGTTCCCAAGGCCAGCTCCGCCACTAACCCTAGTACTCCACCAACTCCAGAAACGAGCCGGACTAGGGAAGTGAAGTGCTACAAGTGTTATGAGCATGGTCATTATGCCCGGGAGTGCCCTAATCCCCGTAAGGTTTTATTGAATGCATTTGGGGAAGAGGTCACCGAGAATCATGAATCCGAAGATGACTATGAAACAATAGCTCCAATCATAGACGGTGTTGAAGTAGAAGCTCGTGCTCCTGTGGGTGATTTCTGCCTTGTCACAAAAAAGGCCCTACAAGCAAGCGAACTTGTTCCCGATGTCTCACAAAGGGATAATCTCTTTAACACTCGTTGTTTAATTTCGGGACAATTGTTTACTGTTATTATTGATAGTGGGTCTTGCTGTAACATTGTTAGTCAGGAGGTCGTTGCACATCTAGGATTCAAAACAAAGGCGCACTCACAACCTTATTCGCTCCAGTGGCTCAACACCAACGCTCCCCTTCAAGTCAAGGAGCAATGTTTTGTTCACTTTGCCATCGGACCATACCAAGACGATGTTGTTCGTGATGTGCTTCCAATCACAGCTTGCCATCTCTTACTTGGGAGACCATGGCAGTTTGACCGAAGGGTGTTTCATGATGGTTACACCAACATATACTTCTTCGCCATGGCCGGGAAGAAAGTAAAACTCATACCCCTCATCCCATCCGAGATCATGGAAGACCACATGTGTAGAGAAAGGAAGAGGTTGGAGAAAGTTGAGGCAGCAAGGACAAAGGGGAAGACTAAGATGGTTCTTGACCCCAAGACCCTACTTACCGCACGGCTACACGATGCCCGTCGAGCCCTACAAAGAGGGGATATTTGCTTCCTTTTTGTTTGTGTAACTGCTTTATCTACTAGGGAAGCTAATGATTTGTCTTTGCCTTCTTGTATTTCAGGGATACTTGAGGAGTTCAAGGAGATTATGGCCGAAGAGATTCCCCCGGGACTACCCCCTATCCGAGGCATAGAACATCAGATTGACTTCATACCCGGATCAACCATTCCAAATCGGCCCGCATATCGAGCCAACCCGGTGGAAACAAAGGAGCTACAAGCCCAAGTGGAGCACCTTTTGAGTAAGGGATACATTCGGGAGAGCTTGAGCCCATGTGTCGTTCCTGTGTTATTGGTACCTAAGAAAGATGGGAGTTGGAGGATGAGCGTCGACTGTCGTGCCATCAACCAAATAACTGTAAGGTACCGACATCCTATTTCTCGTCTTGATGATATGTTAGATGAACTTTTCGGTGCTACTCTTTTCTCTAAAATAGACCTTCGGTGTGGATATCATCAAATTAGGATGCATAAGGGTGATGAATGGAAAACTGCTTTCAAAACTAAGTATGAATTATATGAGTGGCTTGTAATGCCTTTTGGATTAACAAATGCACCTAGTACGTTTATGCGCCTAATGAACCATGTCCTACGTGATTTCTTAGGAAAATTTGTTGTGGTGTATTTTGATGACATCTTAGTTTATAGTCGGACGTTGGATGAGCATGTTGAACATTTGAGAAGTGTATTTCTTGTGCTTAAAGAACAACATTTGTTTGTAAACTTTAAGAAATGCCATTTTTGCTCGGAATCTGTGGTTTTTTTGGGTTTTGTGGTAGGAAAGGAAGGCTTGTGAGTGGACGAAGAGAAGACCAAGGCCATATCAGAATGGCCACGTCCGACAACGGTCCCTCACATACGGAGTTTCCTTGGACTTGCCGGGTTCTATAGGAGATTCGTTCGGGACTTTAGCACCATTGCCGCCCCCCTTACCGAGTTGACCAAGAAGGGCGTGCGATTTGAGTGGCGATCCGTTCAAGAGGAGTCCTTTATGATACTTAGAGAGCGGCTGACCCATGCCCCCGTTCTTGTGCTTCCGGACTTCTCGAAAACCTTCGAGATAGAGTGTGACGCTTCGGGAATCGGGATTGGAGGAGTTTTGATGCAGGAGGGACGCCCCGTGGCATACTTTAGTGAGAAACTCGGAGGAGCCGCCTTTAACTACCCAACATACGACAAGGAGTTATATGCATTGGTTCGGGTCCTCCAGGTTTGGGACCACTATCTTCTACCTCGTGAATTTGTTATACATTCTGATCACGAGTCGTTGAAGTATTTGATAGGACAAGCCAAGGTTAACAAACTAGGACCGTTACGGGCTGGAGGGTGTGCATCGATTACTATAAGCTAAACGTGGCCACTCGGAAGGACCATTTTCTACTTCCCTTCATCGATCAAATGCTCGAACGGTTAGCCCATCATTCACATTTTTGCTATTTAGATGGTTATAGTGGCTTCTTTCAGATTCCTATCCATCCGGATGTTCAAGAGAAGACCACTTTCACTTGTCCATGGGGGACATTCGCTTATAGGAGGATGCCATTTGGATTATGTAATGCACCCGCTACCTTCCAGCGATGCATGATGGCTATTTTTCCGAGTATATAGAGGAGATCATGGAGGTATTTATGGATGACTTTTCAGTATATGGTTCCTCTTTTGATGATTGCCTATCTAACCTTTCTCTAGTTCTACAAAGATGTGAAGACACTAATCTCGTTTTGAATTGGGAGAAGTGTCATTTTATGGTTAATGAAGGCATTGTGTTAGGACACCTCGTTTCCAACCGAGGTATTGAGGTCGATCGAGCTAAGATCGAGACTATTGAGAAACTTCCTCCCCCTTGTTCTGTTAAGGGTCTGCGGAGTTTTCTCGGGCATGCAGGTTTCTACAGGAGGTTCATCAAGGATTTCTCAAAAATCTCTAAACCGCTCACTAATCTTTTGAATAAGGATGCAGTTTTTGAGTTTTCGCAGGAATGCCTCGATGCTTTTTACAGGATAAAGGAAGCATTGATTTCCGCTCCCATCATTCAACCTCCCGATTGAACCTTGCCCTTTGAAGTAATGTGTGACGCAAGTGATGTGGCCATAGGAGCGGTGCTAGGACAAAAGAAGGATGGCCGGACCAACACCATTTACTATGCTAGCAAAATGCTAGATACGGCTCAACGAAACTACGCCACTACCGAAAAGGAGCTTTTGGCGGTTGTATATGCTTTTGAGAAATTTCGTCCTTACTTGGTAGGAGCGAGAGTTGTTGTTTACACCGACCATGCAGCTATTCGTTACTTGCTTGCAAAAAAGGATGCAAAGCCGCGTCTTATTCGTTGGATTCTCTTGCTTCAAGAGTTTGACCTGGAGATACGCGATAAGAAGGGATCCGAAAATTCTGTAGCGGATCACCTCAGCCGGCTACCTCCCTCCTCGCGCGAGAACGATGATCTACCCATAAACGATTCATTCCCCGATGAGCAATTACATTTGCTGGAACGTTTCATAGACTTCTTCACCTCACCCCATGATGAAGGTGAAGTATGGGGTGAGGACACCTTCCAGCATATTTAGGGATGACGTATGGTCCAGCTAGCGACCTTAACCAAGCGCTTCTCTTGAGGCAACCCAAGGTATTGCTTTATTTTCCCTTTCTAGTCTAGTTTTAGATAGTTTGCTTTGTTTTGTTTTTGTTTTCTTCTAGAACAACAACCAGGTATTCCAAAAGGAAGGATCACAGCTGAGGAGCTACACTAGAAGGACAGAAGTTCGAGAAATTGAGAAGACGAAGTCTGACTGAGACACATCTCGGTTGCTGTCACAGCACCTTGACCGAGATGATTCTTGAGCAACCGAGGCGACTAGGGCTGACAACAATCCACCTCGGTCCGTATCACCTCGGTCCAGTCGGGACCACCTCGACCGAGGTGACAACAGATTCAGCGAGGGGTATAAAAGGGGGAACGGTTTCTCTCTCTTCCCTCCTAACCCTTCTCGACCGCGGCGCTATTTACACCTCGTTTCTCTGATTTTCACTCGTTTTTGGAGGAAATTATCTTTGGTTGCCACTGGTTTATGTTGAAAAAGGCTTAAGTACCCCATAGGAACAACTAGTAGTGATATTGGGGGAAAAGAACTGGAAATCTGAGAGTTAAGATCGAACAGTTTTTCGCCTCGGTCCAGTCGATCTGCGCCTCGGCCGAGGTGTTCTTGATAGTTGTCAGAGCAACCGAGGTGACTTGTCAGAGAGAGAAAGATGAGTTCCAGACCTGATCGCCAGCTAGTTCTGAGGGATGGTTCCTCACTTCTTCCGCTTCCAGACCCTCTATTCCAGTGATTCACGAGCGTCACCAGGCTGATTATGACCGTATCTACGGGCGCCCTATCATTGCCCCGCGGTTTTTAGATGTCTCTGCTTTTGACTGCCTCCATGTGACGGAGGATTTGAGGAGGATGATCTCTACAGTAGGGCTGGAGCAGTTTATGGAGATCAGAGCTCCAGCCTACCTCGAGCCCACATTAGAGTTTGTGAGATCCGTTACTCACCTGCCTGAGGAGAGAGCCATCAAGTACCGGTTGCTGAACCGGAACTACTTAGTTCCCATGGACCAGTGGAGAGATATATTTGGCTTCCCGACCCCCACAGTTCCCGACTTCCCTTCTCGAGACCTAGCTCGACAGTTTTGGGGCCAGATTGCTCACGTGATAGAGCATGAAGACAGGTGGAGACCTGGAGACTCCTGGGAGAGGATTATCTTCCACCTTGCTTTCAGATTAGCCCACCGGATCTTCAGCGAGACACTTCTGGCGCGTACTGAGACACATTAGAAGATTAGACAAGGGGAGTTGCTCAGCTTATTTTGCATGATGACAGGGGGAGTGCCTGATTTTGGGGTGATGCTAGCTGAGGATCTGCACAGGATCAAGGCTAAGGGGAAGGGAGATATCTGTTGTGGCGGCCTAGTGACTCACAGAGCGACGGTCATGGATCTGGACCTGAGTGCTTGTACATTGGTGGCGGCTGCCAAGCCGCTAGGATTGCGGGAGATGATCACGAGGAGGATTCTAGTTCCTTGTGGACTCACTACACCGTATGTGGCTATGTCTTGGAGCAGACTGCACCTCAGGGTATCTTATGGTCGGCGCAGTTCACTATCTATGATTCACAATACTGGTCATCTACTTGGATCCCATACATACAAGATGCCCGGGACGCTGATGCTGCAGCTGATGATGATGAGTTTGATGATGGAGCTGCCATGGAGACAGGGACAAATACCGCCGGTCCCAGTGTGCCAGTTGTCGATCTAGACGACGAGGAGACAGAGGAGGAGGCAGCAGCACCGCCACCACCATCCCAGCACCGATCCCGCCGCCGCAGATTCAGAGATCCAGTAGCGCGTCAGAGGATTGATGACCTCACCGACCAGATGATCGACGCCTACGCTGCCCTGACAGTTGATATCCGTGAGCGTATTGATGACCAGCGCCTAGGGATCTAGGGTTGGACACATCAGATGCTAGAGAGCCAACACTACCAACGCCGGATGATGGAGATGCAGTTCCAGCACACAATGGGATATCTTTTTGACCCATCCCAGCATCCATACATGCCATATCCACCACAACCACCAGCAGATCAGGACTAGAGCTTGTAGGGATTTCTTTTCTTTATTTATTATGTAGCTCTGCTTATGTCCGGTGAGTACTCCTGTTCTTAGACTTATTTTGACCCATTGGGACAATGTGTCCCAAGTATGGGGTATGTGGATGTATTTTTATGCTTTCTATGGATGTTTGTATGACTATGATGGATATTTATGATGATTTTTATGCTTTATATGGTTATCTGTCATTACATGCATAAATACAGGTTTTTGATTGAGAAAAACGTCAAAAACTGGTTTATAAAAAAATTTATGACCT
Source organism: Fagopyrum esculentum (assembly GCA_033239045.1). Taxonomy (NCBI): domain Eukaryota; kingdom Viridiplantae; phylum Streptophyta; class Magnoliopsida; order Caryophyllales; family Polygonaceae; genus Fagopyrum; species Fagopyrum esculentum. Next base: position 51,550,352 of record BSUD01000007.1, read on the forward strand.
CGACTGGGATGGTTCTGGCCAAACGAGGTTGACCACCTCGGTTGACTTAGAACACCTCGACCGACGTAGGGTTTTGACCGAAGGTATTTCTATGGTCTTCTATACCCAATCAAAAGTAAATCTTGACTTAGCACTAAAAACAAGTATAGTGATGAAGTAAGGGTCGAACCCAAGAGAGTTGAGGGTTTTAGATGCAATTATTGATTATGATGACAAGTGACACAAGGGGGGGGGGGGTTGGTTGAATTGATGCACAAAAACTTATGAAAACGATGACTACGACAAGTAAGACAATAATGGGTGAATCTACACTAGGTTGATTCTAAGCATGCAATTGCTACTTTGGTGCGTTCCTTTTACAAGTTTTTAAGTAAGCTCCCGTCTCGATCATACATATGTGTTGAGCCAACCGGCATCAACACTACTTAACTTATTACAGTTCCGTAAACCTACAAGAACAAATAATAAGTTAGCATTCAAACAAAGACTAAGGGATATAAGGAAAAGATTAAAACCGTTAAACTTATCTTTATAATTGTGTTCCTTTTCTTTAAGTATTTACAACCCGTTATTACTTAAAGTTGCTACTAGATTAAAGACCCGAACCCGGAACCTATTAATCCTAGTTGTTTACATGCACTTTATAACCTAAGGTGATCAATCATAAGCAATCATGCAATTTAAACAATGAAGATCAAGGAAACATAAAGCATTACCGAATAAAAACTTATATTAAAAGAACTTACAACCAAAGTAACAAAGCAGCTTCAAACCAACCCAATGTAACAAGGGAGTTAGCAACTCATTACAATGGAAAAACTAAAGTCTAAAATGGATTTTGTGAAGAAAAGCATGGATGATTCTAGCAATCAGCCATGGACTATTTATACTACAAAAGACACTAAATTAGGAGTAAATAGCCGGCCTAAAACAGCCACCTTTAATGCCATAAAGGTGGTGTAAACATCCGGAGTAAAGCTTCTGGCGTTAAACTGCAGGGGCGGCCTTCAGGACCCGCAGGGGCGTTGAAGGCAAAAACGCTTGATCTTCTTCATGGCCGTAGGAGCGGCTAAGATGGTCCGCTGGGGCGGATCTTCAATGCTCTTCAAACGTCTGACCTTTCGCCTTCCTGACGTTTCTATTGTCAAGGCGCAGGGGCGCCTCAAGGCCAACGCAGGGGCGGTGACACAGACTGTTCACCTTCCAGCTCCCAGGGCGAGGCGCAGGCCAGGCGCAAGAAACGTCGCGGGGGCGCTGATCTTCGTCTTGTCAAGGCAAGCCACCGCAGGGGCGCCGATGGGAGGCGCAGGGGCGGTGACTTGTATCTTGGCCGGCGCTGGTGAAGGCGCTGGGGGCGCTTTAGTGGGAAGTGTCACCCGCTGGGGCGGCTGCAAGGACCCGCTGGGGGGTGAAGTAGCAGAAGCTTCACTTCGTGATCTCTCTTCATTCCTAAGTGCCTATAACTCCTTTCTTAGCTTCTTTTGATCTTCTTCTTTTGGATTAAGGAGTTAGTAGCATAAACTGACTCTAATGCAATAAAAAGACTCTAAAAACTACCCTAAATGATAGTGATTTCATCACCTATCAAACTCCCCTATACTTAGACCTTTTACTCGTCCCGAGTAAAATAAATATCAGCAGTTAGACTCAAGGTCTCATGAAGCAAGGGAAAGAAAGAAAAGATAATGAAAACAAAAGAAGAAAAGAAGAAATGAAAAGAGAGGAAATGTGAGAGAAAGAAATACTACACTCGATGTCTCCCCTTCTTATGTCGCCAAAAGCCGGAAGGAAATCCTACACTCGATGTCGCTCATTTTGTCAATGTGCCCTTTCGGGTTTTCACCTTGCCACTCTTCTTCTATTCTCACTTTAACTCACATCCCTCAAGTCCAATTTTGCACTAACCTAAGGTTGGTCGGACTACCTTCTTTTTACCTAAACCACCCTTTCGGGTTTTCGGTTTATCCAAGGATTTTCATGCCTTTTTCATTTCTTTGGCTTTTTTTTATTTACTGAATTCAATAATGCAAAAACAAATACCAAAAACAACTAACAAATTGTACAAGCAATGATATATATCCCTCCCCCATACTTGAAGTACACTTTGTCCTCAAAGTGAAAATGAGTCAAAGATAAATGTGGGAGAAGGGAAAGAAATGTACCCCTCGCTGGGGTGGTCCAGATGGACCACCAGGACCCTCCTTTGGGGGGTAAGGGAAGTGGCGGAAGAAATGCTCCTTCCGCTGGTAGATGTCATCAATGCGGTCCTCTTGAGCCTCCATCCTCTCTCGAAATGCAGTCTCATAGCTAGCCTGCCAGGCTAGCTGCTGAGTCTCCAACTGCTGCCGATGAGCCGCCTGCCAATCATCCTAACGGCGGTCAAAATGGGTGGTCATGGAGGAGGCGAAGCTGGACTGCCACGCCTGCTGCTGCTCAAGCATGGACCGCTGATACTCTGTCTGCCACGCCTGGTGCTGTGTACTCAAAGCAGCCATCTGAGCCTGCAGACTCTCCACGGTTTGACTGTCGTGTCCCGCCGTCGGCATCTCCTCATCTGTGGTGTGGGTTCTGCTAGAGTCGGCATCTCCTCATCAACCCATCTATCTTCAGGAGCCTACATCTCCTCATCAACCCTTCAGTATAACGTGGCACCTCCAAACCTTCTTCCAATGAAGGAAGATCCATCACCTGTGCAGCTAATAATGAAATGATCCCTCCTCCGGTGATGTCACGAGGCTCATTCTTCCTAATCCGCTTTAGAGCGGAGAAGAAAAGATAAGCCCAATCCGGCACAAATTCATTGGAGGGACAAGCATAGAACAGTGGAAGGTCCTTAAGGGTGACCTTATTCTCTTCCTTGTGTCCACAAAAGACACTCATGAAGACCTTGGAGATGAGCCTTAAACAGGGGTGAGTGAATTTGTTGGAGTACTCACCCCCCTGCATGAAACTCTGACCTAGTAGCGGCCTGCCAAAACTCCAACAGATCCGGTGTCGGAATGGGTTCCATCCAGTCATCGGAAGCTGCAATGGTCACTCCCAATGCCTCTTGTATTTGAGTGTAATCCGATGTGTACTTCCTCTTGTTGTAATTGAATGACACTCCTATACACAATTGGTCTTCCGTCTCCATTTTGAATGTTGCTACGAACTGTCTAGTGAGGTCGGGGTGTGTTGGAGCGCTCTTTATCAGAAAATCTCCTAACCCGGCATTGTTAAGAAATTCCTGCATACTTTCCAACATTCCGAGATTTTCCAATGTCGAAGCATCAAGGAACCGGGTTGCATGCACCTCCCGGCTTTGAGCAATACTGTATTGGTCCTTCTCTCCTTGCGTCAACTTGTATTTCCTTTGTGGTTCCATCTCTTGCAGTTGGTTAAGTAAAAAGTTAGAAAGTTTAGCAATTTGATCAAGAGACGAACCTTTTGTCGTGATTTACGCAGGGGCGGCTTGATGCGGGGGCCGCAGCTTGCAGGCGCAGGGGCGGGCGAAGAGCAGGGGGCGTTTATGGGGTTTCGGCGAAGGTGGTGGCGATGGGTCTACTCCGGCTTCTAGTTGCTGTCACCGGAGGGGGAATTGGTGGTTTAGAGTAAGAGGGTAGTGGTGGTGTTTATGTGAAGAAGGGGAGAGGGTCAATGTGGTGGTTGAGTGAAGGTGGTGACGCAGGGTTGCCAAAGGAGGCGCGACGGCGTCAGAGGGCAGCGGTGCGAAGGTTTTCGGAGGCGCGAGGGCGGGGGAGGCGGAGCGGCTAGGGTTCGAAGGATGAATGGAGGTGGGTTGAAGTTGGGGGTAGATGTAGGTTATTTTTGGGAAGTATATTTTTTGGGCAGTATATTTTTTTCTTTCCTTAAGAGAGCCGCAGGGGCGGCGTTTGTCACCGCGGAGGCGGTGACAAGGGAGAGGGGGCACGCAGCCTCAGCGCCGGGGGCGGGGCTGAGGATGAGTGTCAAGGGTGCCCGCCGCAGGGGTGGAGTGACGTTGCCGCAGGGGCGGTGACTGTAATGTTACAGCGCAGGCCCAGCGCCGGGTGCGGTGCTGGGCATGGGTGTCACCGCAGGGGCGGGGACTCAGATCCGCAGGGGAGGTTTTCTTGACAGTAGCTCCTCTTCTTATTCCTTTGGGTTGCCTCCCGAATTAGCGTCTTTGTTTTACATCGTTGGCTCGACATAAGGACTCTTCCTCTATGTTTGAACCTCTTCCTGCATCCCTTTTGGGTTTATAACCGTTTGCGACGGTAATCCTTCGGAGGCCCTAGTTTCAATACTTGTAATGGCTTCCGCCATTTGACCAACTTGCTTCTCAAGGTTCTTGATGCTTGATTCTGTTGTTTGGACATGAGTAGCAAAGTATTTAGTCAAAACATGCAACATATCTTCAGTTGTTTGATACTTACCTTGACGAGGTTGTTGTTGCTGGTTTTGTTGATCCCTCCAATGAAAGTTCTGTTGGTCACGCCAATTTGGCATGAAATTCTGTGCATAAGGATCATTCCTAGGTCTTTGCTGTTGCGGTTGTCCATAACCCATTACGTTTACTGTTGCATCGTCATCTTGGACTTGTGGGCACATGTCTGTGGGATGGTACGGGTCAGCGCATACTCCACAAGCTTTGAGCTGTTGTGGTGTTCCCATAAGTGTTAGCCTCTTCACCATTTCCTTCAATTCCGCTAGCTCGGTGGAAATCTAACTCTTTCCGGAACTCACAACATGAACTCCTTTCTTAGCCGGGGTCCTTCCAAAGTTCCGAGTTCCTTCCGCTAGTTCCTGCATCTTTTCCAAAGCAAGGTCAGGGGTTAAGTTAAGAATATTACCTCTGCAAGCCGCATCGACGATCCTCCTTTCATTGTCTAGCAAGCCATTGTACAAGTACAAGACTAGATATTGAGTTGAATATCCGTGGAAAGGACAACTGGATCGGAGACGCGCAAACCTCTCGAAGTACTCGTAGAGAGTTTCGTTCGCCTCTTGCTCGATGTTGCTTATAGCTTTCTTCAAGCTATTGGCCTTCTTGGCCGGAAAGTACTTCTCCAAAAACGCCTTGTGAAGGTTCTCCCAAGTGTCAATGCTTCCGGATGGAAGGTGGTAATACCAATCATCCGCAGAATCTTTGAGCGTGAAACCGAATGCTCTCATCTTGATTTGTTCTTCAGTAATGTTGGCTGGTTTCATGCTCATACACACGGTATGGAACTTCCCAAGGTGTTTGATTGGATCTTCACCACTTAGCCCATCGAATGATGGAAGTAGGTGAATAAGGCCCGGCTTGAGCTCAATGTTTACTCCTTCCCCCAATGCCGGTATAGTGACCGCAAGAGGGTTTTGAGCCAAAGTGGGCTGCGGGAGTTGACGAAGTGTACGGTCAGCCATCTCTTGTTGAAGTTGTTGGTGTCTTCGTTGCCGGTTGTGCGTCCTCTCAATTTCTGGATCAGAAGAAGCAAAGCCGGAATTAGTAGCACGGGTTTGAACCATATAATGGTTCAAACCAATAATCAATAATAACAATAAAACACAAAAACTCCTCGGCAACGGCGCCAAAATTTGACCGAAGGTATTTCTATGGTCGTCTATACCCAATCAAAAGTAAATCCTGACTTAGCACTAAAAACAAGCATAGTGATGAAGTAAGGGTTGAACCCACGAGAGTTGAGGGTTTTAGATGCAATTATTGATTATGATGACAAGTGACACAAGGGGGGGGGG
>BSUD01000007.1:51556393-51627061 GCA_033239045.1 Fagopyrum esculentum
GGGGGGGGTTGTTGAATTGATGCACAAAAACTTATGAAAACGATGACTACGACAAGTAAGACAATAATGGGTGAATCTACACTAGGTTGATTCTAAGCATGCAATTGCTACTTTGGTGCGTTCCTTTTACAAGTTTTTAAGTAAGCTCTCGTCTTGATCATACATATATGTTGAGCCAACCGGCATCAACACAACTTAACTTATTACAGTTCCGTAAACCTACAAAAACAAATAATAAGTTAGCATTCAAACAAAGACTAAGGGATATAAAGAAAAGATTAAAACCGTTAAACTTATCTTTATAATTGTGTTCCTGTTCTTTAATTAATTATAGCCCGTTATTACTTAAAGTTGCTACTAGATTAAAGACCGAACCCGGAACCTCTTAATCCTAGTTGTTTACATGCACTTTAGAACCTAAGGTGATCAATCTTAAGCAATAGTTAACATGCAATTTAAACAATGAAGATCAAGGAAACACAAAGCATTACTGAATAAAAACTTATATTAAAAGAACTTACAACCAAAGTAACAAAGCAGCTTCAAACCAACCCAATGTAGCAAGGGAGTTAGCAACTCATTACAATGGAAAAACTAAAGTCTAAAATGGATTTTGTGAAGAAAAGCATGGATGATTCTAGCAATCAGCCATGGACTATTTATACTACAACAGACACTAAATTAGGAGTAAATAGCCGGCCTAAAACAGCCACCTTTAATGCCATAAAGGTGGTGTAAACAGCTGGAGTAAAGCTTCTGGCATTTAACCGCAGGGGCGGCCTTCAGGACCCGCATGGGCGTTGAAGGCAAAAACGCTTGATCTTCTTCATGGCCGCAGGAGCGGCTAAGATGGTCCGCTGGGGCAGATCTTCAATGCTCTTCAAACGTCTGACCTTTCGCCTTCCTGACGTTTCTGTTGTCAAGGCTCAGGGGCGCCTCAAGGCCAATGCAGGGGCGGTGACATAGACTCTTCACCTTCCAGCTCCCAAGGCAAGGCGTAGGCCAGGCGCAGGAAACGTCGCAGGGTCGCTGATCTTCGTCTTGTCAAGGCAAGCCACCGCAGGGGCGCCGATGGGAGGCGCAGGGGTGGTGACTTGTATCTTGGTCGGCGCTGGTGAAGGCACTGGGGGCGCTTCAGTGGGAAGTGTCACCCGCTGGGGCGGCTGCAAGGACCCGTTGGGGCGGTGAAGTAGCAGAAGCTTCACTTCGTGATCTCTTTTGACTCCTAAGTGCCTATAACTCCTTTCTTAGCTTCTTTTGATCTTCTTCTTCTGGATCAAGGAGTTAGTAGCATAAACTGACTCTAATGCAATAAAAAGACTCTAAAAACTACCCTAAATGATAGTGATTTCATCACCTATCAGGTTTCTAACTGAGAATTTTCGAAAACGATTTTGTGTTTCTTCTCTGGATGTGATCTCAGTGAATATAAAGATTGCAGATTCACTTTAAAATCCTTACATGCTTGAAAGGTTTTATGATATGTTTAAGTTGCTATTTGCTTTGTTTTAAAATGCTAGCATTTATAATTCTATATCTTTATCAAAATTATGTTGAATTTGAAGGTTGACACCACATTATGAGTTCTCTCACTCTCTCCCTGGTAAGACCAAGGCAATTCATTCTCTTCTCTTTTTCTTGATAATGCTTAGCCCCTCATATACATTTTTTTTCCTCCCTTTACCTATCCGGGAATTTGGAAGCAAGTGGTGAAAGCAAGTGAAGTAAAAGTTGAGAACTTGGCTGGAAGTGAAAGTGTTAGAAAGTAATAATAGGTTTGGGAAAGTCAATCATGATGATGAGTAACTCGGCACCATTCACATAACCGGGTGTTTGTGTCTTGCCAAAGTCGGATTGAGCGATATTCCTAACGGGTCATGGTATGTACATCAAAGGTTTGATGCATCTCAAGAAATTGATGATTGCTAATCTCCTAGGCTTCGGTTATTGTGCACCTATGTCCATGCATCCCAAAAATCAAAGTAAAAAAAAGGAAAAGTGTGAAATAAGCAAAGCTTATTGGTGGAGGGTGTTGAAATTCAAGTGAAAGTGAAGTAAGATCATTTTCTCGGATTCTAGCACCACACTCCTTATATACATCCCTACCCTACACTTTTCTCTTAGGGTGATCTAAGGGGGAAGCGCACCATCAAAAGGTTTTTTGAATAATTTTTCATTGATCTTTTTTACTTATAATCCATCCTATCCTCTATCTAATATTCGAAACTTGCGTGGGGACAATCAAGGGACAAGTATGGGGTATTTTGATAGCATGTATTATAGTCTATATTTTGAGACTGGATTAGACGTTTTATCTTCATAAATCTGCATCTGTGAGCATACATTCTGTGATTATAGTGCTATTTCATCTACCTTTGCGGGAATCGAGGTCTATACCTAGTTTCGTTGTAATCGTAGGTAAAATGGCACGTTTTGGACCAAAATAGAGCTAAGGGAGCTAAGGAGTCATTGAGAGCTACATTCTGAAGCTTAAGGAAGAACTCAGGAGACATGGAAATGGATTAAAGATTCACTTTGGACCAGATTTGAGAGATTTCACATTCACTCCAGAGTCACCTCGGTCAGCTACAGTACCACCTCGACCGAGGTGATTTCGAGGAGCGCCCCGAACGAGGTAGACACCCTGTCGCCGGCGAGGAGATATATTTTATGGCTGAGATCTTTTAATTATGGAAAGAAGATCTCATATTTTTGGGCTGGATTTCTGGAAGGAAGAAAAGATATTCAGCTGATTTATTTGGATTTATTTTATAGGAAAATATCTTTTTAAGATATTTTATCTTTGGAAGATAATTTTCCTATATAAAGGGTTGGATTTTTCACAAATTCAATCCATGCTTAGATGTGCTGAGACAGCCGCTGCATCAAAGTCCTGTGATTGCAGAAGATTTCCCTTCGGAGTTGAAGGAAGAAGGAAGATTTCCTTGTTGAAGATAACCTTTGAAGGAGTTTTTGTGAGATTTCTCTAGGCTATTTTTGGTTACTTTTGGTTGGTTGTTCTTGTTGATTTGTGACTTGGAAATACTGATTTGTCACATATTTGATTCAGTTATTCAAGTTCTTTTGTAAAAGTCTTCTTGTTTGATAATTGATTCTTTCTTTATAAAGTTGCTTATTGTTATCATGATGATTGTTGGCTAAGTTTCTTTTGCAATTCTAGGGTGATTGACTGAAGGTTATGGGAAAGACGATGATAGAATGATCTTAATCCCAGTCGGACCCTGAAAGCTCGAGTCTTTATCTTAACCAACGAACATCTCGCTCAGTCGATGAACACCTCGGCCGGGGTGGATTCTGTCTGACCGAGGTGAACGTTTTCCTGATCCTAATCCGAGTTAAGATCCAGTTTGCTAAACCCTATCCTTGTTACACCTTTCCTGGTTCAATGCAAGCCTAGGATGAGACTTACCCGGTGATTCCTTTGTTTGTTTACCTAAGATCATGAGCGATAGGTAATAAAGGTTTATCCTTTATTGGGGTTTGAGCGTGCTTCCATTCCAATCTTGAGAGTTAGCCTGAGACTTACCCGGTAAAGGTTGATTTTATCCACTTGGTTGGTGTGTTAGTTTGATGTTTTGTTCTTTACCTTAGTTCCTTGCGACTTACCCGGTAATAGGAATTTCGGTTTGGGATAGTGAGTACAGAGACTTACCCGGTGATCTATTCCAATGTTAGAAACACCTTCCCTTTGCAAAATCCCAGCTTTGTCCGCTATATCCTTAGATCTTGAGTTTGAACCACAATTGGATGTCTTGATCTCTAGAATCCGCATTTCTCCTTATTTGACTTATATCATCTTTGATTGCTTTAATTGTTTTTGTTACTTGCATTACTTGACAACTGATTATGTGCTTGGTTTCACCTAAGTCCCTATGTTCGACCTCTGGAATTTCTTGCTTTTATTACAATTGACCCATACACTGCGGGTTCGCATCCTTGTTTAAGCATATTTCCTCGGTTATAAATTTAAAGCTTGCACACACCTTTTGGAGCGAACAGAGCGCCCACTCTAAACTCTAGAGAACGGCGCCTCTTGTCGGCATAAGACTGCTATCGATTCTACGCTACAAAAATACGCTCTCGGATCAAAGCTACATGGGTGATGTCGTCTTGTATCTTCTTAGGAGCTACTCCACCCGCAATACTCGGCTCGTCCCCATATAGAGGTGTACAACATCTCCGCCCATACAACGCCTCATAAGGAGTCATCCCAATTGATGCATGCCAATTGTTATTATACAAAAACTCGACTAAGGGGAGAGACGATCTCTCCATTCCTGTCACCAATCCAAAACACACGCTCTCAGCATGTCCTCTAAGGTGTGGATGGTCCGCTCGGACTGACCATCTATTTGAGGATGATATGTTGTCATAAAATAGAGACTCTTTCCCAAGGCTACATGCACTTTTTGCCAATATCTCAAGGTAAACCATCCATCTCTGTTAATTACGATGGTCCTCGGTACTTCATGGAGTCTCAAGATCTATCTAATCGTGTTCGCTCCAAAAGGTGTGTGTGCAACTCTTAAATTCATATCCTGAAATATATGTCTAATGATAAGCGAACTTGCAGTGTACGGATCTATCATAGTAAGAACTAATATTCCGGAGTCGATCTCAGGGATTCGGTGAGAGTAAATTCAGCAAAGCAATCTAAATCAGCTAGCATTCAATAGCAATGATCAAATGGAAAGATAAGAATATGTAATATAATTGGGGAACGCAGATTCTAGAGATCAAAGAATTTGATTGTGATTGTTGATTCAAGATGTCTATGGATGTAAAAGACAGAGCTGGGATTGCAAGGTTTATGTTCTAAGACGGGATATTGTACGATGAAGTTCTAATACCCACTTATCTCAACCCAAAGGCTCTAAATAAAGGATGTTGAGTCATGATAAGATGGAGGATCTAAGGGAAGGATTATACTCTCAAACCAAACACCAAACCCAAGGGAAATCAAGTGAATCACAAAAGTAAAGGTTTGACACACTCAACCTTAATAGATGGTTTTGAATCCTCTATTACCTAGATTTTATAATCATTTGTAACCAAGCAAGGGAATCAACGGGTAAGTCTCTTCCCAAGCAAGGATATAGGTTAGAAAGGCTCAACAAGACTAGGGTTTAAGCAATCTTTAACCAAAACTCAAGGATATAACAATATATGTACGTTAAAGGAAACCACCGCAAGATCTTGGGAAATCTCGGCTGTGGAAATCAAGAACAGGCCGTGGAAACTCCTCTACGGCGGTTAAATCAAAACTCTCAAGGTCCAATCTGTTTTTAAGGGTTAATCTATCATCATCTAAACCATAACCACCAACCTATCACCTAGAATCGCAGGGGGTTTAGCCAACATTCATCATATTCATATCAACAATCATAAACGAAGTTAATAATGGGATGAAGCCAATAGAACGCCAAGAAACACAATGATTTCCAACTAATGAATCTCCAACTATCACAAACCAAATTAATCCACAAATAATCTCCGTTCTTATTTTCAAAACAAGGAAAAATCAAAAGCCAGAAAATCTCACAAAAATATCTTAATCTCCAAGTACGGGTTGTCAATCCGTTTCCAAGATGCAAATCCGATGCTCTTCAATGCCGTCTAGGGTTGTAACTTCTGTATTGTGAATCGTGTGATCAGCCGTCCCTCAAAATGCCGCAGCAACCCTCTTATTATAGGATAAAATTAGTGTTAGAAAGATCTCATTTTGGATGCTGACTTGGAAACCACGGTCCAGTACGGGAGGAATCTCGGCCGTGAAAACAACCCTTTGGCCGTGGTTTCTTCTCTGAGACGTGTTTCCTCTTTGTTCTCTTTTGTATCTTCTAAGCCATGATTTTATACTTCTCCTTAAGCTCTCAATGCTTCCCATTGAGGTCCACTTTGATCAATACCTCATGAATGCTCCATTTCCACTCCAAATAAGCGTCAATTCACCTAAAATCACCACAAAGCTTGTGTAGATCTCCATTCCAACATAACAGGGGAATATGTCCATAAATGCTACGAATATATGTCCATGTACACAAAAGAAGGGGAAAAACTACCTATATGCACATCTAAACTAACATCATATTTCATGCTATCAAAATACCCCATACTTGCCTCTTGCTTGTCTTCAAGTAAGGTTCAAATCTAGAATACCAAGATGTATGAAATATGAATGTGAAGACAAGGAAAAACACAATATTTTTGGTTTCGTGCTTCTATTCTAGGATCACTCTCTAAACTTGTTTCATAGCTTTTGAAAACTGTTATGTGAGCAAAAAGTCTCATGTCATGAAAAGAATAATCATACCTTGCAGAATTTCAAAACAAGCGTCATCACATGAAGCATATCAAAATCAATCATGGAAAATTCAATTTAAACCACAAAGCCAAACAACGTACTCAAAGATCTTAAGGTCTTTCAAATGAAGGACAAGAAACGCGTTAGCGTGGGATGTGTATAGGATATATGGTAAAAAAATCCGGGAAAAGGAAAATAACATCACAACTGCATTAAGGAAACTCAATATCCACCAAAAGCTCTTTTTCTCTTCTTTTTTAGTATTTTCTTTTTATACTTTCACTTTTGAGAACAAGGATAGAGGTACACAATAACCGAAGCCTAGGAAATCAACAAACCTCAATTTCTCGAGGTGCCTCAAACCGTAATGCACATACCATGACTCATTAGGAATATTGCTCAATCTGACTTTGGCAAGACACAAAAACCCAACTATGTGAATGGTGTCGAGTTACTCATCATCATGATTGACTTCCCCAAACCTATTTTCTAACACACTTCATCACTTTTGACTTCAAACTTCAGAACTTTCACTAACTTGCATCCAATTCCCGGATAGGTAAAAAAGGAGGCAAAATATACATGAGGGGCTAAAAGCGTGAATTAAGAAGAAGAAGGGAATACAAATCGAAGTGCCTTAATCATATCAATAAGAAGTGCAAAAACTTATAAAGCGGTTTCAACCTTCAATTCTCAACATGATTTAGAGAAAATTCACTTTATAATTGCTTGACTAGGCTGCTCGTCCACCTGGTAAACCCACATCAACACCACTTCCACTGCATCACAAATTTGTTCCTCAGGATGGTACACTCCTCTCATACCCTTTTGCATATCGTTCCCTTTTTGGTAAGCTAAATTTCCTCACCAACACGAGACCAGACATTTGCTACGTTGTCAAGAGTTTAAGTCAGTTCATGCAAGAGCCATACTCTCATCATACGATTGCCTTACATCATACGTTGTACTATGTACAAGGAACTATAGGTCATGGCATATTACTCAACAGTAGTGAACATCTTACACTTCTAGCCTACACTGATTCAGATTGGGCTTCATCCCCCTACACTAGAAGGAGTGTTAGTAGTTACGTTGTGCTACTTGGGACGTCTCCTATAAGTTGGAAATCAAAGAAACAGTCTATGGTATCTCGTAGTTCACAGTCTATGGTATCTTGTAGTTCTGCTGAGGCAGAATATAGTGCAATGGCCCAAGTTGCAGCTGAAGTCAGATGGCTAGTACGTCTCCTCCAAGAGCTAAGGTTGCAACCACCACAGTCTATTCATTTGCAGTGTGATAACAACTCTGCAGCCCAGCTTAGTAAAAACCATGTTTTCCACGAAAGAACCAAACATATCGAGATCGACTGCCATTTCACGAGGGACAAGGTCATGGAGGGTTTATTACAAATACACCATGTTCCTACACACGATCAACTAGTTGATGTCATTACCAAAACCATTGCTTCACCTCAACAGAATCGATTACTTTCTAGACTAGGAATGTCTACTCTTCCTCGTTTAAAGGGGGTGTTGGGGATAGCAATATAACAGAATCAACTATACATATTGTATAAATACATCATTTATACATCATAATAAACAAGCACAATATTCTGTTTACAAAATCTCTCTCTCTCTCTCTCTCTCTCTCTCTCTCTCTCTCTCTCTCTCTCTCTCTCTCTCTCTCTCTCTCTCTCGTTTACATACACAAACATCGACATATAATTTTTTAAAAATTTATATAAAAAAAATTGATGTATTATAATGGTTATAACTAATTAACCCAAAAAGTAATTAAAAATTTATTATAATTTTAGATAAAGTTAATGTTAGTATACTATTTATGAAGTTGATAAAGGTGAATAAAAAATTTAAAATAAATTTCAAATTTTAAAATATAAATGTTAAAATAGAGATCATTTAAAAAGTTTGAGTCTTTTTCCGTTTGGTACCCTTGAGTTTTTGGCTTTTTCAGATGGTGCCCAAAGTTTTTAACGTTTCCGCTTGGTACCCCTGAGGTTTTGGTTTTTTCGTTTCGTACCCTTATTTCTTATTTTTGGTCTAAAATAACATTTCTTATATTAAAATTATAATAATAAAAAAGGAAAAAAAATATAATAAAAAAATTTATATTATAAATTTCGAAGAAGTATATTTTAATTAAACAACCTAAATCATATATTAATAAATTATGATATTTCTTAAAATATAAAATTTTGACCTGTTTTTTTATGATTTTTTATATATTTATTACTACATGATACTTTATCATATGTTGCATACAAACATGAAAATTTTCTTATGTTTTATATTAAATATAAGAAATTTAATTTATATTTATATGATATGTTAATCGAAAATTTTAAAATTAAACATAATTTATAAGTATATGTGTAGGCCTCATAAAATTGCTAGCCCAATACTTCTGATGCAATTGTACAGTAAATGAACTAGCATTGCTCCATTTGCCTAAACCTTCTAGCCTTAAGAGTTCGGCCAAGAAAGGGCTTGCTTCACCTTTTTGTTGACCTTGTTCTCTAACCTGTACACATGTCAACAAAAGTAGTAAAATTCTCAGTTAGTGTTCAGCTTCATACGGATGCAATTGCAAACTAATGGGACAAAAGAAGAGAGAACATTAACCTTTGCACATCTATTAGCAACAACCAGCATTGCAACATTCTTATCCCCCAGAAAAACTGATCCCAACTCCCTTCCAATGGAGGCTACAGTATATTCCACCCTGAAGGTGACCTCTTGATTCGATGAACATTGTATTGTATACATGTGTTAGGACATTGCAAAAAAAATAATTCTCTGAAACATAGGCTTCCACCAAATTGAATCAAGTACATTATTTTTTTTCTTGGAAAAAATGAACAACCAAAGACAACACATCCTTGATTGGCAAACCAACGAAATTATGAGTAGATACACCGGAGAATTAAGTATCAGGCAATTACTCACCTTTCCTATGCACAACTTCCTCAAATACTCTTTTCTTTCTCAAGCATATGGCTCATCTATACCTCCCCTACGAGACTATCACAAAAACCGAATATAATAATAAATCTCAGACTTCAGCATATACAAAATAACAACATTCTTAAATAGTTAAATTAACATAGTGAGTAAGAAATCGGGCATGGCAGTGCAGGTTAGTAAATGGAAGTGTTATCCTTGTAATTGCAATACAAGCATAGGCAAGTGAACCAAAAGTTCTAACATTTACTATAAAATGTAAGCATGTGAAAACAACTGACCAATCTAGGAGCAATAACGGAAGATAATGTGATGGTCTTTTCAGGAGGAATCATGTTTGGCTTTGTGATTCCAACAATCACCAAGCAATCACCAAAGGGAACAACCTTCACTTTCCCCTTCAACCATCCCGACGCCGCAGCTGTAGTCGCCATCAACACACCGATCTGCACCTCCTTGAGAACAAGAGGTCGTGAGAAGGGAATTTGTACCTCCTTGAGAATTGATTGTATCCAGATTGTTTCACATGTCCAATGGACTAAGGCTCGATATTCATTTTTTGTTGTGGGCCTAGCAATGGTGGGTTGTTTCTTTGAGGACCATGAAATGATATTTGATCCATGGAAGACGTAGTAAGCACAAACTAACGTCTGTCAAGCTTATCACTTCCTCAGTCTACATCAAAGAATGTGGACAGATTGTGTTGAGGTGTAAAGGATATGAAGAATTGGATATCTTTGGTGGCGTTTAGGTATGTGAGAATAAGCTTGACTCCTTGATAGTGAGTTTGTTGAGGATTATGCATAAATTGGAAGACTCGATTGATAGCGAAAGACACATTTAGTTTGGTGAATGCTAGGTACTAGAGGCTGCGAACAATGCTTCCGTATTTCTGAGGGTCTTCGAATGGTGCTGATGTAATGGAAGTGTCAAAATTTGAGGCCATTGCAATGGGCTTGAGGTTGCTCATGCCAGCTTTGTGTACAACTTTCTTGATATGTTTGGATTGGGAGATGAAGAATCCTTCAATAGCCCTCTTGATTTCCAGACCAAGAAAAAAAATGATCTACACCAAGATCTTTTACTGGAAAATGATTAGGCAGTGTAGACACAAAGCAAGAAGAGAGTTGCTTGTCGGATGCAATCACTAGCAAATCATCCACATAAACTAACATAAAAACAGAGTGTTTTCCTTGTCTGAAGATAAATAAGGAGTCATATACAAAGGGAGTGAAACCCATGATGATGAGAACATCACTTGGGCTAGAGAACCAGGTACGAGGGGCTTGTTTAAGCCTATAGAGTGATTTGTGTAATTTGCAAATATGATGTTGAAATTTAAATTGTACAAAACCTGGAGGTTGGGAGTTGTAGACCTCCTCTTCAAGGATACCATGTCAGAAGGCGTTTTGGATGTCCAATTGGTTGACGGGCCACTGATTCATTGCAGCTAGGGAAAGAAAAAGACGAATGGTGGAAGGTTTGGTTACGGGGCTGAAGGTTTCATTGAAATCAAAGTCAGGCATTTGGTGATAACCTTTGGCCACAAATGGTACCTTCCTTTTCTCAATTGGCCCATCAGAGTTCCGTTTGGTTTTGAAAACCCATTTAACACCAACGACATTAAATGAAGTGGTAGGAGGGACAAGAGTTCATGCACTAGTGGTGAGGAGAGCTTGAAATTTGGATTTCATGGCTGCTCACCATTTTAGAAATTGCGATGCTTGAGTAAAGCAAGTGGGTTCCTCGGGAACGATATGGGTACGAGAGCACTAGGGTGGCCAAGGCACTGTTCCATCTGTTCGAACCAGCGGTTTTAGATGTTTGGTTTTGAATCGAATTGTCATAGTGTGTGACGGAGGTGTTATTGAGGCTTGTTGTTGAATGGGAGATGATTGTGAAAGAGGGATGATAGGCCAAAAGAGGAGGCCGGAGAGAGATGGTGGCCTGGTTCTTGTGATTGAGTATTGGATACTAGGTTGGGGGAATTTGGGCCAACAGAGGGGGATGGGATCGGGCTTTGTGAAAGTGGGCCGTCAAATTGGTTGGATGAAAAAAGGTGGACACATCTGGCAAAGGTAGGGAGGTGGTTGGTGATGATGATGAAGGGTGTTTGGTATATGTGTTAGCTGAAGGAAAAATGTCCTCATGAAAAATAACATCTTAGGAAATGTAAACCCGATTTGTTTCTATGTCGAGACAAATGTAACCCGTGTGGGAAGAGCTATATCCAAGAAATATGGATGGAGTGGAGCATAAAGCGAGTTTGTGTGAATTGTATGGTCGAAGATTTGGAAAACATAGGCAACGGAAGACTTTTAAGTATTTGTAATCCGGTATCTTGTGAAAGAGAATCTCGTAAGGACTTTTGAATTGGGTTATTGGGGATGGTAGACGATTTTGTAGATAAACGGATGTTTCGGAAGCATAGTCCCAAAATGTGAGGGGTAGAGATGAGTGTTTTAGAATAGTCAGTCCCATATCGACAATGCGTCGATGACGGATCTCTATGCTTCCGTTTTGTTAATGGGAATAAGGACATGTAAGGCGATGGGTGATTCCCAATTTTTTTGAATAATGGTGTGAGTGGTTTGAATTCGGTGCCATTGTCGATTTGAATTGAGATGAATTTTGTGAGAAGAAATTGGAGACAATATTGATGAAAGATTGAAGGATAATCGAGACATCGGATTTGGGTTTGCAAGGGAATATCCATAGAAATTTGCTAAAATCGTCAACAACAGTTATGTAGTAACGATTTTCATTTAAAGATAGTTCATGGGTTGGGCCCCAAACATCACAAAAAAAGTAGTTGTAAGACATAGATAGAGATTGAAGGGTTGGGATAATGTGGTAAGGCATGGGCCTTGGCCCAACTGTAGGAAGTGCAAGGAGCACATGTGTATTGGGATTTAGGTTTGTTGGGTTCCTAAAGGAGGAAAGGCGATCTGGTGATATGGCTAGAGGGATGCCCAAGTCGTAGATGCCAAAGATCGGTGATGGGTGGTAGGACAATGGTGGAATGCAACGCCGGTGGTGCCGTTGACGCCGATAGAACATACAATCCTTCCTTAACGGTACCCTTGAGAAAAGGAGCATGCGTCTGTGAATGTTTAACAAGAAAATGGTCAAAATGAAATTCGAAGAAGACGTTATTGTCAACACAAAACCGATTGACTGAGAGAAGATTCTTAGTAAGAGAGGGTGTGTGAAGAAGATTTTTAAAGCTGAATAGTATGAGTAGGGGAGAACAGAGATGCAGAACCATGATTTGAATTGGAATAATGGAGCCATCACCAAGGGAAACCTCTTTGAAACTTCACCTTGATTATAAATTTGTATAGGTGGTGATGATGGAAGACTTAAACACAAATGGAGTGGTTTTATACACTAACAATTTATTGATTATATATCGAGTTGTTTGGTTTGGTTTTGTGGTTTGTGTTGAATGTGTGCAGGTTTTGAAACGCATTTCAAAGGACCTTGAAATCGGATGCAAGGAAAGACAAGGTGTTTAGAGTGATTAAAAGACAAAGGCCTTGAAAGCCATTACAAGGGATCAAAAATCAAGACACGCTAAATCTCTTGAACTCTATGAAAACAAAGCACGTTCAAGGAATTCAAATTCTACCAAAACGCCAAACAAGATCTTCTAAGAAAGATATGCTCACCAAGAATATATGTTTAACAGAAGATCTCAACCGACCAAGAAAGATTTAAGTCGTAAAAGGATCTTGCAACAATCCACAACCGAAAGCACAAAGATTCTCTCTCAAACGGAATTTAATATCTTCGCAACAGATACGAGAAGATTATAGACTAGAGAGATTAACGTGTTTCAAGGAGATGAAGATGGTAGAAAATCCACAAACGTCTACCTCATCTCAACCAAGAAGCAACTTTCATGGAGAAGAAGAATCATCTTCAAACGGTCATCTTCCCAACGGCTAGACGACCTCTCCATAGAAGACTATAAATGAAGATATCGATTGAAGAACAAAAACAACGAGCTCACACGGAAACATCTAAAGTCTTCAAGCGATCCAAAACATCTTCATTCGATCAAAACAGTTTTTCTTTCTCTTATTTACTAAAAGCGTTATCCCCTAGAGAGAGATAAAACTTGAGAGCTCCATTGGTATATCTAAAAAGTGTTATACTAGAGGGTGTGTTATTCTGCGAAGTAACTAGGCTATTATAGCAAGGTGAAGAGTTGAAGATAGATCGTAGAATTGGCTACAGTGAGAGAAGAAGGGGATTTCTTCTTGTTTGTATCTAGGACTCTTTGAAGCTGATAATAAATAGTTAGATCCTACGGCTATACCCTGGGATGGAGAGTAGGCTATTTGAGCCGAATTTCGTAAACATATCCTCGTGTCTATCTTGTACATTCCACACTTTATATGCTTTATTGTGACTAACTTTGTTTTGCAGGTGAGCAAAGTCAAGGCCCTTGAAATCAGTATCAAGGCCCTTGAAATCAAAGTGTGCTACAAAGAGCTGAGATCGACATCAAGGCTTTTAAAATAAGTTTCAAAGCCTTGAGATAGGTTTTTGCGAAAAGTTCTCATACTCTATTCAACCCCCCTTTTAGAGTATCTTTTATCCTTCAAATTCACCTAACGGTTCTTCAATTGGTATCAGAGCTAGACTCACGTATATTGATTTAACCATCAGTGAGACTAATCATGAATCCTGTAGGTGATGAAGGATTTGCTCAAGGAAGATCCTCATCTCGACCACCACTCTTTTGTGGCAACAACTTTGCCCATTCGAGAGCACTCATGTGTAACGACCGGATTTTGTTTCGTTACGCTTTAATAGGGTTAAAGGGGTTTAGAAAACGAAATTAAAAATTAGTGAAACTAGGATAAACAAGTTTATGCATGGAAGTCGTTTAACTAAGTACCTTGTTCTAAGTTTCGGGACGAAACTTATTTTAAGGGGGTACTGATGTAATATCCGGAATTTTTATTCCGTTTAATTCCGGATCAATTCGGACTTCGAGTCGTTGACGGTTTCCATTCTATCTAGTATTTCTTCCTTCACAAATTTTATTACTTTATGTAGAATTTAATGTAATATCCGGAATTTTTATTCCGTTTAATTCCGGATCAATTCGGACTTCGAGTCGTTGACGGTTTCCATTCTATCTAGTATTTCTTCCTTCACAAATTTTATTATTTTATGTAGAATTTAATTCACATAAAATGATAAAATTATATCAAGCTCTAATTCTTATAATTATGTATTATTTTATGTAGAATTTAATTCACATAAAATGATAGATTTATATCAAACCCTAGTTATTATAATTCATTCTTATCGATGACTTTAGACGAGATCATGACAAGGTGTGACGAGATCATGACTAAGCTGAGACGAGGCCATGACAAAGCCCGACAAATCTGTGACAAACTCATTCATGGGCCTGACAAGGCCATGACGAGTTTTGACAGACTTTTGACAAACATTTCAGCCCACTTATTTCTTAATCTTGCCATATTTCAGCCCATTGTTTCTTAATTGGATTGATTGTTCCCAGCCCTTACCTTAACCTTTGCTGGCGGATCAAGCAGCCCAGGAGGCCCAACAATCACACCTTCAGCAGCCCACACACTCAGCTGCTTAATGAGGCTTGCGGCAGCCCAGAAGAGTGTTAATTCCAGCCCAGAACTCCATGAGATGCTGCCCTATCTTCCACGTTATAACAGCCAGCCCTTTCCCTTCCCTATATCACGTAACAACAGTGAATAAATGAGGCAAATCCACAGCTGAAACAGCTTTACATTCACGCCAGAAGAAAAGGAGTTGCAACATCCTTGCTTCCAGATGCACGTAAACCTCTCCTCCCCTTCTTCTGTATCGACGCAGATCTCAGCAGCCCCATTGAAGCACCAACATTGCACAGCAGCAACCCCATTGAAGCACCAACATTGCACAGCAGCAGCCCCATTGAAGCACCAACATTGCACAACAACAGCCTCTTCTGTGCACTTCGACTCCAGGAGCTGTTGCATACGTTTCTGCATACGTTCGTTGGTCTCTCACTCCCTAGTTGTCCTCTTTCTATTCAGTCACACAATGGGCAAAATTTTATATTCCATCCTTGCTGTTTTACAGATCGAAAGCCTTCCCCATCACCATAATCTTTCCTAAGTTGCAATCAAGGTCTTAGTCTCCCTCCCTTGAATACGTATCTTTTGTAAGTTAATAAGTTAAAAGTGTACTATGTACTGCTGATGAACTTAGGACATTGAGATCAATAATTAGTTTGGGTTAGAAGAGGGTGACAAAAATAGTAGAAACAAATCAGCTGTAAATAATGGAGTTTTCTTTAGTTTTGAGAAGTTGAAAACTGTCAATATTGTAGACCAATGTTTAGGCGTTATATTGAAGATCCACCGTTGAATTTTTGATAGATCATAAAGGGATACACGTAGTTCACTTTGTAAAAATTTAAGAAGAAATGAACGGTCGGATTGAAAGTTATAGAGTCTCAAAGTGAAGTAGTTGAGCTGTTTTTCCAGCAATGAATTTTGACCAAGTATAGGAACGTTTTTAGTGTTGTAGCCAACTTCAAGGATTTTTGTAGAAGTGATAATTGAACAGTTTTAGGAAATTCTTGCTCCTATGAGTAGATTAGATATCCTAGATAATTTAGAGATTTATTTTAGAATTTTTATAAGTTTATTTTAATTTCATATTTGAAGTTGTAGTTGGACCTTAGTGACTTTTCGGGAAATAGAAAAGTGGGTAGTTTATCTAGTTTTACCTAAAATCATGCTAGCGAGTAGAATATGGTTAATTAGCCTCAAGTAAGAATTTAAGTACGTATTACGAGTTTTGGAAGTCTCGGGACCAAGGGTAAAATAGTCATGTTACCTTGAATAAGTACTATAATAAATTATGTCCAAATAGGATCTTACAGCTTAGGAGTTTCAGACTTCTAAGTACCTAGGGAAATGCATTGACCCACGTGCCTCCTTTGACAGGCAACTAGGTTTCTGCAGTTACTGGTTGAGTGGTGTTAAGAGAGGCGAGATTTGATTCTGGTAAGTCCACGGACTTACTTAGCTGGCTTCTTGTATGAGTGTAATGTGTATGAGTGGTGTTTGTTAGTTATGATAAACAAGGAAACCGGATTAGGCCGACTTTATTATTTATGTAATTGACCCAAGTGTATGATAACGGGTCGTGACATCATCTGCCTAGCTCTTGCGAGAGTCTAGGAGGTTCCCTGCGACCAGCCTAGTCCGGTAGACGGTCAGATGCATTAGTACCATTCCGCGTTGGTAAACGGGGACAGGGGCGAGGTTTGGGAATCCCTCGTGTCACAAAATAAGTATCATTAGTAATAACCTATCACCTAATTAAAGATAATAAAAGGATTGAGTGTTGCATGTTGATTGTGTATGTTGTGTGTTTGTGCTTTTACCTTTTATACTTATGCATAGAATGTTAGCTAACGGTTTTATACCGCTTGTAGATGCCTTGCAGGTTAAGACAATTGTAGAGAGATCCGGAGGAAATGGTCAGCCGGGTCCACGTACTCATTTAGTTGGGGATGAGGATGTCTTCTGTTCTTTATATGCATCATTTTAGTAGCTTTTCTTGTAACGCTGATACATATTCTCCATGTATATATTGTTTACAGTTTTCAAATGTTTTAAATACTTTTGTGCCTTGTTGTAAGATCTAAGTAAAAATTGTTGTCAAACTATGGTCGGGACCCATTGTGAGGTCCTAACCAGTAGCTCCCCGAGTTCTCAGAATTCGGGGTGTTACATCATGCGTATGTTCATTATGATCAGGACATGGAACTATGGAGCATCATTCAGAATGGCCCCAAAGTCCCAACTATGATAGTTGAAGGTGTCCAAGTCCCAAAGAAGGAAGCTGACTTCACACAAGCTGACTTGGATAGCGTGTGAAAGATCTACAAAGCTATGAACTTACTCTACTGCGGATTATATGCAAACGAATTCAACCGCATCTCATCATGCAAGAGTGCAAAGGAAATATGGGACAAACTTGTTGTCACATACGAAGGAACAAGTCAAGTCAAGGAAACAAAGATTAGCATCTTCCTCAGACAATATGAGCTATTCAAGATGAATCCAAATGAACCAGTCAAAGAAATGTTCACAAGATTCACTGAGATCGTGAACAACCTGGACTCACTAGGAAAAGTCTTCACAAATGAAGAAAAAGTAAGGAGGGTTTTAACGAGCTTACCTAAAGAAAAGTGGGGACCAAAGATGATTGTCATTGAAGAAGCTCAGAATCTCTCAACTCTTCCTCTTGATGAACTTCTTGGAAAACTCATCACACACAAAATGGTTCTTGGAGAAGAAGATGGAGAGCTCCCATCCATCACTAAGAATCTGGCATTAAATTCGAGGAAGGATGATTTACCATCAGAAGAGGAAGGTCAATCAAATTCGAGGAAGGTCAATCAAATCTGGGTTCCTAAAGGTACTAGACCACCAAACATGATCGAACCTGAATATGGACCGAAATATGTCATTTGGTCGACCCGGAAAGGTTGATGTTTGTTGTTTTGCAAGATATCCCCAAGGTAAAGTAGCATAAATGGATATTAGATAGTGGTTGCTCAAGACACATGAGTGGAAAAAGTTCCCTATTCTCAGATTTAAAGAAGCAATCATCTGGAGCCATTACGCTTGGTGATAAAGGAAAGTGTGACATTATTGGCATTGGAAAAATATGTTATAACTCATCTCACTTCACTGATGATGTATATCTTATTGACGGTTTGAAGTATAATTTGCTTAGCATCTCTCAAATATGTGATAAAGGCAACAAAGTATTGTTGATTCAGAAAAATGTGAAGTTCAAGACAAAACGACGGGTGACATTGTGCTTACTGCTCCTAGATGTAACAATGTTTATTCTATGAGTACTAACCAAGTTTTAGGAATTAAGCTAAAATGTCTCAAGGCCTTGACTGATGATCCAATGCTTTTGCATAGAAGACTTGGTCACGTAAGTATGCATACAATGCCGAAGCTACTTTCAAAAGATTTGGTACATGGCTTGCCAAACCTTAATTTCAAGGTAGATGAACTATATAAAACTTGTACACAAGGTAAAAAAACAAGAGGTTCATTCAAACCTAAGAAAGTTGTAAGTTCTTCTCGACCCATTGAACTCTTACATATGGATCTTTGTGGACCTATGCGTGCCAAATCTCCCAAAGGCAAGCAGTACATCCTAGTTATTGTGGATGATTTTTCTCGTTTCACATGGATTTCTTTCCTACGAGAAAAATTTGAAGCATTGTTTAAGTTTTCAAAATTGTATAAGGAGTTGCAAACCTTGAAAAACCTACCAATCATTTCTATAAGAAGTGATCATGGTCGAGAATTGATCAACTAAAGTTTGACTTATTTTGTGCAAAATATGGTATTTCACATAACTTTTCAACTCCTAGAACTCCTCAACAGAATGGAGTTGTGGAACGTAATAACCGCACTCTTGAGGATATGTCTAGGACTATACTTTTAGAAAACAGTTTGCCAAAAAGTTTTTGGGCAGAAGCAGTAAACAGTGCTAATTACATCTTAAATAGATGTTTAATTCATCCCATTTTGAAAAAAACTCCTTATGAACTATTTAAAGGAAGAAAACCCACTATTTCATATTTCAAACCCTTTGGTTGTACTTGCTTTGTTCATAACAATGGCAAAGATAATCTTGAGAAATTTTATGCACGTAGTGATGAAGCTATATTCATTGGATATGCTTCAAATAGAAAACTTATCGTGTTTATAACAAACGTACCAAAATTGTTGAGGAAAGTATTCATGTCATTTTTTATGAAAGTAATGATGGTACTTTGAGTGAAAATTTTACAAATCTTAATTTGAATCAACGAAAAGATCACAATTCGGATGAAGATGAAGATCCTAAAGATCAAGAAAAGAACATGCAAGAAATGATTCAAGATACCGGAGAAAACCCTCAAGACCTTGAAACACATCTTCAAGACCTTGAAACAGAAAATTGTGATGTCAGAACTCCGTTTCAAGGGCTTGAAACCCAACTTCAAGGCTTTGCGATAGGATCCAAGAGCAATACATCAACGGTACCTGAATCTAGTCAAGCATATGAGCCTCAATCGTCAGGATCTGTTCCGTCTTACAAACAAAGGAAATTTCAACATTCTTCATACCATCCACAAGAGAGTGTGATTTCAAATCCAAACGCAGGAGTTCAAACTCGATCTAAAGTAAACAACCTATGTGCATTCTTTGTGTTTGTGTCTCTTATTGAGCCAAAGAATTATGTTCAAGCTCTTTAAGAACCCGATTGGATCATTGTGATGCAAAACGAACTAAATGAGTTTGAGAGAAACAAGGTTTGGACTCTTACTACAAGACCAAAGCATCAATCTGTCATTGGCTCGAAATGGGTTTTTCGAAATTATTGGATGAAAGTGGCAAATTCATACGAAATAAAGCATGACTTGTAGCACAAGGCTATAACCAAGAAGCAGGTATTGATTATGAGGAGACTTTTACTCCGGTTGCCAGGTTAGAAGCCATACGTATGCTACTTGCATTTGCATCTTTCATGAGTATAAAAATATTTCGAATGGATGTATTTAAACTGGATAAAGCTCTTTATGGTCTTAAGCAAGCCCCTCGAGCTTGGTATGGAAGATTGTCTAAGTATCTTCTCGAAAACAAATTCAATAGAGGTTTAATTGATAAAACTTTATTAATCAAAATCAGAGGTAACGATATATTAGTAGTACAGATCTATGTTGATGATATATTATTCGGTGCTACTAATGATTCTCTATGCAAGGAATTTTCAAATATAATGTGCAGGGAATTTGAAATGATCTTAATGGGTGAGCTAAATTTCTTTCTTGGACTTCAAGTTACACAAGAAAAGAAAGAAATTTTTCTCAATCAAAGCAAGTATACTAAGGACTTTCTTAAGAAGTATAAGATGGATCAATCTAAGGTCGCAAAGACTCCTATGAGTTCGACACTTTCGCTTGACCATGACAAAGATGGCGAAAGTGTAGTACAAAAGGAGTATGGAGGTATGATCGGTTCATTGTTATATTTAATCGCTGTTCGACCTAACATTATGTTTAGAGTGTGCATGTGTGCAAGATTTAAAGCTGATCCTAAAGAGTCACACTTGATTGCTGTGAAAAGAATTTTTTGGTATCTCAATGGCACTAAGGATCTAGGGTCATGGTACCCACGTCAAAGCTCGTTTCACCTTGTTGGCTATTCAGATGCAAGCTTTGCAGGTTATAAGGTTGATAGGAAGAGCACTTCTGGATGTTGTCAATTCTTAGGGTCATCCCTAATCAGATGGCACTCCAAGAAGCAAAACTCTGTCGCCCTATCCGCAGCCGAAGCTGAATATATAGTTGCGGGAGCCTGTTGTGCACAAATTCTATGGATAGCTCAACAACTTCGTGATTTTGGCTTTGATTTGAAAGGTATTCTTATAAAATATGATAATACTAGTGCTATTTCAATTACTACAAATATTGTGCAGCATTCAAGGACTAAGCATATCGATGTAAGGCATCACTTCCTACGTGATCATGTTGAGAAAGGTGATGTTTCGATCTCTTTAATATCAACTAACTTGCAGCTTCCAAATATCTTTACCAAGCCCCTACCTGAAGATCAATTTAATTTTATAAGATTAGAGTTTGGTATGTTGAACAAGGAAGCATTAACGTAAGGGGAGTAAGTTATTTTATTTTCTCCTTCGTATGCAGCCCAATTATCTTTTCAAGGGCCTTAAAAGGCAATTCAAGGGCCTTGAAACGAGATTCAAGGGTAAATTGATTTACACGGATCCTTTAGGAATCAATATCACTTAAATATTCTAATTCCTAAATTTTTTTATAAGAAAGAGCTTTAAGATCTTAGTGAACTTACGTTGATGTGACTTCTTCCCTTAAATACCACTTCTCGTCCTTCTTTATCTCTTCCACTTAACCTTCTCTTTGCAAACTTCCGTGCTTTACTCTTCCAATTTTCACAAACCTGCTTCTTCTCTCTTTCAAAATTTTCCATGGCTTCCAAGAGATCTTCAGTTTATGATGCCGCATCATCTGCCCCCAAACGTTAGAGAGTAATTCAAATCTCTTCTGACTCAAACTCTTACTCAAACTCCGGCTCAGATTCAAGCTCTAGTTCCCCATTTCATTTGGATGATTCTGAAACTTTTGCCAAGGCGGGTCTTCCCTCACACTGGTTCGGAAGTCAGATTGCAGTCAAACATTGGATGAATGGGTTCAACGATCGGAATGAATGCATGTGTGAATTAGTCGATCGAGAGTTATTCACATGCCTCTCTCTACCAGGGCTCGAAGTGCTTCAAGCCAGTTCTATCTGAATTATTCTCAACCCAGGGGAGACATCTTTTCCAAGATTAACCAAGTTGCTCTACGTCAACTTATCAGCTCGACGAGAAAGGGGGGAACTTGTCCTAGAATCTGTCGTTAAAGGTAAGAAAATTACTCTTACTTCTGAAATTATTGCTGAAATTTTTGGGATTCCCCGATTCAACTCTTTCGATCACCCTACCCCATCTAGAACTGTTAAGATGGCTAAAGAACAGTTTCTTCTACCCAATGCACTACCTCAACCTACAACCACTTGTTTAACCCTTGAAGCCAAAATAGTTTGTACTCTCCTAGTTAGATGTGTGGTACCAAGAGTTAATAACAGGGATGTGTTGACAAATCAATTGCTTGCTTTCCTGTATCATGTGCTGAATGGGCTAGATGTAAATCTCCCAGAAATTATCCTGTCACACATGCTTCACACCATCAATTCTCCTAGTGATTATCATTTACCATATGGAAAATTGCTCCCAAAAATCTTTCAATACTTTTCTATTGATTATTCTGATGAGGAACAACATTATGTTTGTGGAGAACTGGAGGAGGAATTCTTTGACAGTATGAGGATTAAGAGAACTGCCACAGGGGAATGGGTTCTGAAAGAGCAACCGGCATGGAACTATACCACTGTACAGCGATTGGAGGCTGTAGAAAGAGGACTGGACTCTCTGAGAAGTGATTTTGTATTCTTCAGATCAACGGTTACCGATCGTCTGGACGAAACACGGGACTTACTGGGAATTTTAAATCAGAAAATTAACCAGATGTTTCATGTAAATGTTCTTTCTCTTACAGCAACCAACACCATAAGCCTTTAACTGAAGAAGATGCTCAAGCTACCACTAAGGATGCTGAACAAGTCATGACTCAGTGCTACAAAATCGTCAAGGATCGTCCCATTGGCCAACCATCGTCTGAGGATCCAAACGTCTTGCATATTGAAGAATTTGGAGTTGTCAAGAAATACGACAAGGATTCTGATCAGAGACGAACAAATACTTCCCTCAAAGAACATGACATCTCGAAAGCTCAAAATCGATGGAGGAAGATGCGCATGAGGGAGCATTTCGGAAGGGGATTTTTTCTAAGTGGTATCAAGAATGAAGCTCTCTGAATAACCAGGACTTTCAAGGCCCTTGATTTTGATATCAAAGGCTTGTTTTGAAAAAAAATTTGTTTTTTTGTAGGTTTTGTGAAATACTTTCTGGGTTGTAAACTTTCAAACTTCCTTGTTTTAACTATTTTTCTCCCTTGTTGAAAGACAAAGGGGGAGAAATAAACGATCCGACATTTCGATATTTTTTGCATTCTGCATTTTAAGTTAGTTTGATATACATATATGCATCGCTAACTTTACAATGCATGTACGATACATTTGTGTTGTCTTCCATCAAGAGGGAAATTGAAACTCCACCTTCATTATATATTTGTATAGGTGATGATGATGGAAGACTTAAACACAAATGGAGTCGTTTTATACACTAACAATTTATTGATTATATATCGAGTTGCTTGGTTTGATTTGGTTGTTTGTGTTGAATGTGTGCAGGTTTTGAAACGCATTTCAAAGGACCTTGAAAGGCCTTGAAGTCGGATGCAAGGAAAGACAAGGAGTTTAGAGTGATTAAAAGACAAAGACCTTGAAAGCCACAACAAGGGATCAGAAATCAAGGCACGTCAAGGCTCTTGAACTCTATCAAAACAAGCACCTTGAAGGAATTCAAATTCTACCAAAACGCCAAAGAAGATCTTCTAAGAAAGATATGCTCAACAAGAAGATATGTTTAACATAAGATGTAACACCCCGAATCCGCGGGACTCGGGATGTCACATTGGGCTAGGATCTCACAATGGATCCTGACCCTAGCCTGACAACAAGTTCACTGGACCTTACAACATGGCACTGACAGATATAAAACAAATACATAAAACAGTATAAACTGTACAATCCAAAGTAAACAACAACATAGCCGAGTATATAAAATGACAACCTCACACGGGAGGTACAAAAGAACATCCTCACGAAGGAGGGGAACACAACAAACCCAAACCAACCACCTAATGTACGAGAGTCCTCGGCCTGTCACCCTGCCAGATCACCCAGTAGTGCCTAACCTGTAAACATCTACAACACGGTATGAAACCGTTAGCTAACCATACATATATGAGGTAATGCATAAGCACAAACACAATCATGGAAGATAAACACATCATCATGCTTTCACACATTTACCCATTTTATTATCTTTATATAATAATCATTCACTCAAAAACCATATATATATATATATATATATAGATAGATGAAAGTATGTGACACGAGGACCGATACATCCCCGCCTCTGAGTACAATGTCCAGCTGTACGAGTATCGGTCACACAATCCGTGTACCCTATGGGAGTGGATTGCGCCCTTCCTGTAAACTAGTCTGGCCCGACATCAGAGAACCTCCCATACTCCACGACGGGATGAAAGGGAAAGGTTATCACAGGCACGCAGTGGGGCAGTCAATAGAACATAGGTCGATAAAAACGACAACTCATGCTATCATAGCAAACATATAAAGCACAAACCACTCATGCAAACACCCAATATAGGGATTGTAGCTAAGTAAGTCCTACGGACTTACCTCAACCTCGTACAATCACAACCACGATCAACCTCCAATCCTGAGAGGGACACTGCCTAATAACAAGGCATAAAGAGATATCAATACTCCTATCAATCAAAAAGGTCACATCTAGACCCAAGGGATCCATAAGGATCATAATCAATCTATAAGCCTCACAACCAACTAAACCTCAATATCTCAACATAACTCACAATTCCTCAAATCTCAAGGTAGTATCTAATCAACATTCCTCAATCTCAATTCTAATCTTAGTTTAATTAATTAACATTTAATTAATTAATTAGATTTCGCCAGAATAACGTTTTGCCCGCAGGCAATTTCTAAACCCACCTGTCATAAGATTTCATCAAACAAACAACCAATAATCACTAGAATAATATAGCGACCATAATGGAATTTATAATTGTCCTATTTGACAAGCCTAAAGTCAATTTAGGCCAAATCGCAGTACGGAAAACGAATAAACTCATAACTTATTCGTTACTAACCCGATTGACGATCTGAAAGAAGATTCGGAATCACAACGACGCAGGCTACGCATGGACAACATCAAATTCATTGGAATCTGAGCGACGGAACCGTCCTGGTGACATATATGCTCGACCAGCCCTCTATATACTCGGAAATGCAAAAAATCGGTACCGTTATGAAGAGAATGAAGAGAGGAATCCAGAAACTCAAACGGAATTGAAATCGGATTAGAAACGGAGAGTAGATCTGAGTTTGAAGGTTGAGAGAAATCAGAGCTTTTACGAGAAAACGGGAAAGGAAATGAATTAATAAAGGATTTTCCGCTATTTATAGTGAAGACGATAATTATCCTTTAGTAAAGTCGATAATTATCCATTAACCGATCAAAAGGCGGGTTGAACCTCTTTCTCCAAACTTCTCGAGATTGGAACATTAAATCTGAAATATTGTAGGGATAATTATTCCACAACATCGGAAAACGTGTATTCCTAAGCCGTCTTTCTTAGCCGTTAAGAAACGAAATAGCGACTCTTTTGGCCGTTTTGCCTCTCCATGTTATTTCATATCTAGGACATATCCGATGTCCTGATCATTTCTCTCAACTGCATTTTTATTAATTGGAGCTCCCAAATGCTCCAAATAACACCGGAGGGTAAAAATAATTACCCGGGGGAAAAAGTAAAAATTTCCCCAAACGTCCAAAATTACGCCAGGAACATAACGGTGGGACTCTTACTCATCACTTGCGAAATCTTCGCGAGTTATATGTCAATTACTATCAACGATTAAGTTAATCAACATTAATTAGAATTCGGAAATCCTAGCTATTACATCACACACCCCTAAAAAAAAGTTTCGTCCCGAAACTTGAACAATTCCCAAATCCTCTCGGACCCATACGCCGAGGTATAACTTCACTCTTTCTATCGGAGGTATCACATCTCCGTTCAAAAGATCACAACCTATAACAATCTATAACCTCAAGTATAAACATGGAGGAATCATCATCTCCAGGAAACAGGGCCATAACGCTACCCAAAGGCGTAGAGGAATCACGTCTCTCGCCATACCACATCACAAGGCATAGAGGAAGCACATCTCTAGCCAAAACATATCACATGCATAGAGGAAATACGTCTCTAGCCAACCCATACACATATATATCGCATGGAGGAATCACATCTCCACTGAACTATGTCCATCAAGGTAGCATGGAGGAAAGAACCATCTCCAGCTGAATCCTAATCCCACTCAAATAGCATGGAGGAAAGAACCATCTCCAGCTATAAATATAATCATACTAGCACATCAAGATCTACTAAGATCATAAATCACATCACAACTAGCATGGAATAACACATCAAGGCATATAAGCACATAAGCACAACATTCATCAAGATAGCACTAAGATCTACTCGTGCTCCCACAAATGGGTATGTCCCAACATATACTCTAGATAGTTCCTCAGGACACTATCCTCAGTCTCTCACATAGCCTCTTCAGGTCTTCATCTTGATCATCATATCCTCAATATGAGAATGTCTTTCGAATGCAAGCGTTTCATATCTCATTCCAAGAATGTAATCGAATGCTCAACAAAAGTGTGGTTGGACTCAACCATCAAATCATCGTAACTCACAAGGTGTCTCGAGTCTGGTATATACTTCCTCAGTTGAGACATATGAAACACTGGGTGGATTTCCTCTAATCTAAGAGGAAAAGCTAAACATCATGTTACCTTCTCCGTACTAGTCGATCTCAAATAAACCATCATATTGGAAACTCATTTCCCTTTCCATATTAACACGTCTAATGTCTCGCAGCTGAGATACTTACAGCCGAACATGAACTCTCGCTTGAACTTTAGAGGTTAACGCCTCTTGTCTACATATAATATCTGGCGACTCTGTACAACCATCATTCTTCCTTCAATCAACGTTACTTGAACTATAAAATCCTGAATCTGGTCAGGTGTTATTCCACTACTACTGCTAGATCACTTCTAGCATAAGGATATATGACATCTATGTCTATATATATTGCCTCATAGGGCCATCCCAGAAAGATGCACGTCCTTCATTGTTATATAATAAACTCATTAATGGAAGGTAATATAACCATCCACGTTTCCCATTCAACTTACAACTTATAATAGATCTTTAAGATCTAGATGATCCTCTCTAACTGACCATCTCTTAGGGGATGAAGTGTAGTCATGAGGTACAAACTCGTCCCCAAAGCAGTCTGAATCTGATTCCTAAAATCTCAAAGTAAAAACATCCATCTCGATCAGAAATGATCGTTCTCGGTATACCATGGAGTCTCACTATCTGTCTAGTGTACTCCTCAGCCAATTCATTCACTAGCCACGTCCTTTTGATAGAAATGAAACGTGCCGGTTTCATTAATTTGTTACCAACAATCCAGATAACATAAATCTTCTATTGGGTCACAATCCCATAAAAAAAAAAGTCCATAAAGATGTCCTCCCAAATTCTACTACTGCACTGGTAGTGGGTGGGGCTTATCTCTAGATCGGAAATACTCTATCTACACCTGCTTACAGGTCACACATTGTATCACAAATCTGGTTATATCGGCTTCATACAATATAATCGTCTCATCTCGTGGTACATCTTACTAGTACTCGAATGTACTGAATAAGGTGTACAGTGGGTAAACCGTAATATTGTTTGTCTCCATCTGCATCAGCAGGTACACAAAAGTGGTCATGACTCTTCATCAGTCCATCTACTCCCATGGAGAACTATGGTGCCTCAGTACAAGACATCATTTCTCTAAACCTTGTCAAGGTCGGGCAGGTCTCCTGCTTCTGTTGGACCTCATCCAACAGACCAGGTAGAACCTCTAGGTATAACTGGGCATCCTCATCAGAGAACTCATTGTCCAACTCTAGCCAAGCTAGATCTCTCTGAAGCTGAGGTTAAACTATCAGTCTCACAATCATCTTCTCTTGAGCGTCTTTCCATTCAAGTTATTGGCGACAACATTCAACTTCTCTGAATGTTATGGAATCTTCAAGTCAAAGTCTTGATCAACTTAATCTCTTAATACTGGCGGTTATTCAACCCCCGTTGCATAAAATATACTTCCGATTTCTATGATCTATAGAAATCTTACATGAAGATCACACCGGTACGGTCTTCAGAACTTAAAGGCTTGAACTACCACTACTAACTCTAAATCATGAGTCGGGTAGTTCTCATCATACGTTCTCAGCTGTAAACACACATATCAATAACCCTACTCCTCTGTAGTAATACACATCTCAGACTTAGTTGGGATGTATCACCATAAATCATGGGATCCCAAAAATCTTCTAACTACAATAGAATGGAAGTAGAGGTCAAATGCCTCCTCAACTCTTCAGAACATAGACACACTGCTTCCATCACGTAATTATGGTGGTCTTCTCAAAAAACTCGCAAATGAATACGTAATCATATAAAATCCTTCCTCAAATCATTGGTAGCAATCGGCTTAGCCGAGAAAACTACGTATTCCTTAATGTTCTTCAGTATCTCCCATGCTACAACATACTTAATTCTCGCCAGGCCAACCATAATCCCACTGGCGGAGACAACATGGCCTAAAAAGGCTACCACTGGCATCTCAACTTACACTTAGAGAGCGTAGCATACAACCCTCTATCTCTCGAAATCTGTAGAACGGTCCTCAAACGATCGGTCTACTATTCTCTGCTATGAGAGTATACCGACATGTCATCAATGAAGTCCACCACCAACTAATCAAGGAATTCGATGAAGATATTGTTCATCAACTCCATAAAAACTACTAAAACATTCGTCAACCCAAATGACATCACTACAAACTCGTTGTGTCCATAACGGGTATGGGATGTTATCTCATACACATGTTGCTCTCTCATCCATGACTAAGGATGTCTTGAGCACAAAGGAATCCTGAAAACACAATTGCTTCTTGAAGCTAACTCATCAGGTCGTCAATACGGAACATGGAACCCACTAGGTTAAACCCGTTTCAGTCAACTTTTCAAGTTATCAGTACAATATCTCAACAAGCACCATAAAGTGTGGCTTTCCCATTCAATCTTGTATCATACTTCAACTCGATAACAATGTCCACACTCCGCTGAGATGGAAACTAGACGGTTCAGTAACACGTCTATAAACTCATAAACAACTGGAATAACTTCCAATGTTGGACTATCTCGCTCCTTCATGGTATAACACTAGAAGGCGTCACATCCCTGTGTTATCAGCTTGTTGCTCGTACATCCCTGATGACAAACCTGTCTTTTCAAAGGTCTTAACCTCATAAGACCTCTATTTACCATCTCAGTAAAGACTGTAATAGCCTTACTATTAATATCTAACACCGCACGATATCTATTCATCCAATCCATACACATAAAGAGTTTCTCATGCACCTACGGCATGACAAAGAAGTCTACAAACCATACACAAGTCCCGGAATAAGGGAACAAACACATATCTCGCGGGTACCTCAGACCCCTAACTGGTAATCCTGTAAAGGAAAGTCCATCTTCTACTATATATCAAAGACCAACCATTAACGCATGCATCAAAAGACAAAAAGTGCATAGCACTCATAATAAACAAAACTCCACTAGGTAAACCATTAACGAGAATGGTACCTATAACAGCTAACTCCCGTAGCTCCACTACATATCCTCACTCGATCTCGGATCTATGCTCCTCAGGTATCATTGAGGTCCTCATTATAGCCTCCACTTCTACTCTTTCAGCACCGGAAAGAGGAGGTCTTGCTGGGAAGAAACACTACCTTGCTGACAAGAAGGGGCCAGATGGCCTAGTTCACCACAGATGAAACAAGCTATCGGTGGCAAAGGGCACTCAAAACGCAAATGATCTGGATAGCCACAATTGTAACATAATCGTCTCATTCTT
Source organism: Fagopyrum esculentum (assembly GCA_033239045.1). Lineage (NCBI taxonomy): Eukaryota > Viridiplantae > Streptophyta > Magnoliopsida > Caryophyllales > Polygonaceae > Fagopyrum > Fagopyrum esculentum. Next base: position 51,586,152 of record BSUD01000007.1, read on the forward strand.
GCAACCTGTGCAACTGAAGGGTAACTCGATCTTCGTCGTCCACCTTGAATGATCTTATTCCGAGAGGGAACTTGTAAAGGCAACGCCTTGCCCTGTCGACAAAATTTCGCTCTATGCCCTGATTTACCACACGTAAAGCGTATTCTAGGTGCCTTTGGGCACACAGCTCGCCGGTGTCCAAACTTCCCGCAATTAAAACACTGTAGTTCCGTGCCAGTCGTCTTCATGGCCAAAGGACCACTTGGTTGTCCTGGTATCTGACTTGGTTCACCATTCATCATCTTTGCTTCTCCACTAACTGATTCAATCCGTTGCTTCTTCTTTGATCCCGAAGCTTCAGTTGATCTCACAAATGTTGGTAAATCCGGTGTAGGTCTACCCGCTATCACCGCCTCATATACTTGCTGCATATACTCTGGAAACTCGGATCTACTCATGGAGACACGATCAGCCTCTTCAAACTCGTTCTCTACCATAGGCAAAACAACAGCGGAAACTGGTCCCTGACTTATCACCACTGGAGGAAGAGGGGGTGTACCCCTACCTCGTCCCACTACAGGTACTACTCTAGTCTGAGCCATCTGTAGGATATACGCACCTAATCTTATAAGGCTATATATATGTCATAGGTATCGATATGTATATAATACAACCACATAATCCATAGTACACACATATATATATACATATCTACGCTACAGAGATCCATGGCAGAGGTGATGACTTCTCGTACATTCTATCCCAAAACCACACTTAAAACCAAAACCTTTGAAAACGTCAGATCCCATGTGGGCTCTGTTTATTTTACCTATCAAACCTCATTGCATGTAGCAAGTGTCATTGTTGTCAACCTGGGCTCTGATACCAACTCTATAACACCCCGAATCCGCGGGACTCGGGATGTCACATTGGGCTAGGATCTCACAATGGATCTTGACCCTAGCATGACAACAAGTTCACTGGACCTTACAACATGGCACTGACAAATATAAAACAAATACATAAAACAGTATAAACTGTACAACCCAAAGTAAACAACAACATAGCCGAGTATATAAAATGACAACCTCACACAGGAGGTACAAAAGAACATCCTCACGAAGGAGGGGAACACAACAAACCCAAACCAACCACCTAATGTACGAGAGTCCTCGGCCTGTCACCCTGCTAGATCACCCAGTAGCGCCTAACCTGTAAACATCTACAACACGGTATGAAACCGTTAGCTAACCATACATATATGAGGTAATGAATAAGCACAAACACAATCATGGAAGATAAACACATCATCATGCTTTCACACATTTACCCATTTTATTATCTTTATATAATAACCATTCACTCAAAAACCATATATATATATATATATATATATATATATATATATATATATATATATATATATATATATATATATATATATATATATATATATATATATATATATATATATATATATATATATATATATATATATATATATATATATATAGATAGATAGATAGATAGATAGATAGATAGATAGATAGATAGATGAAAGTATGTGACATCCCGAGTCCCGCGGATTCGGGGTGTTACATAAGATCTCAACCGACCAAGAAAGATTTGATTCGTAAAAGGATCTTGCAACGATCCTCAACCGAAAGCACAAAGATCCTCTCTCAAACGGAATTTAATATCTTCACAACAGATGCGAGAAGATTATGGACCAGAGAGATTAACGTGTTTCAAGGAGATGAAGATGGTAGAACATCCACAAACGTCTACCTCATCTCAACCAAGAAGCGACTTTCATGGAGAAGAAGAATCATCTTCAAACGGTCATCTTCCCAACGTCTAGAAGACCTCTCCATAGAAGTCTATAAATGAAGATGTCGATTGAAGAACAAAAACAACAAGCTCACACGGAAACATCTAAAGTCTTCAAGCGATCCAAAACATCTTCGTTCGATCAAAACAGTTTTTCTTTCTCTCTTTTACTAAAAGTGTTATCCCCTAGAGAGAGATAAAATTTGAGAGCTCCATTGGTATATCTAAAAAGTGTTATACTAGAGTGTGTGTGACTCTGCGAAGTAACTAGGCTATTATAGCAAGGTGAAGAGTTGGAGCTAGATCGTAGCATTGGCTACATTGAGAGAAGGGGATTTCTTCTAGTTTGTATCTAGGACTCTTTGAAGCTAATAATAGATAGTTAGATCCTACGGCTATACCTTGGAACGGAGAGTAGGCTATTTGAGCCAAACTTCGTAAACATATCCTCGTATCTATCTTTTACGTTCCGCACTTTATATGCTTTATTGTGACTAACTTTGTTTTGCAGGTGAGCAAAGTCAAGGCCCTTGAAATCAGGATCAAGGCCCTTGAAATCAAATTGTGTTACAAAGAGCTAAGATCGACATCAAGGCCTTTGAAATAAGTTTCAAAGCCTTGAGATAGGTTTTTGCGAAAAGTTTCCATACTCTATTCAACCCCCTTCTAGAATATCTTTTATCCTTTATATTCACCTAACGGTTCTTCACTCTTATGTGCCATAGTATGGGAGATTGTCAATACGAAGATTAGAAAGATCTAGCGTTTAATGATGTGTTGCAGCAATGCCAGGGTACCAATGTGAGGTTGTGTTGGTGACTTGAAGAGATGAGGGTGGTGGTGCCTGAAATGAAATATCGAATCGATGCCAACACTGAATAACAGTGTGGCCAGGTTTCCCATAGAGTTGGCAACTTGGGTGGGAATCTTCCCCTCCATAGAAGTTCATGGAGTTTCGATTTCCACCATTGTAGCTGTTGTAGCCCCACGAGTGCCACCATTGAATCCTCCGCCTCGAATTTCTCCTCCTTCCGAGCGATGAGACCAGTTTGTATCATTTATGCCTCCACCTCTTCCTTCTGTTTCACTTCGACCACCTCTTCGTTTTTATTTTCCATGACCACGCCCCCTTGTTTCCGTATGATTGGCCTTTGGAGGATTTCCAAGAGTGGAGGAGTTGTTGCGCTACACTCACAATTCATGATTGAGAAGATGATCAAGAACTTGATGGGAAAAAGGCAAAATAGGGAGTGTTATAAGGGAATTTACCACAGTCATATTTGACACTAAGACCAGAAAGCAGGTATGTGATGAATTCTGTGTCTGCGATGGTCTGTCTAGCTGCTTTGATGCTGGTTACAAGCCCTTGAGCTTTGTTGTAGTAGGTGGAGATAGAATCGCCCCATTTTCTTCAGATTTCGGGCGAGATTGAACTATTCTAGCGGTTCAGTTTGCTGCAAAGAGCTCATGAACCCTGGACCAGATTTTTGCAGATGTGTTGCAATCAAGAACCTGAATCGTCACATTCTCCGAGTGGGAGGAGAAAAGAATGGCAACAACCGGTTGGTCTTTAGCCAACTATGCTTGAAAAGCCTAGGTATCAGTAAGATTTGGAGGAGGGATAGTGTTTTCTACATATCCAATGAGATGGGTAGGAGTGAGGTAAGTCTTAATGATTTTCTTCTACATAGGAATATCGTTAGCTGATAGTTTGATGGTGTTTAGGGCAGAGAAATAAGGTAAGATCTGATTAAGGAGAATAGGGTTTGGTAGAGGAGGTTCGTTTTGCTTGTTTGGTGTTTTAGGGTTGCTTTTGGAATGTGCTTTTGAATCATTTGATTCACTCATGGTAAGAAGATGAGGACAACAACAAAATTTGGCGTTCGCCTCTACTACTCTGATACCATTCTGACCAACTATAATGCCAGAATATGATTGCGGGAAAGTGTTTCTTCCTTGTATTGATTGACATCTATTACATGGTATTTATAGAAGAGTTCAGTCTGGGATCATGTGACAAGTGTAACGATCCTGGTGATTAGACCTTTACCCTTGGAATAATCAAGAATGTATACACTAGGTTATCTTTGTGTTAGTAGATCAAAAGGTGAGTCAAACAAATCCGCATTTTTTAAGCACATAGATTCAATCATATGATTAACGGGTGGAACATGACAAATGAAAAAACATATACTATCCCACGAACAAATGAAGGCGAATCGGAAAATATACAAGGAGAGAAGAGGGGTTTTACAAAAACCTTGAAGCACGAGGGATGGACTGAGGCTTGATTTGACAGCAAACATACGAGAGAGGGATGTGATAGGGTGCAACAGTCTAAAGGAATTTTAATCAAAGATTTTATTTTACCTAAACTAGTCTAATACCCGCACAATTGTTTGAGTTTTAATAAATTGTAAAACAAAGATAATTATTAATTAACTAACTACTAGAAAAATATATAACAATTTTTTATTTTTGAAAAGGTGTTAACATCCTTTAATGTAGTAAAAAAATGTTAAGAAGGATATATATTTGTACAAATCTAAATAGATCATGTAGTAAAAATTAATTAATAAATTTAGTATTAATAATTACCAAAATTTAAAAAAAAAATTAGGTCACAAATTTTCAATTTAATTTTTTAATATTCTTACCTAAAAAATTCTTAACTAATAAATTAAAGATGAATTTATAAAATTCATTTTTAAATTGAATTTAATAGTAGGTAATATTTTATATTTAAAACTAGTTTGTTTTCAAAATTAAAATTTTAAAATTACATCAATAAAATTAGATCATGAAAATTGGTGTAAGGAAGCCCTTTTTGTATCCATAATACAATCTAGGCCCGTCCAATTTCCTCCCTAAAAATAAAATTAAATTAAATTATAAAGAGGTTATTAATTGGGGGACCACTCTCATTAAAAAGATTATCTCCCTTAATTAAGGAGGATAAATAACTATTAAAAAATTAAAAAGATAAACTAAATTAAAAAGATAAGTGAATATTAATTGTGGAGACCACTCTCATTAAAAAGATTATCCCTTAATTAATATGGCTGTATTTTAATTAAATAAGGAAAATGAGAGTGGTCCCCACAAATTCTGTACATAATTTTCTACATAATTTCACACGCAAATTATGTACATAATTTCGCACGCAAATTATGTACATAAAATTATGTAATTAATTTTAATGCCAACAAATAAGCGACTCTTTGAAAAATAAATCAGCAAAATTAATTAAGAGAGAATCTTTTTAATATTAAAACTAATTCTATAATTGTAGGGACCACTCTCATTTTCCTTTTTTATTTTAAAAAATTAAAGGAGAGAATCTTTTTAATTTTGAATAATTGTAGGAGACCACTCTTATTTTCTTTTTTTTTAATTTTGAAAATATCTTACATTATTTTAGATTTTATCTTTTTCTCAAAATTACAAGAGACCTAGTTAATACAAATTGAAACATAAAAGTCTACATAATCTACATTTATACAATAAAAACTTACTTATATATATAATATTATTTTGTTAATTATATAATTTTAACAGTTTAACACAAAGACTTATTGATGGTCAGGTATTTATGAGTTGTTATTGTACTAGAATGGATCACTAATCTGACACATTAATCATAAATGCAGGTGAATGTTTCAATGGAATATTCAAGGAAGGTGCCCATGACTGATGGTACTTTACCAACATCCGATTCTAGGGTAATGGACTATGGTTCCATGCCTGCTGCTCCTGCTCAGCAGCCTGGGTTGAGTGTTGCGGACACTTAAACTAGTTTCCTACATGGTAAAGATGATTCCGTTTTACTTGTACCAATCTTCAATATTACCTTGCCTCAAGCAACTCTTTATTTTGTAAACATAATATTATTTCTAATTTTCTGTTGCAGATTGTAAATGTACCTCGCGGGGGCACTGTTCAATCCACAGATGATCAATTTCAAGTTTTCTATATTGATTACGGAAACAATGAAACCGTTCCTTATAGTTTGTTGCTGCCCCTTGAGCCCAAACTATCATCTGCTACTCCATTGGCTCAGTTGTGCAGTCTTGCATTTATAAAGGCTCCTGATTTGGAAGAAGATTATGGGCAAGAGGCAGCTGACTACTTCAACTCTTGTCTTGGTGTCCTCGTAGTTTCAAACGTTTCTTCTCCCTGCCCTTATTCGTAAAATCAGTTAAACTTTCTGTCATGTTTGATAAAAAATGGAGGAAATTTTAAATTTAAACTGATTTTTACAGTGGATAAAATTTTAAAAGTCTACCCTTCATAGAAAATCCTAAATTTAAACAAAATATTTTAATGATCTACCTCCAAATCAAAATTTTACAGCACTTAAACAATTGACTTTTAGCTGAAGTTTTATTTAGTAAATCCTAAATTTAAACTAGTTCTTATAATAATCTACCTTTAAATCAAAATTTATTTTAGAAAAGGCCATATTAATGCTAAATTACAGCACTTAAAATATTTGACTTCTAATAGCTACTGTTTTATTTAGGGTAGACTTTTTATATTTTTATTCAATATAAAAATTAGTTTAAGTTTAACCAGATTATTTAGATATGGGCAAAAAGAGAAAATTTTTACACCACCGAGGGCAACAAGAGGAAAGATTCTACTTTTTATTTTGCTCTGAATTTATTCTCTTATATGTATTTTTTGTTTTTCATGGTTTAATGTTAATGGGTCAAAGTAATCTTTTAGAAGGACAAAAGAAGAGAAGTGATACCCAAAGCATATAATAAGTTTTCATGAATAAGAGTGGAACCTATTTGTGTCCTGTTTTTCATTTGATATGTACATCCTTTAGATTGTTTGCTCTAGCTACCTTTATAATTCATGAAGTGTTTTTTTTCTCCTGAATTGTGATTTGTAAGTGGCCATTTGATCGATAGGCTCATAGGCATTGGCAGTTTTGGTATGATTCTACAAGGCTCATTATACAAGCTCAAAATGTTGACGATTTGCAATCCGGAAATTAGACAAAGTTGAGTGATTGTTTTGTGCTTCGTTTTTTGTAGGCTCTCCCTCATTCTATATTACAAATGAGTTGTGGAGAAAGTCCATCCTGTTTGGTTAAACATTTTTCTGGCAGACGAGTACAATAGCCAATGAATTCCCCAAACAAAAACCAGAAGCTATGGGAGTGTGTATGGTCTAAAGATTGCTTGGGATTGTGTTTACAGGTCGGTGGAGTTGGAAACAGATTCACTACTTCCTACCATATTCCTTGGAAAAGACATTAACTGCGTCATCAGGTCTGTAGTATCTAATCTGGGGGAATAATGCTGCGGACTTTCTAACTTCTATTGCTTCACTTTCTCCAGAGGGTACAACGAATATTTTGCTTTGTAATGCAATTAGTCATGCTATCATGATTAATTACTACTTAGTTTTTTTATATTAATGATAAATCGCAATTAGATGCTTCCCCTAAATAACAACAATCTGAAGAACAGCACTAGAAAGAAGCGGCAAGGAGGTTAATGAATCAAATATCATACATATATGAAGCAACAGCAACAACATGCCCATTTCTGGATTAATTTCAATAAGTCCACATGAGTACAAGATCGACACCAAAATCTCACTAGTCAGTCAAGTTTCAAATCCACCTGTCTTCACCAACTTCTACCTACCGTTATTCTGTTGACCTTCTGTTTGCTGCTGATAACCCCACTGATAATGAAAATACCCCGGTGGAGGAGGAGGCGGCGGATGCATCAAACCTGGTGGCCCCCAAAACGGCGGCGGAGGAGGCGGAGGCGCCCACATTGGATGCGGTACACTAGGATACTGATGTGCCGGTGGCGCGGAGGGTTCAGACGGTAAATGGGTCTGATACTCACCCGGACTTGCTTCAACCGTTGGAATCGGTATTGGTGATGGCTCCCACAAATCGGAGGTAGGGTAAAGACTAGTCGGCTTTTCATCGGGATTAATATGAGGATACCCGGTTATCACCAATGGAGAACCGTCTGATTCACCGGAAACACTCCGATTGAGCTTATAAGCCAATCGGAGGACGCCGTTGGGCTTGCCGTCGGGGCTACGGACCTGGTAATCGACGAATCGGAAACTGTCGGATGACTGGAGGAGGTCGGAGAGGGGGACTTTGACTTCTCCGATAGTTCGATCGGGGAAGAGGAGGCCAGCATAGTGACGAAGCTCGAATCGGAGGATGAGATCGGAGATCGGAGAAGGGAGATCGGAGGAGAGGCGGAATGTCATGAGGTGGTCCCAATCAGGGTGACCGTCGCCATCGGGGTCCGTGGCGGTGCGCTGCTCCTGCATATGATCCTTAGAGAGTTTAACGGCGTCGGAGAAGAGGGAGGCGGTGGCGTAGATGCAGAGCTTCTGAAAGAAGTTGAAGGTCCATAGATCCTTAGCAGACACGAGCTTGATTTCAAGCTGAGCAGTACCCTCCATTGATTAATGATGGTGGAGTGGTGGTGGGAGCAGGCGGAATAGAAGCTATGATATGTTGTTGAAAGGGAGGAATGAGAAGGAAGAAATATGGGCCATATCAACTATTTTTCCTTGTGCTTCTGTAACGCTTCTACAGCGACACGTTTGAATGCGACAAACCTGTTAGATATTTTTAGGTTTATTGTTAGTAACTAGGATATATAGTAATATTGGATCTATGTAGTTATGGTTTGTAGTTGCATAGTTGGGGTTTATTTTATTAAATATCGAGTACCGTATCAAACCCAATATATGTTCACGAAGAATAGAATAAATAAATTTAGAACGAATTTGGTAAAATAGGTTATTTTTTATTTTCTATAAATTTTTATATTTATTATTTGGTATGAATTTTATATCAGAAAATTTATACCAATTCTTGACATTTTTTTTTGTTTTTTTGCTCTTTATTTTTTTTTTCTAGTATGTGATTCATACTAGAAAAATTCATACAAGAATTTTCTAGTATGAAACTCAATAATATTCTTGTGAATGCACGATTAAAACAAAATTATATGATTACGTTCTACTCTCTCTTATAGCATCCCATTGCACAAGAAACCCCAAAATCCACAATTTTCACACTTAACCACAAATTAATATACAACAAATATAAGCAATATACAATTAGCATATTGCACAAACCCATCTCACTCACATAATCATCTAATACAACCCATCTAAACACATACAAACTCGATTAAGCTGAAATCAGGATTCAATGCACAAGAGTATCTCACCCACTGGTTTCATAATTGGACAACAAAGAAGGGGACGATTTCTGGCCTGAATAAACGAACAAATGGCGGCCAAGAGGAAGAGGAGGATGGCGCCGGAGATAGCACCAACGGCGGAAAAGGAACCCTAGCGGCCACGATACTTGAACCACGAGGAGCGGGCACCATCCTCATTCGAAGTGAACACACTAACTGCAAGACCTTCCTTTGAACTCTAGCAGACCAGGGGCGACAACGAGGCGGTTCTCATGGCGTCGGCCTGAGGTGGAACCAGCAAAGGCACTACGACCTGAGACGAAACAAGAAGAAGACGGGTAGCGGCGGCGAGGGTCTTCTTCTCTGGCTTGTGTTCCGCAAGGTGGCCGGACAATCGGCTTCTTTAGCCCGAGATTGAAATGAAATTAGAGCAAGGAAGGAGAAGACAGTTTGAGGAGAAGAAAGGGAGGGCGGATGGTTGCCTGGTTTTAGAGGAGATGAAAGGAACGGGAATCGCCGCCGGCTGTATGAGAGAGAAGAGAGGGGAGGAGGTTTCAGCAGTGGAGATGGAAGGGTAGCGGCGGCAGGTTGCACGAGAGAAGGAAGAGAGGGGAGTTAGGGTTCCCTTTGGTAGCTGTTACGTAATAACAATAGTAAACTGATTTTAACGTTCTGGTATGAATTTGGCCAAATTTGGCACAGATGGAAGGAGATGCAGAGGTTGCAAGAGTGACGGCTAGGTTTGGGAAATTAGATTTGAACAGTAAAAAAGGGGTACATTTACATAATAAAAAAATGTTATGGGCCTAGTTAGTAGACGAAAATCTCAAAAAGGCCTAGTTAGCAAATTTGGCCATAAATTTATAGGGATTTCTAATATAGTAAAATACATAAAGAAAGAATTGGGTGAATTAGGAACTTTTTTTTATAAGTTTTTGTTTTGTATACCCCTCCATTTTTTTTACCACTTTTATTAATGTTAGGTAAAAGTAATTGATCTGTTTTTAACCCCCTCTATCAAACAAAAAAAAAAGAGAAAAACAAACAGACATGGTTTTCGGTTGAATTTCTGATATGGTTTGTGGTTGAGTTTCTATCAAAGTTCTTCCATGGATCTTCGATCCAAGACTTCACATTTGAGAATTCTTCAAGAATCAACTATCCACTCCACTTCACATATTGCTCGGTCAATCATGGTCAAATCAACCATTTGCTTCCGCATCCATCTCATAGCTTCTGCCAACCATATTCTATCCTTATATCCACCCGCACATTAACAATCAGACTAGTTGAAGCTCTAGCTTGATCTAGATCCGGTGTTTCTCCTTGAAGCATCCAAGGGCTTCATCAAATTGTTATTAGAGGAAGGGATTGAAGTTAAGCTTTCTTTACTTTTGTTCATTCGTGTTCATCATTGTTCTTCATCGTTCATCAAATTGTTCTTCATTGTTCATCAAATTGGTATCAAAGAAAAGAATTGAGGCTAAGTTTTCTTTAATTTTGTTCTTGATTGTTCTTCATAGTTCAACATCATTCTTCATCATTCATCATGCCCCATGACGATCCACGGCCAATGACGAGCCTATCTTGAGGACGAGGAGTGGTTGTATCATCCATACCCACCAAGGCCGAAACAAAAATTTCATGGGCAACAACGGTATCCCTACGGCTGACGGCGTGCCTATCTTGAAGAAGATTACATTGCACCTTGCCTTCCGGACCCTTGTCATTATCGTCGGGGTGACACAACAACAAATTCCTACAAGAAACAACAAGAAGAGCAAAGTCTTTACGAGAAGAGCTAGAGACATAGAAGGAACAAGTTATTGCCCTCATGACGGCCACCCAACACGAAGGACCCCAAGCGGTGACATACCCAAAGTGCGAGTTAGTTTTCAACAAATTATGTGATGAGGGAAAAGTGAAAGACGAGGGCGATGTCATCAATGAAGATTGTGCCCCAATACTTCCAACTCTATTTGTCAACCCATTATATGACCACGGTGAAGAAGAAGACGACGATATCATCATTGAAGATTGTGCCCCCACACTTCTAATTCAATTTGTCAACCCGTTGTAAGATGAGTACTTTGAAGGCGACAAAGAAGAAGCCATCATCGAGAGACAAGAAGACATCAATCCCAACAACGGCAAGTTTATGTTGATGAACTACAAATTTGAGCCTCTCGATCCAAGGTTTGTCTTTGTTATGTCCAATAACTTACCTCTCGGCTTGCCCTTCCATCTTTTTAGCATAACCCCAACGTTCAGTGTTTGCTCTCAGACGTGTGTGAATAATGAACGAAATAACTCTTAAATTTATACTTGTAATAAAAGCCTGAACAATTTAGTGAACCCGTAGTGTACGGATGGATTGCAGTAAAAGCAAATATTTCAAGGTCGATCTCAGGGAGTGAGGTGAAATCAATAGAGTGACAAATCAAAGATAGGATAGACCAATGCCGATAATTAAGAATGCAAAATACAAAAAGCAATAAAAATGAGTAATATGATGATCGGGCAACGTAGATACTAAAGATCAAAGTATCTAGTTGTGATTTTCGATTCAAGACTTCTAAGAACTCGGACAAGGTTGGAAGCACAATGGAAAGGTGTTATTAAAGTGGGAATGATTAGGGGGAGGACTCACAAACCAACTATCCCAAACCAAAGCTCCTATCACCGGGTAAGTCTCAAGGTAAATGAAAACGAACAAAAACTCAAACCAACCACTCAACCTAAGGGTCGAGAACTAACCTTTACCGGGTAAGTCTCAGGTAATGCTCACTCAGACAAGAAGAAGGCACACTCAAACCTAATAAAGGCTTTTGAAACCTTTATTACCTAGCACTCGTCATCTTTGGTAACCAAGAAAGGGAATCACCGGGTAAGTCTCTTCTCAAGCTTAGATGTAAGCTTGAAAGGCACAACAAGGCTAGGATTTGGACAATCTAAAGCCTAAGCATAAGAATATAACATAAATGGATCAATAAAAGAAATCTCGATTGTTCTAGGGAAAATCTCGGCCGAGATTCTCAAGAACAAGCCGAGATTTGACTACTCGAAGGTTAAACTAACTCTTCAGGGTCCAATCTAACTTAAAGGATCAACCTATCATCATCTAAACCACAACCATCAAACAATCACCCTAGAATCGCAAGGGTTTTAGCCAACAACACACATATTCAAATCAACAAAGATATTGCCCGAGTGGCATTGATTATAGAGAAGATGTTGGCTGCACAGAGTTGCCAAAAGTCGTATGCGGACAAGAGGCACCGACCTCTAGAGTTCATAGTTAGAGCTCATGTTTGACTGAGAGTATAACACTACTAGGCTCATGCCAACATAAAGGTGTACGACACCTCCGTCCATACAATGCCTCATAAGGGGCCATTCTGATCAATTCATGCCAACTGTTGTTGTACGAAAACTCGACCAACGGGAGGTGATCTAACCAAACCTGTAACCAATCTAACACGTAAGCTCTCAACATATCCTCCATGTCTGAATGGTCCTCTCTGACTGACCATCTAACTGAGGATTAAAGCCTTCGTAAAGTGAAGGCTCATACCCAAGACAGTATGTACTTGCTGCCAAAACCCTGAGGTAAAACATCCATCTCGATTAGATACAATGGTCCTTGGTACTCCATGGAGTCTCACTATCTGTCTAGTGAACTCCTCAGCTAACCGACTCACCGGCCACGTTTCCCGAATAGGGATGAAACGTGCCGTGTTTGTCAATCTATCAACTATAACCCAGATGGCATCAAAACTCCTTCTCGGCCTCAAGCCGGTAACAAAATCCATGTGGATATCCTCCCACTTCCAATACGGCACTGGTAGTAGATGGACCTCTCCTCTAGGTCTATAGTGCTCTATCTTGACCTAATGACAAGTCGCACACTGGGCCACATCGGGCTTTAGCCCGCCCCACCAGAACGAGCACCTCACATCCTGATGCATCTTACTCGCACCTGGGTGCAATGAGTAGGGTGTGGTGTGGGCCTCCTGTAGAATCATCTGCCTCAGATCTCTATCAGAAGGTACACAGATGCGCTTGCGGCGTCTCTTCAATCCATCAACACCAATGGCGAACTATGGAGCCTCGCCTTGAGACATCTTGCCTCGAATCCGTCTCAACGTTGGGAAGGTCTCCTGTTTTTGTTGGATTTCTCCCAACAGATGAGGTACAACCTCTAAAGTAGACAGATCTAACAACGCTAGATCCCTCTATAATTGAGGCTGAACCCTCAGTCGCACAATCGCCTTTTCTTTAGGCCTCTTCTTGCTAAGGTCTTCGGCGACAACATTTGCCTTCCTAGGATGATACAGAATCTCAAGTTCAAAATCCTTAATCAGTTTTAGCCACCTCCTCTGGCGGTTATTCAGTTCCTGCTGAGTAAAAAAATATTTCAAACTCTTATGGTCTGTGAAGATTTGGCATGAAACTCCATACAAGTAATGCCGCCAGATCTTCAAGGCATGAACTACCGCAACTAACTCGAGGTCATGAATCGGGTAATTCGCCTCATACGTCTTCAACTGTTGAGACGCATAGGCGATTACCCTACCTCGTTGCATCAGCACGCAACCCAAGCCAAGCCTGGAAGCGTCAACATAAACCAAAAAATCATATTTGCCCTCCGGCTGTGCTAAGATAGGAGCAGAAGTCAAACGTCTCTTCAGCTCCTAAAAACTCTAAGTACACGGCTCGGACCATATAAAGCGGGTAGTCTTCCTCAACAGACTAGTAAGTGGTCGAGCAATCACAAAAAACGCTTCCACAAATCTACGGTAATATTTGCCTAAGCCAAGGAAATTACGTACTTCATTGACATTGGTCGGAGTCGTCCATGTTGCAACAACCTCACTCTTCCCTGGATAAACCTTGACGCCTTCGGCCGAAAGCACATGACCTAGAAAGGTCACCTCACTCATCCAAAACTCGCACTTAGAGAGCTTTGCATATAACTCTCTATCCTGCAAGACTCGAAACACCGTCCTCAAATGTCCCGCATGTTCCTCTCTGCTATGAGAGTACACCAGGATGTCATCTATGAAGACCACCACAAACTGATCCAAGAAGTCGATGAAGATGCCATTCATCAACTTCATAAAGACGGCGGACGTATTCGTGAGCCCAAATGGATCACTACAAACTCGTAGTGGCCATATCGAGTCCAAAATGCCGTCTTGGGAACATCCTACTCTCTCACCCTCAGCTGGTGATATCCGGATTCCAGATCAATACAGGAAAACACAAAAGCTCCTTGTAGCTAATCCAACAAGTCATGAATGCGGGGTAGCGGGTACTTGCTCTTGATGGTCACCTTCTTCAACTCTCGATAACCGATGCACAACCTCATCGATCCGTCCTTCTTCTGCACGAAGAGGACCGGCGCACCCCAGGGAGAAATGCTAGGGCGGATAAAGCCCATTTCTACCAACTCCTCGATTTGCGTCTTCAGCTCCAACAACTTGACAAGTTTCATACGGTATTGTGTCTTCGAGATTTGTTTCGTCCAAGGCTCTAACTCAATGCCGAAATCCACGCTCCGTTGTGGCGGTAAGCCGAATAGCTCGTCAAAAACGTTGGTGAACTCGCACACGATGAGAATGTCTTGTAATGTTGGACTCTCACCTTCCTTCATGGCATAACACCAGAAGGCCTCAGAACCTTGTGCAATCAGCCTCGCCGCTCGGACTACGTTGTTGACCGAACCATATTTTCCAAAATCCCAACATCGGAAAACTTCAATTTGACCCATCGCGGTAGTGAGCGACACGGTCCATCGCCGGTCCATCTAATCCATACCTAAAATGACTTCCTCATGTTCTAACGACATGACAAAGAAGTCTACATGTCAAACACGAGTCCCCAAACAAATGGGACAATCACGTATCTTGCGGGTACCTCTGACCCTATATACTACCATCGGGTAACCCTATAATAAAGGGTATCCCCTCAATTGTATCTAAAGCCAAACGCTCAACAAATGCATCAGAAATAAATCAGTGCGTAGCACCCATAACAAAAAGAACTCTAACAGGTAAACCATTAATACGAATGGTACTTGTAGCAGCTGGTGCTTGAGGCTCCTCTACACTCCACAACTCAAAAACGCGAGCGGGTGCTCCTCTCGCATCCGTGGTACCTCCGCCACGCCCTTGCCTCTACTGGGTCTTGGTACAAAATCCTGAGTAGTATGATCTGGGACTCACTGCTGCTGCCCCGGTGATTAATACTGAGACGACCTTTGTCCACCCCCAACAACACTAGCAGGAGAAGAACCCTATTGAGATGAAGAATTGCTTTGTCGACAATAAACAACTTGATGACCTGGCTTTCCACAAGAGTAGCAACTCACTAGTGATCGCGAGCACTAAGGCCGCATATGTCCAGAATCACCGTTGTTGTAACACTGCCGTCCCCTATTCGCAACCTTTGTGGTGGAAGGGTAACTCTAGCGTCTCTGGCTCCGTCCCGAACCTGACGCTCCAACACCACCATTGGTCTGACCAGTCTTCTATCTTCTCAGACCCTCCGGTCTGAGAAGTCCTTCTATGCCCAGCTCGCTCTTGCTTGTAAGCCAAGGCTTTGTCTTGATAATCTATCAGGGAATCACAGTGGAAACACGCCATGTATGAATGGGTACTCTCCCTCAGTCAACGGGAGAACATATATAAATGCTGGTCCTTTGGAGGTGCAGCTGGACCCAGTAACTCCAGCTCCTCCTGGAACTTCCTGTACGCCTCGGATACATGAACGTCCTCAAAAATAGCCTCGACAAAATCTTGCAGTTTCTCCCTCTTCAGTGAGGCAGGGCAGAAACGCTCTCTGATCAAACTCCTTGATTGGGCATAGCTGGTGACTCGACTCCGCATGGTCCTCCACCAATGTTGGAATAAATCACGGAATAGAGTTTGTACTAACTCTATCCGTCTATCCTCTAGACATCTAATAGACTCAAGGGTTGAGTCTACATGCCAATCCACAACTCGACCTCCAAGCCCACCTTTCCAGTGAAAGAGGGTCTCCCATTAGGTGAAAAGCCTTCAACGAAGAATCAGGTCACGGTCCTCTAGGCTCCTCTTGAGTCCTAGCAACCTCAGCAAATCGTCCTGGTATGATTGGCACCTAAGTAGCTCCATGGGACATCTCAGAAGATCCCATGTCTGATAGTAAATCCAAGGCACGTCTACATGCCGTGGAAGCCTCCTCAATGCGTCTGATATAAGCGCGGAACTCTAGTTCCCTCATCGAAACATGATCTGAATCGTTTGACTGCAGGGGATGAGATCTCTATCTTGTTGCCATCCCGTTCCCAGTCTCAGGAACGATGCTCTCAGCAACCTTCTCGGGTGTATCCTCCGCTACAGGCGGAACAGCTATGGGAACTTGTCCCTGGCCTATAACTATCGGAGGAAGAAAGGGTCTACCTCTACCTCGTCCTACTGTAGATGTTGCTCTAGTCCGAGCCATCTGTGGTATACACACATCTAACGTATAAGGATAACTAATATCATATATACATATACGAGATCAACATATACACGCAATCTAGTATACACACACACACATACACACACACAAATATATATATATAACTAAACTGTTGAGATCCATGAAAGGAATGATGACTTCCCGTACATTCTATCCCAAATCGATTGTGAATTGGGTTTAAAACAAAAACTACTTTTGAAAACTCAGACCCCTTTCAGGTTTCGTTTATTTTATCTATTCGGCCTTTCAAGAAGATAACAAGTGCCATTGTTGTCAACCTAAGGCTCTGATACCATGTTTGTAACACCCCATTTCCATAGGGCTCGGAGTGCTACTGGGCTAGGACCTCACAATGGGTCCTAGCCTGACAACAAGTTCACTGATCTTACAACAAGGTACAAATAAATGAAAAACTTCCTTTATAAGACTGAAACATCAAGTATCAATATATATACAAAACCCCACAGCCGAGTACAAACATCCACAACGTACATATTACATAACCCAAAAGCGCATAACATCCTAGATGTACCGAAGTCCTCGGCTGATCACTCCTCCAGATCACTCTGCAGTCTTCCTAACCTGCAAATGATCTACAACACGGTATGAAACTGTTATCTAACAATTCATATATAAGATAATGCATAAGCACATACACACATCAGAATAATGATAAACACCAAGCATGTTATCACATATTTACCCGTTTAATTATCTTTATAAAGTTATACACTCAAACCATATTTATGATTGTGACACGAGAAGTATATCATTCTCGCCTCTAGGTCCTATAGCCATCAAGAGTGGAATCAAGCGCACGCCGCGTATACCATGTGGGGTGAAAATGTACCCTTCCCGTATACCAAGTCTAGCCTACCCTTAGAGAACCTCTCAAACTCCTTAGAGATGAAAGAGAAAGGTTATCACCGCCCGCTTCAAGGGGTCAATCATGTTGGTAGTAGTCATAATCGCATGCTATAAAGCATATAACAATCACCACTCATGCATACATCCAATATAGGAATGCAGCTAAGTAAGTCATACGGACTTACCTGAATCATAATATAATCCTCAACTACGATCAATCCTTTAATTTCTGTAGCAATGCACTACCTAATAAAAAGGCATTAAGATACATCGAACTTTATATCAATCAAAAGGATCACACCTAGACCCAAGGGATCCATTCGGATCATAAACATCGTATAAACCTCGAATATCATACTAAACCTCAAAGCCACATCAAGACATACATCCACATTATGATATCATTATTACACTCTCATACATCTCTTAGTATGCTCTCACTAAACCATAGCACAAGAGATGGAAGGACAGATACCAACACTTGGTAAGTCTTGACGGAAGGCGCACCTGTGGAAAGGAATAGGCGCAAGGGAATTGACAAGCCGCAACATCGGGGGGAAGGCGCCGCAGGGGCGGTGACATGCTCTAGCCGTAGGGGCCGTGATGATAAACCGCTGGGGCAGTTTCTTTGATAGAGGGCAGCTTCTACGAGCTATTCGACAATTTTAATCTCCAACTCTTCACTGCTCCACTTTAGGGAGTAAACAATGCTAGAAACCAAACTTATACATATAATTACATGTCCCGAGCATCCATAAACCATCACAAGATCAACTCTTGTGGAAAACACAAAGAAAGGGGAAGAAGGAAAGAAAGAAGAGAAGGGAGGCTTACCCTCTTTTGTAGCTGAACCATAACAAGATCAATCAAGGCTAAGAGTCTTTCAGCAAACCACAACAGCAACAACAACCATCTCCCTCAATATCATCAAGCGTACTTGCAACTTGAAGAAGATTCAAAATCAAACCAAGGAGAAAAAATTCTAGTGAAGGAGGAAGAAAAGAAGAACGGGAAGGAGAAGAAGGAAAAGAAGAAACCTAGAGTGAGGGAAACCCTCATCAGGAGGAGAGATATGGATCTTATAATGGAAGAAAGTAGAAAGAAAAGTCAAAGAAGAAGGCAGGACCACCGTCTATGCTGCGATTGCGGTCCTGCAATGTCGCGTCTGCGGCGGCCCGCGCCTGCGGGAAGGAACTAGCGCCGTCGCAGGGTCCTAAAGACAAAAAGGCTATTACAAACTGCAACAAGAATCCGTGTAGACATCTATTCTAGCAAAATATACAAATATGAGTTCAAATGCTATGGATTTATGTCTATGCATGCAAAACAAAGGGAAAATCTACCTAAATGCATGTCTAAATTATGGTCATAATTCATGTCATCATTCAACATCACGGTTCTTGACGGCATGATAGACAAACTCCAAGGAGCCACCATTTTAATAGAGTACAAGTTTGAGCCTCCCGGTTCGGAGTTTGTCCTCGTGATTTCCAGTAGTCTACCACCCGAATTTTCCCTTGATCTATTCGTCATGCACCCGGAATTTAACTTCAAGGGCATTGACATAATCGTAAGAAAAACATCACAGTAAGACCATCATGACGGACTACATGTTTGAACAACCAGATCCGGTGTTTTTCTCATTAGGTACAATGATCTACAGCCCGAATTGCAACCCATTCGAGGCAGTGAGCACCAATTCAAAGAACTTTGGTGTAATCAAAGACCGAAATCAATCCATTCCCGGTACTCGATCCCGCACCTTGCTGGCATATTCGATAACCTCCACAGTGCCACCCTCTTGAAAGACTACAAGTTCAAGTCTCCCGACTCCTACGGTGTGCACCCGATGTTTAACGCCAAGGGTCTTGCTTCCAATGTTGATCCACTCTTTGACGATGGTGCAAAGGGGACTTTTCACATCCAAGATGAGGAGAATGATACGCTCCTGGATACTGATGAAATTTGCGCCTCCGTCTAAGATGGCCCGGCAAGCGGCATGCCTTGTCTTGGCATGAAGCTTGTCCATTTTGATAACATTTCCACTACTTTTTATTATGAATAATAAAAGGGATATTCATGTGGAATATTCCCTTCTAAGATTTTCCATTGGAACTCATTTAGGCTTATCCTATTGGACCTCTTGATAGCATGTATTATAGTCTATGTTTTGGGATTGGTTTGGACATTTTATCTTCATAAATCTGCATGTATGGATGTATATTCTTTGATCATTATATTTCTTTGTCTACATTTGTGAGAATCAAGGTCTACACCTAGTTTCTTTGTAATTGTAGGGAAAATAGCACGTTTTGGAATGAAATGGAGCTAAGGAAGCTAAGGAGTCATTGGAGCTACATTCTGGAGCATTGAGGAGCTGTAAGAAAGGCTCAGGAACCATGGAAATTAGATGGAAGATTGATTTTGGACCAGATTAGAGAGATTGACACTTAACTGAGATTCACCTCGGTTGGCTACAGTGCCAACTCGGCCGAGGTGATCTTCAGGATAGGCTGGATCGAGGCGAACTAATGACGGGCCACAAGATCTTTATTTTTGGCTGAGATCCCCTATTTCTGGAAAGTGAATTTTCTATATTTTAGGATGGAATTTGGCTGATATATTTTGGAAGATTGGAAGATATTTTATAGAAGGAAATTGCCTTTTAATATATCTTATCTTAAAAAGGTGATTCTCTTATATAAAGAGGTTGATTTGGTGAAGAGAAATTATCTTGGAATCTCGGAATTTCCGGATCAAGGATTCAGGAAGAATTGAAGGAAATTTGGAAGGAAGTTTGAAAGGTTGAAGATCAAGGAAAGAAGGAAGCTAGTTTGAAGGAAGTTGTAAGATTTTCTGAGTTTGGTTTGATTTGTTGTCTTTTCTAATTGTGATTGAGGAGCGCAGTTTGTATGTTTAATTGATTGTTTGATTCAGTTATTGAGACCTTTGTGTTAAGGTTTTTTTGTTTGAATATTGATTCCTTTATATATATATATGATTATTGTTATCATGATGATTGTTGACTAAGTTCTTTATGTGATTCTAGTGTGATTGGCTGAAAGTTGTGGGAAAGACGATGAAAGAATGAGCCTTTACCCCAATGGACCCTGAAAGCTCGAGCCTTTACCTTAACCGATGAACACCTCGGTCAGTCGTGGAACATCTGGACCGAGATGGTACGTAAACTGAGCGAGGCGAGCCCTTTCCTGATCCTTATTTGAGTGAGGTTTCAGTTTGCCCAATCTTATCCTTGTTATACCTATCCTAGTTCAACGCAAGCCTAGGATGAGACTTACCCGGTGATTCCTTTGTTTGTATATCCAAGATCATGAGTGTTAGGTAATAAAGGTTTATCCTTTATTGGGGTTTGAGTGTGCCTTCATCCCATCTTTGAGAGTTAGCATGAGACTTACCAGGTAAAGGTTGATTCTATCCCCTTGGGTGGTGTATTGGTTTGAGATTATAGTTCCTTTCCTTAGTACCTTGAGACTTACCCGGTGAGAGGATCTTTGGTTTGGGATAGTGAGTAGTGAGACTTACCCGGTGATCTATTGCCACTTTAGAAACACCTTCCCTTTGTAAACCTCAGCTTTGTCCTCGTTATCTTTTGAGATCTTGAGTCGGAACCACAACTGGATGCTTTAATCTCTAGAATCCGCATTCTCTTTACTTGGTTATTACATAATTTTTTTATATCTTTGCTTTGTTGCGTGCTTGTTATTGACAACCTGAATTACCGATCTTTGTTTCACCATAGTTCCAGTGTTCGACCTTGGAATTCTTGTTTTTATTACAATCGATCCGTACACTGCGGGTTCGCTTATTTGCAATTATTCTTGGTATAAATATTAAAGCTTGCACATACCTTTTGGAGTGAACACCTCTCTTTTAGACCTTTCCTTTTGACCTTTCATTCCGACCTTTTGTTCAGGTCTCAACCTCTATATAAAGGATATTTAGCCTCACTTGTAATTCATGTTTAAATTAATAAAGTTTAGTTGAAGGTAAATCCTCCTCCTTGATTTTGGGCATCGCATCTTCCCTCTCAAAGTTCTTCCTTGGATCTTCGATCCAAGACTTCACATTAGAGGAGTCTTAATGACTTCACATTAGATGATGCCATTGGTCTAAAAGGGGGTCCAAGGAAAAACATGGAAAATGTTGTCAAAATGGACATGCCTCATGCCATGGCAGAGTGAAGGCAAGACATGCCGCTAGCGGGGCCGAGAGAGGCGATGCCACAAGCATGAGGGAGCCAATAGCTGGAAAGTTGTATGTCATGGAGAAGTGAAGACAATGCATTCTGCTAGCTGGACGACTTAGATAGAGGTACGTATAGAAACGGTATCCAAGGGCGTATTATTCCCCTTATCTAGAATATAAAATGTCCTTGTTTCACGGTCATTAAAGAAGGGATCAACAATGGAAGCAAGACCCTTGACGTTGACATCAGGTGCACGCCATAAAGATCAGGAGGATTGGACTTTTAGTATTTTAAGATGGTGGCGCCGTGGAGTTGGTCGAATATGCCGCCAAGGCCTAGGAATGGGTACCGGTAGTGGAATGATGTCAGTTTTTGATGGTACGAGAACTTTTTGAATTGGTGTGCAATGCCTCAGATGAGTTGAAACCCGGACAATAGAGCATTGGATATAATGATAACAAACTCCGGATTGGGAGACTTGAACTTGTAGTCCATCAAGATGGTCGCACCGTGGAGTTTGTTTAACGTGCCGTGACTGCCCTTGAAGTTAAACTTCGGGTGCATGCCGAATAGATCGAGGGACCAACCGAGTGGTAAACCGTAGGACATAGAGATGAAAAACTCCGGATAAGGAGGCTCAAACTTGTAGTCTAACAAGATGGTGGCTCTACGGAGTTTTTCAATCATGTCATCAAGGGCCTTGGCGGTGAACGTCGGGGGTATGCCGAGAAGATGGAAGGGCAAGCCAAGCGGTAAATTACTAGACATATTGAGAGCAACATCCGGATTAGGATTAACGTCTTCTTTCCCCTTGATGATGACACCGCCGTGTTCTTCTTCGTAATACTCGTTGTACCACAAGTTGACAAACTAAAATAGAGGTGCCAACATACAATATTGTAACACCCCGATTCTGCGGGACTCGAGATGCCACATTGGGTTAGGATCTCACAATGGATCCTGATCCTAGCCTGACAATAAGTTCATTGGACCTTACAACATGACACTGACAGATATAAAAACAAATGCATAAAACGGTATAAAAATGTACATCAAAAGGTATACAAAAACATAGCCGAGTATAAAACATAATCCTCACACAAAAGCTATACAAAACATCATCCTCACGCAGGAAGTATACAACATCCTCAAAACCATAAACACCTAATGTACGAGAGTCCTCGGCTTGTCATCGTGCCGGATCACTCTGCATCTCTTCTATCCTGCAAAGGCTCTACAACACGGTATAAAACCGTTAGCTATCCATACATATATAAGGTAATGCATAATCACAAGCACAAGACATAAAACATAAACACATCATCATGCTGTCACACATTTAACCGGTTTATTATCTTCATATAAGGTCATCCACTCAAATCGTATATATATAGATATATGAAACTATGTGAAACGAGGAACATATCATCCTCGCCTCGGGGCCTGCTATCCATCTGCATTGGTATCGGTCACACAACCCGTATACCCTATGAGAGTGGTGTTGTGCACTTCCCGTAAACCAGGTCTGGCCTGACGTCAGAGAACCTTCCAGACTCCTTACAGGATGAAAGGGAAATATTATCACTTCCACTACAAGGGAACTACCAATAAAACATAGGTCGGTAATAATCGTCATCGCATGCTGTCATATCATGCATATAACACACACACCACTCATGCAAATACCCAATATAAGGATAGTAGCTAAGTAAGTTCTACAGACTTACCTCAACCGCTGATACTCTCAACCACGAGCAACCTCAAACTAGAGAGGGACATTGCCTAATAACAAGGCATAGAGATATATCAATCTCCTATCAATCAAAGGGGTCACACCTAGACCCAAAGAGATCCATAAGGATCATATACATCCTATAACTCTCACTTGACATCCTAAATCCTCAAAGCCATACAAGGCATAACATGATCATAATATCATCCTCACACTCTCATCTATACCTAGCCTGATGCTACATACTCACATTAGGAAAGGAAGGGACAATGTTAACCTTAGGCAAGCCCAGAAGCAAGACACACCTGCGTGACAAGAACAACACAAGGCTGGAATGCAGGGAACCGCAGGTGCGGTCCTGGGTGGTGCAGGAGCGGCGTCTGGCCGGCACTGGGGTGTCCTGGTTGGGCGCTGGGGCGGCTGGTGTGCAAATTGCAAACCTTCAACTCCTCTTTACTTCTTCATTCGAACTTCTTCACTCCTTCTTCAGCCAGCATCCCCAAACATACATATACATACATATATACATCAAATAAAGCCTAGGAAGGCTGCCACAAGATCAAATCTTGTGGAAATCCTAAGCTAGAAGAGAATAAGAGAAGAAAAGAGGAAGAAAGAAGAAAGAAAGGAAGAACTCATCAGCTGAACCCTAATAGAGGAAGAACCACACACCACAACCTCAAGGTTGGCTCAACACAAGCACAGCAACCACATCCATCATCATCCAAGCATCAAAACTCACAAACAAACAAGAGAGAAACAAGAAGACGACCCAAGGGAGAAGAAGAGAAGAAGATGAGCAGAAGGGAGAAAATGCAGTTGGAGAGAGAATGAGGAAACCCTCATCTGGAAGAAGAAGAAGAAGATATATAAAGGAAGAGGGTTCAATATAAAGGCATGAGTCAACAAAGACGGCTACAACACACCATAAACCGCAAGGGCGGCTCATGGAGGCATAGGGGCGGATCATGGTCGCCGCAGGGACGCAATGCCTGACCGCAGGGGCGGTTCAGGCAGGCACAACTTAGCACTCTTTCAACACCTAAAGACTAAGGCTCTTACAAATATAATTGATCTTCATATGGCTCCATGCCAGAGTTGATGTCTCATTCATCCTCAATGATGTTGTCATCATTATCTTTGACTTTTCCCTCGGCATAGAACGGTCTGACAAACAACTCCCACTCATGTTGTATCAGTGCTAGGGGTCCTTGGTGGGCTTGGCTTGAGTTGTTTTGCATAGGGAAAACATGGACATTGTGTTTTTCCCTTGTTAGCCGCTTGGCATTGTGCATTCTCCGTGAGGGCACGTACTGCAATCTCTTACACCTCTTTCTCATGCTTTAGAATGATGTGTTCCTCAACTAAGGCATAACATATGTATCTTCATGATAACCTTGTTATTGGACATGGGGCCGGGATACCATCGATGCCGATGGATGGATTGTTTGGGCCTTGGTGGGTATGGGGAAGGCAACCATTTCTCGTCCTTAACATAGGCTCGCCGTTGGCTGTTGGATACCGTCGGTTCCCATGGAGGGTTTGTTTTAGCCTTGGTGGGTTTGGGAGGCAACAATTCTTCATTCTCAAGATAGGCTCGTCGTTGGCTGCGTGGATACTCTTGATGCCCACAGATGGTTTGTTTTGGTTTTGGTGGGTATGGAGGAGGCAACCATTCCTCGTCCTCATCAAAGGAATCATCATCGTCATAGAGGAGCATTGATGAATGGGGAAGAACAATGACAAACGATGAAGAACAATCAAGAATAATAGTAAAGAAAACTTAGCCTCGATCCCTTCATGTGATACCAATTTGATGAACCCTTGCTCTGATACCAATTTGATGAGGTCCTTGAGTATGTATCAAGGACAAAGTGAGGATTTAGATGGAGCTATAACTTTAACTACTCCGATTGTTTATGTGCGGAGATCTAAGCATTGAATAGGTTGGTGGAAACTTTGAGATGATCTGGAAGCGATTGGTTGATCCGATCAAGGTTGATCGAGCAATCAGTGAAGTGGAGTAAATAGTATATTCTTGAAGAATCCTCTAATGTGAAGTCTTGGATCGAAGATTCAAGGAAGAACTTTGCCGGACCGTCTTAGGCGGAGGCACATATCCTATCAACCATCTTATTGAGAAGTTCGAGGGACAATAAGGTGTCTCTTGACACCTTGTTCTAAGGAAAATGAGTTAAACTCATTATTGCAGAATTCTAACCCATTATTTGTCCTAAGGCATTTTCGCTTATAGGTTTTTTGACCTTTAATAGTAAGCTTCCAAAGCTTAAAGTGTTCAAAGACATCACTCTTATTCCTAAGGAGATAAACCCAAACTTTTCTACTATAGTGGTCTATGAAAGAAAAAAGTATGCCTTCCTCCTATGGTATCTACTTGTGTAGGACCCCAAAGATCATAATGTACATACTCTAGGGGAGTGTTGACCTTCTATTGGGATCGATTAAAGCTGGCTATAGTGGCTTTACCTAGAATGTAGGTTTCACAAGCCTTAAGGGCACTAGGTTTTTCAACAATTCTACCATTTTTTTAAAGGTAGTGTAACCCTTCATTACCTATGTGACCTAACCTAGAATGTCAGACATTAGTTTGAGCATGAGTTAACAAATGAGAATCATCAATAACATTTAACTCAGGTGATCCAACAACATGATAAAATCCATTTCTCATTATACCTTTAATAATGATTCGACCATCTCTATATATATTTCTAATTCCAACAAGAGTATGAATATCGCAATTAAGGTCATCATAAACACTTTCAAAAAGTAGATTTCTCCTATGTTCAAGTATCCATCTAACATTCTGAATCAATATGACTTTATTATCAGACATTCTAAAAGGAACAAAACTTATACCCATAATAGGTAAGGAAATATGATCACCATGTCTAACTTCACCTTCATCAAGCTTATGCAAATAATCAAAGAAATGTTCATGAGGTGTAGCATGCATTGTGCAACCAGAGTCGAGAATCCAAGCATTGGTATCCATAGAAGAAGAACAATGAAGCACATCAAAACACATGAGAACTTCATAGTCATAAGAGAGAGTATATTCACATAAAGTAGAAGCGCCATTAGAGTTATTAGTAGATTTTTCAGCTTCATCATGTTTATTTTTTCTACAATCAGGTAAAACATGTCCCTTTTTACCACAATAATAACATGTGACATATTTCTTTATCTTTTCCATTCTTGTTATTATTTTCTTATTTTTATTCGAGTTCTGGTTATTCTTCTTATTGTCATTCTTGTCATTATCACAATTCTTCTTGTTCTTAGATTTATCCTTACTCTTAACATACATGAGCTCATTTTTATCTTTAGAGTTTCCTTTCACTTTAAAGACTTTCATTTCTTCACTTTTCTGTATAATAAAGTCTAGAAGCTTTTTCTTAGTCAAGTCCTCATGCGCATATTGAATAACATATTTTAACTTATTAAACTAAGATGGAAAAGAATTCAAGATAATAACAATCTAATGAGTATCATCTATCTTATCTTTACAGCGTTCTAAGTCTAATGTCATGCTAAGAAAAGCATCCAGATTATCATTCAAAGTAAGATTAGTATCCATTTTGAAATGAAATAGATGGCAATATCTTAATTCATTATATTGATATTCTATTTTATTAAATCGCCTCCATCATACTTGTCTACAATCATTATTGCTTTTGTTTGTTACTCTTTCTACCTTATTGATTTGCTTTCACTTAAAATAATTAATTATTAGTATCATCCAAATCAGATGCAATCCTTGTGAATTCCATACCCGATTATACTACATCTAATCAAGGATCCTTGTGGGAAGGTTGTTGTCACTTTTCGGTAAAACGTCCACGATCACACAATCATCTTCTAAGCCATCTCCAGTTGTACGAGCAGAGGCGTTACCCAACCCATTATATCAGAATGATTCTGATAAGGAGGATGCAGATCTCAACTAGAACTTCTACCTAACAACCATATGCCTTCAAGGAGGGTGAACCACATGACGTTGTTGCTCCCGCCGTTAGCATGTAGAGCTAGTTGACGAGCATGCAGAGATCCCAACGGAAGAGCTTGTAGAGATCTCAACTGACGAGCATGCAAAGTGTAACGACCAGTTTTTTTTCGTTACGCTTTGATAGGGTTAGAGAAGTTTAGGAAACAAATAAAAATTTAGTGAGACTAGGACATACCAGTTTATTTATGAAAGTCGTTTAATTAAGTACCTTGTTCTAAGTTTCGGGACAAATTTTATTTTAAGGGGGTACTGATGTAATATCCGGAATTTTTATTCCGTTTAATTCCGAATCAATTCGCACTTCGAGCCGTTGACGGTTTCCCATTTTATCTAGTATTTCTTTCTTTACAAATTTTATCATTTTATGTAGAATTTAATTCACATAAAATGATGGAATTATATCAAACCCTAATTCTTATAATTAATCCTTAACGAGGACTTTAGACGAGATCATGACAAGGCTGAGACGAGAATGTGACAAAGTTGTGACGAGAATGTGACAAAGCTGTGACGAGATCATGACAGAGCTGAGACGAGGTCATGACAAAGCCCGACAACTCTGTGAGGAAGTCATGCATGGGCCTGACAAAGCCATGACGAGTTTTGACAACTCAGCCCACCTTTGTTTTACAACTTCAGCCCATCTCTTGTGCTTACCTTGTCCAACCCATGGCTTTGTCCCTTGCTGGCGGATTGGAGCAGCCCAAGAAGCCAGCAAGAAGCAGCCCAGCACTGAGACGTTGCAGCCTTTCAACCTTACCCTTGAAACCCTTTTCTTCTCTCTCCCACGTAAATCGCCTCCTCTCTTCTAGCCCTAGCCCGCTTCCAGCCCTCGCACGCCGCCGGAACCCTAGCCCTCCAACCACCAGTGTCGCTGGTCGTCTTCACCCCGCCGCCGCCTTCAAACCGCAGACTTGGATGGTGCCGGCAAAGCCCTCAATGCCAACAAGGAAGTAGTATTGTTGCTGTTAGTTGTGTCGGCCGGTGTCAGTGGCTTCACCTGGCGGGCGAGCATGACGTCCTGCTCGACGTGCCGTCGAGACCAGCAACATGGACCGCCTCCCTCGCGACCTACAGGCAACAACAGCACCAGGACGAGCCCCCTTTGCCTCCAATCTCGCAACCACGCAGCAGTAGCGGCTTGGTCTCTTTGGTCGACTCAAACCGGCACCCAAGACTGAGTACTTCTCCTTTTGTCGAACTGAACTGGCACCGGGACTACTGCTTCTATTCTGTCGATCCCGTGGACCACTGATGTGAGGAGCCCAAATCTGATCCGCAACAGTCTTGGGTTGTCGTTCTCATGCCTTCGAGTCATATAATCGAGTAAGTTCCAACTCCGTCCTTCCTTGGTCCTTCTATTTGATCGATCCTTAATATATATATGCTGATGTGGGTACCCTTTGTGTCATCAATCCGTCCCAAACAGCCTCGGAAGATAGCTTGAAGAGCTGAGGTGTTTTCTGAATTTTCGGAAGTGACAAACAGTCATCTTCGGTCCAAATTTGGGTAAGCTAGACTCACCCGTTTTGGCTGATTTTCGGATATGTCATAGACGGTATTGCATAGTACATTATACTAAAATTCTAGAGGAATCCAAGTTACAGTTTGAGAGTTATGGTGTTTCAAAGTTGACACCTCATACAGTTTTTATAAATGTGTTGAGTTGAGAAAAACAGCATGGGATGTTGTTTTGTGAGATAGTTTTGAACAGGCTTTTGATCTCTGTTGGGCTTGAATTTTGGATATGATATATTTGGCATATTTTTGTAGATCATATTACAATTTGGGAGGAATCCAGCGAGCGGTTTAGGATTTACGATTTTTCAAAGATTGGGTCGTAAGCAGTTTTTCTGTTGTGCTGAAATTTCTAAGTGTTGAGAAAAACTGCTTGTGATGCAGTTTTGTGAGATAGTTTTGAATAGGTTATTGACCTCTATTGGACTTGAATTTTGGATATGTCTTATTTAGGCTGACATAGTGTAGTATATCAAAATTTGAGAGGATTTAATCGAGAGGTTTAGGAGTTATGAGTTTTCAAAGTTAAGACACTATGCTGTTTTGTTAAGTAGTTGATGAATTTTCAGACACTGTGTTGATCAGTCAAGTTTGAGCATACTTTTTGATGCCTTGGAGATAAGATCCACCGTTAAGTTTTTTAGATCTTGTTTAGTGCCATGCATAGGTTAATTTGTCAAAAGTTAAGATGAAACCAACGGTGGGATTTAGAATCATAGAGGCTCAAAGTGGACTTGTTGTACAGTTAGAAAACATACTCAGTTTTTGGCTAAGTACAGAAAATTTCAAGTGTTGTAACCAACTTTGGAAATTTTTGTAGAAGTGATGGTTGAACAGTTTTAAGAAATTCTTGGTGCTAGGATTAGATGAGATATCATAGATGATCTAGAGAATTATTTCGTAATTTTTATAAGTTTATTCGAATTTCATATTTGAAGCCGAAGTTGGACCTTAACGATCTTCCGGAAAAATAGGAAAATGGGTAAATTGCCAGTTTGTAACCAAACTCATCTTTAGGAGTTAGAATATGACTTTTTAGTCTCAAATAAGGGTTTAGGCATGAATTATGGAATTTTTGGAAGTTTCGGGACCAAGGGTAAAATAGTCATTTTACCATAAATTGGTACTGTATTAAATTCTGTTCTAATAGGATCTACTATCTTAGAAGTCTTAGACTTATAATTACCTAGAAAGTGTGCTGACACACTTGCCTCCTTTGA
Organism: Fagopyrum esculentum; assembly: GCA_033239045.1. Classification (NCBI taxonomy): domain Eukaryota; kingdom Viridiplantae; phylum Streptophyta; class Magnoliopsida; order Caryophyllales; family Polygonaceae; genus Fagopyrum; species Fagopyrum esculentum. Next base: position 51,616,246 of record BSUD01000007.1, read on the forward strand.
AAGGCAACCGAGTTATACAGTTACAGATTGAGTTGTGATTAAGAGAGTCGAGATCTGATTCAGGTAAGTCCACGGACTTACTTAGCTGGCTTCTTGTATGAGTGTAATGTGTATGAGTGGTGCTTGTTAGTTATGATAAACAACGAAACCGGATTAGGCCGACTTTATTATTTACGTAATTGACCCAAGTGTATGATAACGAGTCATGACATCATCTGCCTAGCTCTTGCGAGAGTCTAGGAGGTTCCCTGCGACCAGCCCAATCTGCTAGACGGTCAAATGCATTAGTACCATTCCGCGTTGGTAAACGGGGACAGGGGCGAGGTTTGGGAATCCCTCGTGTCACAAAATAAGTATCATTAGTAATAACCTATCACCTAATTAAAGATAATAAAAGGATTGAGTGTTGCATGTTGATTGTGTATGTTGTGTGTTTGTGCTTTTACCTTTATATTTATGCATAGAATGTTAGCTAACGGTTTTATCCGTGTTGTAGATTTGTAGAGATAGACAGTTGCAGAGAGATCCGGAACGAATGGCCAGCCGGGTCCACGTATTCATTAGATGGGACAGGGGAGTCTCCCATACGGCATGCATGTTATGTATCTATATATATATGTTTTATAAGGCTGTCACATGTGTACATTCATACATTAAAAATAATTTGTTTTGAAATTGTTTTAAATACATTTGTGCCTTGTTGTAAGATCCTAGTGAAATTGCTGTCAAACTAAGGTCGGGACCCATTGTGAGGTCCTAACCAGTAGCTCCCCGAGTTCCCAAAATTTGGGGTGTTACACAAAGATCCTAGTTGACGGGCATGTGGACCCAACTTTTATTCTAACAAACCACATTGCCGATCGAGGTAGTGTTGTACCTGACACGGGGGCTCCCTTGGTTGGAGGCGTGTTGACATGCTATTCTGGTTACTAGGATCACGATATTTGAATGGTAAAGGTAGATAACTTGATCATACTTGTAAGAATTTTTTTTACAATATAAATTAATGAAATGTTTAAATAATTGTAAATTTATTTATGAAGGAGGATTTCAAGAAGCCGGTTAATTACTTTCCTTAGACAGTTGTACTATATCACTTCTCTTACCCAGTGGACATCAAGTAGGGATAGAGAGGACCCCACCTCGTGGTTTGGGCTCACCAGAAATATTGTATTGACTAATCTACTCGATTTGTTGTTCTCTAGTGTTGATCATGCGTTGATACATGCATTTGTAGAGAGATGACATCCAAAGACCATCAGTTTTCACCTTCCATGGGTGAGATGACCATTACTCTACACGATATTGCTATTATCATGGGCTTGAGGATTGACGGAGATGCTCTATTGACATCGCTCACCTCAGGTGACTACATATCTTGGTTGTTCGAGACCTTTTGCATCACTGAACATCAGACGCTCACACACCAATCCACACTATTTTTCAATGAGTTAAGGACGACATTCACCGCGTAACACCACGACCTATACACCCCAACTAACTCTATTGCTTATGAATTCCTTTTATTCTTCTTTAGTTCCTCTCTGTTCGTTGAGAAGTCATCGAACATAATTCGTCCCTAGTTGATTGACCTTGCTCGAGATCACAGGGGCACATGATCATATGCATGTGGCACAAGCGTCTTGGCATATCTATACTAGTACTTGCTACTATTACTTTAGTTAATTAATTATACAGAGATTAATTTTCATTTAGCAAATTCTTGTATAGAAGGTTGGGTGACTCTTTATAACTTAAGGTGAAGACTATTGACGGTTGTACAATTCTTTTACATATATCATTTTTTGAATCCTATATACAATTTACTTATAACTAAATATATATTAATAATGATTATCTCATAATTAAATGCATACAATTTTGGATATATGCACACTTCCCCTCACTAGGGTGTTCTGCTAGCGAGGATCCTGGGTTGCACAGATAAGTTTGGTGGGCTTCAACACTAGTAGTCCCGAAGACACCACCCCAAACTTCAAAGAGATTAAGATCACTCCGTGTGCAGATAGACAATATGAGACTTGAGGATATCATGTTTATGCCGTATGGTGATCGATGTCTAGACTTTGAGGGTGAGTTCGCGTTGTCTACATACAAAGGCACGATCTAAGTAGGGGACATTATCGTGCCCTAAATGCCAAATAGGGTTCTCCGACAATTTTGTTATATGCAAACCATCCCACTTTAGGGTATTACCCCACTGCTCGAGACTCGTTCAACTAGTGGTGACAGAGGGCACAAGGTCTTGTTTTACTCCTTGGACGATAGGTGGGCGAGTTGACATGATGCCATGAGCAGAGTATCGCTAGATGGTCTAATTCTAGATCTTGATCCATGACATGTTTCAGAGGACTACATGTCATGGTTTAGTGAGCGGGGTCACCCGTTCGTATTACCCGGCCCCACGGTCTACATTTCACCACATGATTACCCTCCTCCAGTTCTAGTTTCAGATACACGGGTACATGTTTATTAATTTTTATCTTTTATACAAGTTAAATATCTAAATAATTATTGACAAACGTATGTATCATCACAACGTTTACAATACTCAATGCACGTATCCGATATCTTTTTGCCCTCGGTGATCCAGGTCTGTTATTTGTTCTACAAGCCCTTTATGACAATTCTGTTTCACATCAGGTTCAAATTGTGTTGTCTCAAGTTAGGGCATCGCAACCTAGACGCAATTGGTATTGATTTAGTTTAGATGTATGTGTTATTACACGTATTATATTAGACCATTGACTTAATTATTTTAATTTGGCTTTCTGTATTTTAGTTTGAATTTATGTATTAGTCATTAAAAAAACAACACATAACAAAATAACAACACATACCAAACTTAGTAATAACAAATTAACAACACATATTACACTTAGTCAAAACAAAATAAGAACACATAACAAAATAACAACACATATTACACTTAGTCATAACAAAATAACAACACATATTTCACTTAGGGATCGTTGATCAATATGGTTGTTTTTTTTAGGACACTCTAAGCACCGAAGGTTACCGTGCTTCTTAAGCCTATCAAAAGAAGGCTTGTCTCATCCATCCACACTTCAATCATGATGATTTTTCTACCCATTTTTCAAATGAGGTAAAGGCGCATCTTCTTTGATCCAAACCTTTAAAAAAGGCCATATAATCGTTACAATAAAGACTTTGTCATGTAGTAGGAGCATATACATGTTACTATATTGCTGCTACCAAACAAAGGACCTAACTACATCCAATGTTGTGGGGGAAAGGTTCATTAGCGATCCGGAAAACAGACTTAATGACTTCATCAATAAGCTTGAAATAAGACTGATGTGTCAATAAAAAAACAATGGATAAGGAATGAAAGAGATGAATGATTTCATGAACAAACAATGGTTAAGGAATGAAAGAGAGACTAACCATTGCATAAAAGCCTTGCCACATGAACAACTAAATGGCCAATTCGCTCCGTATGATCAAATAATCTTCCTCAGAATATCCAAATATCACAGCGAGGGCTCTAAATCGACAATGTCCATCGGCAATCACATCCAGAGCCGAAGAGATGAACAATTTCATGAAGTTATGGATTTGACCAATAGTGAGGCGAAACACCTTAGACCGCCGCGAAATAATTTTCTTGTCACATGGTTTACTACACGGAGTATGTTCCTCTAGTTCGGGCTCTTCAACCTTAACTTTAACATATTGACTTGGTTCAACCTCTTCTACCTTAACTTCAACATATTGCCCTTATATTGGTGGCAACCCCAAGGACGTGGACGGCCCGACCCGAAACCATGCTCGAACCCAATTGGTGCTCTCCTTGTTAAACGAATACCATATTTTGGTGATCTTTCTTTAGTTCTTATATGATGCTCCGGTTCTCTCATCTTCTATGTTCGGATTCACTCTTTCCCATCGTGCTTGCCGCCAATATGGATGGATTTTTATCCAAATATATTGGCACCCGATCCCTTATAGCAAGGAAGAACTCATGCACACATGGTAATCCATGAGCTTCCCTCCAATATGAATCTTGACATGTTGTTATACTCTTAAGTTTCTTTGCCTTGTTGTAGATATCCAACAATACCGTAAAGTATTTGTTGCTTAGTTTGTTTTTGGAGCAAATTGAATATTGGAACCCGCACATTAAACAACATCCTCTCGCGTGAAGTCTCTATTATTGCTTGGATCTTTCCAATAAGATCAATAATCATCAAGTCGATGTTGTCCACCACCAATTGAAATCCTTGCACACTAGAATACAATGTACTCTTCAACAAAGAGTGTACGGACTCACACCTAAGAATCATTATTGAATTAATATACTATTATAAATTTAAAATAAATTCTCATAAGCAAGGTGAAAACTCCACCTTGATTGAAATGGTTTACAGGTGTTGATGATGATGGAAGACTTCACACAAATATAAGCAGTTGGATATACTAACAATGTACTTGATTATATTTCTAGATATTCGGTTGGTTTGAATTTAATGCAGGTACAACAATGCATATGTCAAGGGCCTTGAGATTAGTTTCAAGGGTCTTGAAGTATAATTCTAAGGACGAAGGAAGATGGCGAATACAAAGTAAGATATCAAGAGCCTTGGAGTTATAAGAATGCAAAACAAGAATTCAAAATACGCATCAAGACTTTTCCAGAAGATTTTGATAAGGATCCAGCCGAAGATCTCGTCAACTACAGAATCATCGAAGATCTTAAATGAAGAAAAGAGAATATTTTCAGAAGATTTTCTTAAACAAACTCAACGGCAACAACATTTTCTCTTCACATAGAACACGAGAAGATCGGAGTAAAAGATCAACGTGTTAATAGGGGTTGTAGTTTTACAACTGCTAACTTATCTCCGACCAAGAAAACGATCTTCATGGAAATGAAGATTCACCTTCAACGGTCATCTTCACAACGGCTAGAAGACCTTTCCATTGAAGATTATAAATGAAGATGATGGTCGAAGAAGAAAAACACACAAGCCTACATAATTAAATATCTTCTACATCTTCAAGCAACTAGATCATCTTCATTCGTTGTTTTTCTTTCTCTCATTCAAAAAGCTTTATCCCCTTAGAGAGAGAAAACACTAGAGCTCCATTGGAAGATCTAAATAGTGTTATATTAGAGTGTGTGTTACTCTGCGAAGTAACTAGGCTATTATAGTTAGGTTAAGAGTTGGAGCTAGATCGTAGCGTTGGCTACAATGAGAGAAGAAGGGGATTTCTTCTAGTTTGTATCTAGGACTCTTTGAAGTCGATAATAGATAGTTAGATCCTACAGATATACCCTGGGACGGAGAGTAGGCTATTTAGAGCCGAACTTCGTAAATATATCCTCGTGTCAATCTTTTCAATTCCGCACCATAAATACTTTATTGTGACTAACTTTGTTTTGCAGGAGCAAGAAGTCAAGGCCCTTGAAAGGAGTTTCAAAGCCCTTGAAATCAAAGAGCACAGATTGACATCAATGCCCTTGAAAGAGGTTTCAAGGCCTTGAGATTTGGGTTTGCGAAAAGTTCTCATACTCTATTCAACCCCCCTTCTAGAGTATTATTTATCCTATTTATATTACATACCGGTTCATCAATTGGTATCAGAGCTAGACTCACGTTTATTGATTTAACCATCAGTGAGACTAATCATGAATACTGTAGGTGATGGTGGATTTGCTCAAGGAAGATCCTCATCCCGACCACCACTCTTCTGTGGCAACAACTTCGCTCATTGGAGAGCACTCATGCGTATGTTCATTATTGACCAGGATATGGAACTTTGGAGCATTACTCAAAATTGACCCAAAATTCCAATGACCACGGTTGAAGGCGTACAAGTCCCAAAGAAGGAATCAGACTTCACACAAGCTGACTTGGACAGTGTGTCAAAGAATTACAAAGCTATGAATCTTCTTTACTGTGGATTAGATGCTAATGAATTCAACCGGATCTCATCAAGCAAGAGCGCTAAAGAGATATGGGACAAACTTGTTGTTACTTACGAAGGAACAAGTGAAGGAGACAAAGATTAGCATCTTCCTCAGACAATATGAGCTATTCAAGATGAATCCAAATGAAACAGTCAAAGAGATGTTCACTAGATTCACTGAGATAGTGAACAATCTGGACTCACTAGGAAAGATATTCACTAATGAAGAAAAAGTAAGAAAGGTTCTGAGGAGCTTACCTAAAGCAAAGTGGGGACCAAAGATGACTGCAATTGAAGAATCTCAAAATCTCACAACTCTTCCTCATGATGATTTACTCGGAAAACTCATCACACATGAAATGGTTCTTGGTGAAGAAGATGGAGAACTCCCATTCAACTCCAAGAATTGGGCATTAAAATTCAGAAGAGATGAGTTACCATCTGAGGAAGAAGATAGTGATGATGACGATGAAGAAGATGCAATCACCATGATCTCGAAGGGTCTCGCAAGAATTCTCAAGCTAAAGAAATAATCGGCTAACAGAGAATTCTCACGGGCATCAAAACCCCGAGGTAAGTTTTCTAACCCTAATAAGAAAACAAGAGTACTGACTTGCTTTGAATGTGGTGAAACAGATCATCTGGTAAAGGATTGTCCACAAAAGAAGAGGACCAACTTCAAGAAAAATGATCAAAAAAAGAAAGCTATGGTTGCTTCATGGAGTGATTCAGAATCATCAAATGAATCAGAAGATGAAAAAGAACAACATCTCTTCATCGTCTTTGTTGTCATTTTCAAAACCGATATTTTGGAGAGTTTGTGAGGTTGACCCACTTCTTCTTTGACTCTCAATATATATAACTGAACATACATAACATTCGAATAACAAGGGTCATATTTTAAAATTATTTATTGTCATACAACGAATATTTTTAAAAGACTAGAGAAACACTTGATGTGCAGTCAGCTTCCAAATGCACGTGAGTTTCGCATACTGTAAATCCATCACCGTACGTATAAAATCCCTCTATATCAGTAAGACAAAGTCTCGAACAACCGAAAAGGATTAAGTAGTCTTGAATTGTGGTGGCCCGTTCTTGCGTGCATACTACATCTAATTTGCATGCAACTTGATGGTTTGTTTGAATAATTGACGGCACGTACTTAAGGCCATACATTCAGAGCATAACTCATTGGAGGTGATCAAAGAATAGAAATGTTACCCACCAAACACCAAATAGGTTGCAAAGTCTAGATCGTCGACCGTAATCTACTTTTATCCAATAAATAAATTTTGCAAATTTCTCACACAAGGCTCGACACTTGTCGATCAAAGATGACACCCCACACCCTCTAAAACATTCAATCAAAAATAATCTAGTCGTTAACATAATCAAATCCATCAAAGTAACTCGTTCTTTCATTTGTAAATGTCAACGGACTAAGTTCAGTTGACTATATATATAAACAATCTAGTCGTTAACACGTAAGATCAACGCATAATCAAATCAATTAATCAAAGTAACTCGTTCTTTCATTTTTAAATGTCAACGGACTAGGCTAGCAACTTTGACCTAATTATAAGCACATTTCAAGTATGTTAATGTTTGAAAAATGTTTTACATCCACGATATCATATTACATGAACTTAACTACTTCTATTGTCAATTGATACAATTTATTTTAAGATAAAACCTCGAATATTTGTGGATGTGTTCACTTTAACTTGCATTCCTTCCAACTCTAACCCGAGCCTAAACGTATAGATATAAACAAATAAATTAACAAAAGCAAACTCCACATCTAGAATTTCGATATTAGTGATCGGTGGCATTAATTACCCGCTCCCTACTTCCACTCCTCATGGCGCAAGCAGTGAGGCGGCTTAGTGAATACTTGTTATATCTTATATTTATTAAAACAGAGGGCTTTCTGCCACGTATCAGCGTCACAATTCTCGAAGCCTATCAAATTTTTTTTAAAGTTAAATAATTAAGAGATTTACCACAAATATTTAAAATTTAAATAATTAAGTGTTTAACTAAAGTTAAATAATTAGGAGATTTACAAAAAGATATTTAAAAAGTTAAATAATTAAATTTTTGTTATCAATTCCAATCTAATCTAATCTTAACAAATTGTATTATCTATCCCGACCATATTAGTTTGTTTTTATTTTACTTCAATTAATTTCAAGTATATATATTTTATAACACACTTTTTATCTTTACATAGTTTTTTTATTGAAACATGTGCAATTTATTTAAACTAAACTCCGCACAAGATGCAGATATTACACTAGTTGAAATTTAAGATAAAAGACACTATTCATTATTGTTCGTTGACATTAAGGGAATTTTAAAAAAGTACTTTTTTAAAAAAAGGATTTTAGACTAGTTAAACCGTCGCGATCGGTTTTAATTTGATTGGTGATCTACCCTGTGTTACTTCCAAAGGCCACTGAAGCCTAGGACAATTTGAAGAGTAGAAGCCAGTTCGGCTCATTAACATGTATGACATGCTATTTGAATAGGGCCTCAGATTTTGGTGGCCTCTTATGTAGTGGCGTAGCTAGGGGGAGAAGGGAGAGGCTACTGCCCCTGCTGAAGTAAAATTATATTAGTAGTAAATTGGTTCAACAAGTTGTAAATGTCCAGTTGGTTAGAGAGTGAGTTTTGTATCAATAGGTCTCTGGTTCGATTCTCATTATTTGCATACTTAAATTTTTGTTTAGCCGCTCCTGGAAAAAAGGGCCGGATCCGCCACTGCTCTTATGAGATAAAAATTGAACGAAGAGTAACTATGTATTGGTGGCCGTGTTGGTATAAAATTGTGACAATTTGCTTGGTATATCATCACGGGTTTGATTCCCCTTGGGCCTCTTTTTTACTTTTTTTTATTGCAATTATCGTTTAATAAAATTTTTAAACGGCACAATATTATTTTAGCACGGGGCCTCTGGAATCAATGAGACGGGACTAAGTAGAAGCCATAATAATCCAAATCGCTTGTCGGCCTTGTTTTGCCGGAGCAACATGGAAACGATCAGCCTCCAAAGCACCATTTTCATCTTTATCAAGAACTTCTTTGTTTAAACTCGACAAGTCTTTCATCGTATCAGACCGCACTAATCAAGCAAGGTTTAGCCTGTAGTAGTAGGAGCAGCTTGGAAAACTGCATTTAGGTAAACATTAAAGGTGGACATCGGATCAATCCGATCCGAATGGCCAAATATCCGGGGAAATTTTTTTAGTCGAAGCCGATTCAGATTTGATCCGGTTGAATATCCGAGAGTTTTTATCGGATTGGATCAGATAATTATCCGTGCATATCCAGCCGATTCGTTTGATCGGAAATATAAATATTGGTATCCGAATTTGATTTACCCGGATCGAATCGGATCGTTAGCCGCATATATCCGGGCGATCCGTTCGATCCGAAAGACTACATCTTGAGAGTTGACCCGACTCACCCAGCTGCATTGACCCGCCTAATTGATCAGAAAGTTCAAATGAAGTTGAAGTTGAAAGTTTACATAGCTAATACATGATCTAAACGTCAAATATCAAAATCCAATGAAATACGAAATTACATCAAATATTCTCAATAAACATTTCCAAATTCGTATTCTTATCCGTAAGGATACTTTAGGATGGACTACCTCTAGAAAATAGTCTTTCCTAACCGCTTTCTATTTTTTAGAAAAAAAAAACAGTGGAAAAATGAATACAAAGAAACAAACAAAAAAATAGTATTATTAGTAAGGGCAAAATACTAAAGATGAAACTTACTAATTTTATTAGTCGACTTGTCTTGAGATTTATCGATTAATATATTTAGTTGCTCAAAGATAAAGTCCTTTTAACCCTATAAATATCATGAAGACTAGAAGTACACATCAAAAAGACGATAAAACAAACAAGTAAACTTTAGGAATCTACTTAGGTTCATATCCATCTGCAAGCAGTAAACTGCAATATGGCTATGTCCACTAAACTAGGAGACCAAATTTCCGTGTGAGTTGTGATGACAAGGTTTATATCCATCTGCAGTTCATGCATCTTTAGGAATCTACTAACTAGTAACTACTAAGGACCCTATATGGCTATATCCATTTGCACTTGAGTTATTTGGTGTGTCTATTGTCTAGGCTTAAAGTTCAGTATAAATAAGCTCAGACATGCATGGAAAAAGCTCAACATAACTTTTGTAACGAAAGAGACGAAATGAGAAAGAAGCTAAAATGTTTGCAAAAGCTTTAACATGAATCTGAATATTGAAGTACACATCGAGAAGACGATAATACATCGAGAAGACTACACTTAAACTTACCACGAATCTAAAGCCTCAGTGGAGTAGGAAGGGAGAAGACTAGAGAGCCGCCGAGTTAAGATCTCAATTTTAATCTGAAACAACCGGAGCAAGGGAGATGACTAAGCAAATGTCGGAACGAGTGAAGGATGCTGGAGGTGTGAGCGACTGAGCGGTCTTTCCTAGCAAGGGAGAAGACTGAGGAGCTGAAGCGAGTGAAGGGTGCTGGAGTCCCGGAGGTGAAAAGTTCTCACTTCTCGGTGAGAAGAAGTGTGAAACGCAGAAACGAGACTTTCTTGCGCAGTTGAGAAAGTGAATGTTAGACCACATATTTTGTAACCTTTAGATTAATTACCATAAGAGTAATTATGTCCTTTCCTCTTCTCGTAACCTCATTACTCATTATGTAATCTCCTTATACATGTATCCATGAATGAAACCTGTACACTCAGTGGATTGAATTCATACATTAACATGGTATCATGCTTTTTTTTTTTTTTTTTTTTTTTTTTTTTTTTTTTTTTTTTTTTTTTTTTTTTTTTTTTT
>BSUD01000007.1:51628011-51798404 GCA_033239045.1 Fagopyrum esculentum
GGTATACTCTGAAGAGCTTATAGGCAAGTGTAGTGGAGAAGGTTCCATTTGGTTTGGTGGTGCTAGTGTGGAAGGTAGAGTTGTTGTTACTAGTATGGATCAGGATGTCTGTTCTGACCTTTAGGATTGAGTTCCAAAGGTGGCTGTGCTTGTAGTTTGGCTCGTAGGTCCAAATGGAGTGATGTTTGAGAATGTTTTTGGATATCCATTCAGACCATAGGTTTGTGGCATTGTTGTTTCAGTCCAACTCAAAGATCAGTTTGGAGATGCACGCTTTATTCCAGGAGAGTGTGTCTTTGAATCCGAGGCCACCTTCTGAGACGGGGGAGCAGACGTCGCGCCAGGCAATGAGGGCTCGAGGGCTGTTGTCCAGGCCCGACCAAAGGAAAGAGCGAAGCAATCTGTTGATGTTCTTGATGGTGTATGAAGGGAAGACCATGATCGAGCACCAATAGTATTGGATAGGTATGAGGATTGATGAAATGAGTTGCATTCTGCCAGCATATGAGAGGTTTCTTGCGCTCCAGGAGTTGATCTTCTTAGTAATCTTGCTGATGAGTGGGAGGTAGTCAGCATTCCCAAGTCTTTTGCTACCAATTGGAATACCAAGATAGTTGAAAGGGAGTGTGCTAATGTGAATGCCAGTGCTGGTGGCGATGTTGATTGAAACATGGTATCAGGCTTTTCCTTAACGTAATTAGGAGCCTTTCAATCCTTCACCCGCTTCCGCCTACAATCGCCACCACCACCGTCACAACTCCCTCAGGCTCCACCAATGGATGACAACAACGAGCCGAAGGTCGAAAATGATCCCCCAACGACCCAACAACAACGAGAGACTGCACCCCGCTCAAATCGTAAAGCAATATGAAAAACCTCATTCCACTCACCCTCGACTTTAACAAGGTTCATTATCAGACTTGGACGGAGCTCTTCTCCATTGCCGCGACCGGTCATGAAGTCCTTTACGACATTGACGGATCGGACTGCCCTGTGGGGCTTACCGACTTCAAATGGAAAGTATTGGACGCTATCATCTTATTGTTCGCCTCAAAGTGTGCGTGCAAATAAGTTTTAAATATAAAACTGAAATCAAAGCAAGCGAACCCACAGTGTACGGATCGGCGTAGTAAAGTAAGAATTGCAGAGTATCGAACTCAGGGATTTGGGGATCAAATTCAGTTCACAAATTATCGAGCGAATAAAGTATAGAAGCTTTGCAAATATTGGGAAAACAGCAATCCTAAAGATCCAAGTATCCAATTGTGGCAATCGATTCAAGATATTCTATAGATATAAGGACAGAGTTGAGGTTGCAAAGGTATAACTAATGTAAGATTGAGTTCGGTGAAGTTCCAAAACCCTATGTAACTCACCCAAGGATACTCTCTATAAAGGTTGTTGAGGCTGCAATAAAGAAAGGATCTAAGGACAAGAATTAATCTCAAATACCCATGCCCAAACACAAGGAATCAAAGATAAACTAAAACGGTTAAGGTTGTGACACTCGAAACCAAAATAGAGGATGGTGAGTCTCACTACTACCTAGGAAAGGCAAGCCAAGGCTAGGTTAAAGAAAATCTTTAACTTTGGATTAAAGCAAAAGCAAAAGTCGTAAAACAGAGGAAATCACGGCTAGATCTTGAAGAACCACGGTCATGGTTTTCAAGAACAGACCGTGGATTAGGCTGTCGACGAGGTTTCTCACACTCTCAGGGTCCAATCTGTTTATGATCAATCTATCATTATCTAAGCCACAACTATCAACCCTTCACCTTAGAATTACTAAAGGGTTTTAGCCAATAATCATTGTCATTAAAGCAAATATCAAATTAAGAAGAGAGAAAGATAAAAACCCTCGAAAACTCAATAAACAATCAAAGTCAATCTCAAATCCGAACAACAAAGTATTATGTTTAATGAATTCAGAATATGAAACAGGAATCCTCACAACAATCTTAAGGAACAAAGAAGAACGGAGTGTGATACACTGATACGCCCCCGGATGGCATCACCATCCGTGTTTCCGGCTAGAAGGACCCGCACATTTTGAAGACAGTTATTATTATTTCGGATATTTAATAATAAGTCTTTTTATATTCGGAACTTTAGTTCCGGAACTTAATTCCGTGAATTAAATTCCGACCTTTCATATTTTAGGTTTTTCATATTCGGAACTTAATTCCGACTTTAATTCTGTCATTTATGTTTGAACCTTTGGTTAGCCCTCATCCACTATATAAGGATGGCTTGGCTCATTTGTAAAATCATGTCTAAGATGAATACTAGACCCTCGACCTTTCATATTTTAGTTTTTTTTGAAGATCTTCATTGTGTTCTTCGGTGTTCTTCGAAGATCTTCAACCGTTCTTCAGTGTTCTTCGAAGATATTCAAGTGTTGTTCGAAGTTCTTCATTGTTCTTCAAGTGTTCTTCATCGTTCATCATGTTCTATGATGATGATGATCAGTTTGACTTGTATGGAGAATGGTTGCCGTCTCCCCATGAATTAAAGCTCAAGGCGGCCAAACAAACCTCCCGGAGGTACCGACGGAGACAATATTTTATGGATGAGGAGTGGTTGCCTCCTCTAGACCAACCACGATCGACTTATTCCATGGAAGGGAACCAACGGTATCCACACCGACAAGCTTATTTGGAGGATACCTATAGCGCCCCAAGACAGCGTGATAATCATGAACACGTTGTCAACTTTGTTCCCCAACGGCGTGCTCAAGTTGATGACATTGCCCCCAAAGATGACTATGTTGTGCTCAAGGAAACAAATGACGCTCTAAAGCGTGAGATTCAGATCTTGAGGGCACAACTTCTTGCCCACACGGCGTCCACGCAACAAGATGAACCTCAAGCGGTTTCACAACCACGGTGTGAGTTGGTGGTCCAACCGTTGTGTGACAAAGTTGAAGACAAGGAAGATGTCGTCATTAAAACTTGTGGCCCTATTATTCCAATTCATCTTGTCAATCCGTTATGTGGAGAATATTTTCAAGATGACAAAGATGAGATCATCATCAAGTGTGAAGAAGCCATCAGCCATGACAATGGCATCATTATGTTGTTGGCCTACAAGTTCGAACCGGTTGAACCGAGGTTTGATTTTGTTTTGTCTAATAACATATTTACCGGCTTACCCTTGCTACTTTCTGGAATGCGTCCTACGTACAATGTCACAAGCTTAGACGGCATGGTAGACAAACTCACCGGCGAGACCATCCACATGTACTACAAGTTCGAGCCTCCCGATCGGGAGTTTGTCCTTTCTATTTTCAACAAGATTGGAGGTCCCACCATCCTTGTGAAAGACTACATGTCGAAGCCGCCCGACTCCGACATTTTGCATCCAGTGCTGCATTTCAAGGGTCTTGTTCCTCAAGTGACTCCTTTCTTTTTTTGACGGTGAAACGAGGACGTTTCACATTTAAGAGGAGGAGAATGATACGCCCCCGGATGGCATCGCCATCCATGTTTCCGGCTTGAAGGACCCGCACATTTTGAAGACAGTCATTATTATTTCGGCTATTTAATAATAAGTCTTTTTATATTCGGAACTTTAATTCCGGAACTTAATTCCGTGAATTAAATTCCGACCTTTCATATTTAGGCTTTTCATATTCGGAACTTAATTCCGACTTTAATTATGTCATTTATGTTTGAATCTTTGGTTCGCCCCCAGCCACTATATAAGGATGGCTTGGCTCATTTGTAAAATCATGTCTAAGTTGAAATTCAAGTGTTGTGAAGGGAAAATCCTCATACTTGGAATAGGCATCACTTCTCCTTCAATCCTCTTAAAGTTCTAGCTTGGATCTAGTCTTTGATCCAAGCCTTTCAAACTCGAAGATCCTTTTGAAAGGATCAACCGAACGCTTCCGCATCCATTTCTATGCTTCCGCCGCTCAAGTTCTCAGTTTGATCCAACCGAATGCTCTGATACCAATTATAGAATTACGGGCGATCTAGATCGAGGAGAAACTTCAACTACTTCTTCTTGATTGTTTGAGTCGGATCAAATAGAAGAACATGGGCGGCGGAAGCATAGAAATGGATGCGGAAGCGTTAGGTTGATCCTTCAAAAGGATCCTCGAGTTTGAAGGCTTGGATCAAAGACTAGACCCAAGCAAGAACTCTAAGAGGGTGGGAGAAGAAGATGATGCCTAAACTAAGTAAGAGGGTTTTCCCTTCACAATACTTAGTATTCAACTTAGACATGATTTTACAAATGAGCCAAGCCATCCTTATATAGTGGATGAAGGCTAACCAAAGGTCCAAACATAAATGACAGAATTAAAGTCGGAATTAAGTTCCGGTAAATGAAAAGCCTAAAATATGAAAGGTCGGAATTTAAGTCACGAAATTAAGTTCCGGAATTAAAGTTCCGAATATAAAAGGCCTATTATTAAATAGCCGAATAATAATAAATGTCTTCAAATTGGAGTGGGTCCTTCTAGCCGGAAACACGGATGACATCGCCATCCGGGGGCGTATCAGAGTGTCAATCCGTCTTCAAAGGCAACCCTAAGAAAATCTCGAAGTACACAATCTTCAATATCGCGTCTTTTTCAAGCCACGATCCGAAATCTCCAATCCTTCGTATCAA
Source organism: Fagopyrum esculentum (assembly GCA_033239045.1). Classification (NCBI taxonomy): domain Eukaryota; kingdom Viridiplantae; phylum Streptophyta; class Magnoliopsida; order Caryophyllales; family Polygonaceae; genus Fagopyrum; species Fagopyrum esculentum. The sequence continues at coordinate 51,632,629 of BSUD01000007.1, forward strand.
ACCCTCAGTGCGGAATTGTAAGTGAAGGTGAAATGAAACCCTAAGCGACTCTCCTCGAAACTCCCTTCTCAAGCCTTCTTATAGAGCGAAATAGGGTTACGAGAAAAGCCCAATAACCGTCGCTGACGTGGCAAATATGACACGTCACTTCGTCATGGAAATTACGGCATAGTACAACATTCCACGGCCGTGGTTTAGGGTGTGGAATCCTCTGATGTGCTCCAAAATCACTCTCCACGAACTCATCCAAAACCACGGTTGTGGTTTAGGTCGTGGAACTCTCTGACCTTCGTGAAAGCCTTTGTTTTGCAAACTTCTTCAATCATACTCCTTCCTTATCTTCTCCAAAGCATCTCCTTGACATCTAGCATGATCAAATACTCATATCCCTCCACATTATGCTCCAATTCAAGCCTTTATTCACCTATAAACATAACAAGGCTTGTGTAGATCTCTATATCGATAAAATAGGTGAAAGTGCTTATAAATGCTTCAAACTTATATCCATGTACACATCTAAGAGGGAAAAACAATCAAAACAAGTGCCTAAAATATAGTCATATTTCACGCTAACAAAATACCCCATACTTGTCGCTTGCTTGTCCCCAAGCAAGGTTTTCAAAAGCTTAGAACATAAGGTAGAATGAAATATGAATGCAAAACAAAACAAAACAATCTTTTTGGTAATGGGCTTCTAATCAATTGATCATCCTCAAATCTTGCTTCATTCATCCTTGAAAATGTTAATACACATAAACCAAAATACACAAAGTAAAGGAACATCATAAGTTGCATAAACTTCATGACAAACATCATAACCTTCAAGTCTTGTCAAAATCAAACATGTGAAACTTCAATTTAGATCACCAAGTCAAATAGCATTCTTATGATCTCAAGGACTTTCAAGTAAGGTCAAGAATACGGAAAAGGGTGGGAAACTTGTAAATGAATGTGGTGTATGATACCGGGAAGAAGGAACAACACAAACTCTTTTCTTTTTACCATTTGAATTAACCACCAACTTAGAGCTTTGCTCTATACTTTTTGCACATAATATTTTGACTTTACTTTTGGAAATATGGACAGCGGTGCACAAAAACCGAAGCCTAGAAGATTGACGTTTTTCAATTTCGAGATGCCTCAAACCCTTGATGCACACACCATAATCCGTTAGGAATATCGCTCAATCCAACTTTGGCAAGACACAAACATCCGGCTATGTGAATGGTGCCGAGTTACTCATCATCATGATTGACTTCCCCAAACCTATTTTCCTACACTTTGAATTCAAACAATTGTTTTCATGGCCCTCCCACATCAAAATTGCCAAAATCAACTCTTCCTAAATCCCGGATAGGTAAAGGAGGCAAATATTTTCATTGAGGGGCTAAATGATCAAAGAAAGAAGTAAGAAAATCGAGGTGCCTTAAACATCTCATAAAGAAGTATAAGAACTTATATTGTGATTTCGACCTTCATTTCTCAATATGATTTGGATAAAACTTTCACATTATGAAACTTGCAAGAAAGGATAAACAACATACTCAATCTCTTCACAATTCATAATTCAATTCAAGCATACAAATGTCATCAAAAACTCATTCCACAAGTAGATTTATCATAGAAATCATCTCTAATCTTAGAAGCACTATAATTTTTCAAAGTTTTCAAAATTTTTATGGATTTTTCAAAGCTTTTCAATGCAATACAATAATGAAATATGTGCCAAATAATTGAAAGATGCAAATGTTCATGGAATTGAAAGCAAGCAAGTGTATTGAGTTATTACAAACGAGAGTCACACCCCACCCCATACTTGACATACACATTGTCCTCAATGTTCAAGAAAAAATTAAGAAAAGAAAAGAAACAAAGAAAACTCACTAATGGTGGTAGAGTGGCTCAAAGCATCCAACAAGATCACTGTGAAGGAGGTGGCGGTATGGAAAGAAGTCGGAGCTGAAGGGACGCCCAAACTGTTGTCGGTACACATCTCGTAATATCTTGGCATTCTCCTGCCGCTCCACATCATGAGCCTGCTGGTGTATCTCCAGGTCTCCCACTCTCCTAAAAAGATCGCTCGCCCATGCTGGCTGGTGTCCGTACCAAGTTGGAGGCTGCTGCAACCACTCCGGCTGCTGCTGCTGGATAGGTGTGGGTGCAACTAGTGGCGGATCATACCAAGGAGGTGGAGCTCTCATCCAAGATGGTTGTTGTCCATACCAAGAAGGTGGAGTCTCCATCCATGCCGGCCGCTCACTCACACTAGCCCTGCGTGAGGAAAACGAACCGGAAGGTCTAGACTGATTGGGAGACCTCCTAGGGGGCTCCGGGAAGTCGGCCGGCTGGTCCAGGAATGAGCCAAAGTCATGCTCAGCCCCACCTGCATCCTGATCATCTCCTCCTCCCATCTCCTCATCATCCTCATCTGGAACCTCATCAGGCACATATGGAGGAGCTACTAGTCTATTAGCATGCATCGGTACGAAAGTTTCCTTCCAGTTATGACGGTCTAGCATGATAGAGTACTCCGGAAGCCATGAGATGCCCCTACCACCTCTCTCTTCCCATGGTATGACGGCGGTAGGTGAAGCTCGGTGGCAGGGAAAGATGATGCCTCTAGTCATAAGTCCATTGAGACCCAAAGGTCTCGCAGCTACCCTAGTGCAAGCGGAGTAGTCAATGCCCAACTGGTTGGCGATGTGAGTCACCATACCTCCATAACCTATATTCCCGGCCCTTTTGTTCTTTATCTTACTAAGGGTAGAGGCAAATATGGTGGTACAATCTACAGGATGGCCCGTAAGCATGCCATAGAGGATGAAGAGTTCGTCGGCCTTAATCTTTTGTTGTGTTTCGGTCGTATGAAAAAGGCATTCCGATAGGACTCTGTGGGCTATCTTTAAGGCTAAGTGGTATATGTGTTTAGCCTTAGTGTCGGCCGGTTGCCAACGATCCTCGGATGCATAAATCATAGCAATATCTCTCCAAAAGTCCGCGGCATTCACTCCCCCGGGAAACCTTCCATTGAAACTCTCATGAAACCCAAAGAAGGTTCCAAACTGCACTATAGAGAACTCATAGTTTTGCTCCATCAACCTAAAAGACACTGTTCGGCTAACGGCGCTATGCTCAGAGGAAGTTATAAACTCCCTTGTTATCTCCTCACAAGCATCTTCCCTAATGGTGGAGAAGATGATCAATCCGACTCTATCCAAAAGCCAAGTCAAGTCATTCACTACATTGAGCTCTTCAAGCTCCTCTAAGACAAGGTACCTAGGTCCTATTATCGGTCTCTTGGAAATCCTAACCATGGCTCTTTCATAATCCTCATGGATATTAGGGATTCTAGGGGGGGTGGTTATGGTGGTTCACTAGGAGGGGGTTAGGAAGAAGAGGAACTATCACCTTTCTGCTTCTTATTTCAGTTTGACTTCCTTCTAAACATTTTTACTTAAAACACTAGAAAACCACGGTCTGTTCTTCAATTTCCACGGCCGTGGAACTATACGGAACCCGTGGAATTTATATGTTTCTCTCAAAATTCAGCAAATGCACACCAAACTCAACAATCACAGCCCTAAACTACTTCTAATTCCAATTTCGTTTAGTTCTCCTATAATATTGCAAGAAAAACGAACCAAATCAACCAAGAAGAGAATAGAGAATAAAACCTAGGTTTGGATTTTAAAAATCCAAATTCCCTCACCAATGTAGATTGTTTGCTCAGTTTGTTGTTTGAATCTTGTTGAGGATTGAAAATGCTCCAGTTTTGGTTATAGAATCGCTCGAATTGGACTCCAGATGAAGGATTACGGGAGAGGGGAGAAGGCCGGTGATGACATGAATTATATACCATTATATTCCTGCATATTGTAGATGATTACCTTAATTTACCTTGCATTTAGAGAGATTTTGTGTACCTTTTATGTTCTATTCAACAAAATGTCGGAAATAGAGGTCTACACGACTTTTTGATGAATTATAGGTAAATGGAGTGGAATTGAAAGCAAAAGTGGAGCAAGGAGCACCTAAGGTCATTAAGGAAGCTAAAGAAGTCTTAGAGGGATCACAAAGAGCTAAGGAGTTGCAAAGGAGAAGCATAAAAGAGAGAAAGAAGACGAGCCAAAAGAAGAGCACTTTCTGTTGAGGAAAATCGTGCCATTATACATATAAATCGGACGATTTTCTTCTTTAGAAATCGAACGGTTTTGTGTATAAATCGACTAGGTCGATTTCCCTTGTTTTTCGGCTAAATGATAAAGACGATACAAAGCCCAATTCTTTTAGGCTAGAGGAGGGTTTTGCCAAACGACCCACTACCAAGAAACTGTAGTTGGAAACCCTGGGAACGAAATCGAGGAGGCCGCAGTGGGAAATCTTTAGACGTTTGAGAAAGATTGAGGAATCTTGGAGAAGGATTGAAGGACTCTAGCCGGAAAGTCAATCTTGATCATTATTTGTGAGATTTCTTTGTTCTATTGAAGTCTTTGTGGTTTTTGAACACGAATTTGAGTTACTTAAGAGATACATTGATCAGTTTCAAGAATTGTTTACAGAATTGAAGGTTTTTGAATATTTATTCAAGATTTGGGTTTAATTGCATTATTTTACTCAATCTTTAATTTGATTCGATTTTGAAAATGGTTGGCTAAAACCATTGTGATTCTGGGGAGAATAGTTGATGATTAAGGCTTAGATGATGATAGACTGAACTCATTTACACATTAGGACCCTGAGAGTTTAGATTTTAGTTTTGCGATAACGGGAAAATCGGGGTGTTCTTGAGTAAATCGGCCGATTTAATGATGAACAACCCGATTTATTCTTGTGACGAACTTTAATTGAATTAATCTTTAACCAAAACTAATCCTTGCCTAAGTCCCAACTTTGTTTAACCTTTTTAACCTCCATTTGAGTGTATGAAGAGACTTCAAACTTGATTCTACATTTAATAGATTAAGATTATAAGATTTAGGTAATAGAGAGACTCAACATCCTTTATTAAGATTCTAAGTGTGCTTTCTATTCTTTACTTCGGAGAGTCATATCCTGGAGTTTTAGATAGTTAGTTTTTACATAATTCTTGTCTTTAGATCTTTCTATATTGCAGCCTCAACAACCCTTATAGAGAGAACCTTTAGATTAGATATATAGGTTTCGGAACTTCACCGTACGATACCTACCTTTGAACACATAATCTTGGCAATATAAACTCTGTCCTTATATCTATAGAAGTGTCTTGAATCGAAAGCCGAAGTCGGATACTTGAATCCTTGGAATCATTTTACCCTTATTTGATCACAAAAGCTTGTTGCATTTTCGCTAGATAATTGAAATTGAATTTACTCTCACCAAATCCCTGAGTTCGACTCTGGAATTCTTACCTCACTACAGCCGATCCGTACACTGCGGGTTCGCTTTGCTTTGAGTTCTAGATATAAATTTAAGAATTTGACGCACACACCTTTTGAGCGAACAAGTTTTTGGCGCCGTTGCCGGGGATTTGGTCTAGACCAAATTCGGTTTTCGGTTGTCTAGCTTGAGAGCTCTTGCTCTTGTGATTTGATTTGTCTACTTGAGTGATCTTTGCAGGTTCTTTAGGTATATGCGAAAGACTAGATCCACTAAAGATCTAGTTCCTTTCGATCCCAAATTGGAGAAAAATTTGAGAAGAAAGTTGAAGGAAAAGAAAATGGCTGAGAACAATGAGAGAAACTTCCAGGCTGAACTGAACGAAGCTCAACGCCAACTTCAATTGAGTGAGAAAGCACGTCTAGATGCTGAAACGAGTCATCAATTTCAGATTGATGAACTAAGAGCTATGATGTTGGACATGAAGTTGGAATTGAACGAATCCATAAAGAAGAAGAAAGTCAAGACACCAACTAAATCCATTAGAAATAACTCATCCGATGATGAAGAAATTGATCCGGACATGCCGGAACTTGAGGAGATCGATCCACTACTTCGTCCTGTTCGAAACACCCCAAAACCAGAGGTTGTTCCTCGCCTCCCAACTAGGGATGTGAGAGTTGCTAATGACGGTGATAGACCCCGAATTTTGGGGCAATGGATGGACCCAATTCAGCAAGCACGCCGTCTAGGTGTGGACTTCGGAGCTGAAGACATACAGGAGTTTAGCTTCTCACCACAAGTTATCACCATGGTTCGCCAAAGTCAATATGGCGGAGCAAGTACTGAATCTCCACATCAACACTTGCAGAATTTCGAGATTCTCATGGAGACTATGAAGCCGAAGAAGGCTACTACAAGCAATTACAAGATCAAACCGTTCTTCTTCTCTTTGAAGGACAAGGCTCTAGCTTGGTACCAAACACTTCCAGCTGCAAAGCTGGCTACATGAGAGGAATTGTCTTCGGAATTCCTCACCAAGTTCTTCCCGCCATCCAAAACGGCGGAATTGAGAGGTAAGATAAACGCTATTTCTATGAAAACTAACAAAAGTTTGTTTCAATCTTGGGAAAGGTTTCAAGATCTCTTGTTGGATTGCCCACACCATGGCATTTCAAAGCTGGAATTATTGGAGATTTACTACAAAGGATTGGATGTGGAAACACAATTCAACCTCCAATCTCTCTCTTGTGGCACATTCATGGACATGAGAGAGGATGATGCTTGGGACTTCATTGAGAAGCAAGCCCAAGTGATTGAGAAGTATTCCCACCGGAAGGTGGAACCAAATAGCCGGAATCAAGGTGACCCGGGAGTTAAATTGAACCAAGCTTCTCAAACACAAATATTTTCCCTCAACAATGAAATCAAAGAGTTGAAGGAAGTAATCAAAACAAGTCTTCAAAGGACTAAGGAACAGGAAGCCAACTATATGGGAAGGGATAACGATCAAAGGAATGACTACCGATACAACAACCGGAACTCAAACTGGAACAACAACAATAGGAACTCCAATAGCAACCATTGGAGGTCGAATCAACAAGCTCCAGGTAATCCTTATTCCCATGCTGAAAAAGCTCTAACACCTCCATCTTCCTCTACTCCTTTGAAAAGCCAGGAACAATCATCAAACGGATCGAACAAACCCGATCCCATGTTGGAAACGATCCTAGGGAAACTACAAGGATTGGAGAGCTATATAACTTCAGTTGATAAAGCTCACAAAGCTTTGGAAAGCCAAGTATTTAACAAGGCCGGAGAAGTTCCAAGAGACCAAGGGAAACTTCCCGGGAAGACGGAAGATAACCCAAAGGGAAGGGTTATGGCAATTACTACTAGGAGTGGCGTAACAACTACCGATCCTCAACCTAAAGTAGTTAAAACCACCACCAAAGAAGGAAAGGAAAAGGAGAAGGAAGACGTCTATATCCCTCCTCCCGCCTACAAACCACCGCTACCGTTTCCTTAATCTAGAGCGCGAGCGCGCTTAGATAAACACTTTGGTAAGTTTGTTGAGCTAATGAGTAAATTGCATATTAATATACCGTTTATGGATGCAATTTTAGGTATGCCGGCCTATGGGAAATTCCTCAAGGAGATCCTCTCTAACAAGAGGAAATTAGAAGACATTGGAGAAGTCAAGATGAGTATGGAGTCATCCGAACTCATCAAGACTATGACGGAGAATATGCCACCTAAACTCCGTGATCCAGGATCCTTTTGCATACCCATCACCTTGGGAGAGGCTACTTATGATGCACTTTGCGACCTTGGGGCGAGTGTGAGTATCATACCACTTGCTCTATGCAAAGCAGTTGGTCTAGGAGAGCCTAGACCGGTGAAGATCACACTCTACATGGATGATCGTTCCACCTCTAAGCCAGTAGGGATTCTAGAAGACATTCCTGTGAAACTTGGTAAGTTTTACATTCCTATAGATTTTGTCGTTCTTGACATCCCTGCAGATTATCCGGTTCCCATCATTCTTGGAGACCATTCCTTGCAACATCCGGATGCATGGTAGATTGCAAGAATGGCCAGCTATCTTTCAATATAGGTGAAGAGAAGGTGGAATTCATACTCTCTTCCTTAATCAAGTAGCCAGCCTTGAGAGACGATGTCTTTGATATCTTTGATGAAGAAGAGTCTAGAGAGGTAGTAAGCTCAATCTTAATGAAAGACCCTCTTCAAAAGGTTCTTAGTATGAGCACCATGGAGGAAGGAGTAGAACATGATTACAATGAGGATGTGAAAGCATTAGATGATATGGAGGAAGAACCGGGAACAAGATTTGAAGAACTAGAATTAACTCCGGAAACTGTGAAAAAAATCGACCTGCATAAATTAAATCGCCCGATTTTGGAAAAGGCAACCCGCTTTTCGACAACAGAAAGAAAAATCGGACCTCAGATCGTCCGATTTACTTCAGGGGAGGTCGTACCAGTGGGAAATTTTCTGGATTCTCCAAACTTCACCGCAGCTGTTCTCAACTCTAATGATACATCGTCCCCACCTTCAAATACTTCTCCCATGACATCCGAAGGTCATAAATCATCATCAATCAAGGCACCTCCATCTTTGGAATTGAAACCACTCCCCCACGCATTTAAGGTACGCATTTCTTGGCATTAATTCTACATATCCGGTCATAGTTAATGCGAAACTGAATGATGCTGAACTAGAGAAACTTATGCATGTTCTAAGACAACATAGGAGAGCATTAGGTTATACTATTGATGATTTAGTAGGAATAAAACCTTCCCTATGTATGAACAAAATTCTAATGGAGGAGGATTACAAGCCTTCACGCCAACCTCAAAGACGGTTAAATCCGGTCATAAAAGAGGTTGTGAAGAAAGAAATCCTTAAGCTACTTGATGCAGGTATCATCTTTCCTATTTCCGATAGCAAATGGGTGAGTCCAGTACAAGTAGTACCAAAGAAAGGAGGCATTACCGTTGTTGCCAACAAAAACAACGAACTTATTCCCACACGGACAGTTACAGGGTGGCGAATGTGCATCGACTACCGTAAACTGAACGTGGCTACTAGGAAGGACCACTTTCCCCTTCCTTTTATTGATCAAATGCTGGAAAGGTTAGCCCAACATTCTTACTTTTGTTATCTAGATGGATATAGCGGTTTCTTTCAGATTCCCATTCACCCGGATGATCAAGAGAAGACGACTTTCACGTGCCCTTGGGGTACGTTTGCTTATAGAAGAATGCCATTCGGTCTATGCAACGCTCCAGCCACCTTCTAAAGGTGTATGATGGCAATCTTCTTCGAATACGTAGAGAATACCATGGAAGTCTTCATGGACGACTTTTCGGTATATGGTTCTTCCTTTGATAATTGTCTCTCTAACCTTTCACTAGTTCTTAAGAGATGTGAGGACACTAACTTAGTCTTAAACTGGGAAAAGTGTCATTTCATGGTCACCGAAGGAATTGTGTTAGGTCATTTAATATCACAAAGAGGAATAGAGGTTGATAGAGCTAAGATAGAAACTATCGAAAAGTTACCTCCTCCCTCTTCGGTAAAAGGAATAAGAAGTTTCTTAGGACATGCAGGCTTCTATAGGAGATTCATAAAGGATTTTACTAAGATTTCAAAACCTTTGACTAATCTTTTGATGAAAGATGCAACTTTCGAATTTTCGAAAGATTGTTTAGATGCTTTTTGCAGGATCAAAGAAGCTTTGATTTCAGCACCAATCATCCAACCCCCCGATTGGAACCTTCCTTTCGAGGTTATGTGCGATGCAAGCGATGTCGCTATAGGAGCCGTTCTTGGACAGAAGAAAGATGGTCGCACTCATGCCATCTACTATGCTAGCAAAACGCTAGACGAGGCTCAATACAACTATGCCACCACGGAAAAAGAACTCTTAGCTATAGTTTACGCTTTTGAAAAGTTTTGTTCCTATCTTGTAGGTGCAAAAGTGATTGTCTATACATATCATTCAGCAATACGCTACTTATTCACGAAGAAGGATGCGAAGCCAAGGCTTCTAAGATGGATCTTACTCTTACAAGAGTTTGATTTGGAAATTCGTGATAAGAAAGGGTCGGAAAACTCCGTGGCCGACCATCTTAGTCGTCTTCCACACCTCACCGACGAGACGGATGAACTCCCTATAGACGACTCATTCCCTGACGAGCAACTACATTAGATTGAAGAGTGTCTTCAACACATTTCAAAAGGTAATGATCCATGGTTTGCTGACATTGTGAATTACCTTGTTTGTCAGGAGATTCCCCCCGGATTTTCATATGCACAAAAGAAGAAGTTCTTTAAGGACGTCCGGCACTTCCATTGGAACGAACCTCTTCTATTCAAAAGAGGTCCCGATGGCATATACAAAAGATGTATCCCAGAAGATGAGGTGGATAGTGTCATCCGCCATTGCCATTCTCTTCCATGTGGAGGACATGCTAGTTCCCACAAGACTTGTGCTAAGGTACTTCGTTCCGGTTTCTATTGGCCTACACTATTCAAAGATGTGCAAAAGTTTGTTGTTGCTTGTGATGCTTGTCAAAGGACAGGTAATATATCAAGGAGGAATGAGATGCCTCTCAACAACATACAAGAAGTAGAGATCTTTGATGTATGGGGCGTAGATTTTATGGGACCCTTCCCATCTTCATGCGGAAACCAATATATACTTCTTGCCGTAGACTATGTCTCAAGATGGGTAGAGGCAATCGCTTCTCCTACTAATGATGCAATGGTAGTGGTGAAGTTCTTCAATAGAACGATCTTCCCAAGGTTCGGAACTCCTCGAACCATCATTAGTGATGGAGGAACGCATTTCACAGCCCGTCGATTTGAGACTCTATTGGCTAAGTATGGGGTGACCCATAAGATAGCTACACCATACCATCCGCAAACTAGCGGACAAGTTGAGATCTCCAATAGAGAGATCAAGGGAATTTTAGAGAAAACTGTCTCTAAAACGAGGAAGGATTGGTCAATGAAGCTTGAGGATGCATTATGGGCGTACAAGACAGCCTTCAAGACACCAATAGGTACGACTCCATATAATCTTGTCTATGGTAAATCTTGTCATCTTCCTGTAGAGCTAGAGCATAAAGCATATTGGGATATCAAGTGGCTCAACTTTGACATGAAAGAAGCCGGAGAGAAGCGGCTCTTAGACATCAATGAGCTGGATGAGATCCGGCTAAATGCGTATGAAAACGCAAAGATCTACAAGGAACGGACAAAGCGTTGGCATGATAAGCATATCATTCCAAAAGATCTGAAAGAGGGAGATCAAGTCCTTCTATTCAACTCGAGGCTTCGTCTATTTCTAGGTAAGCTTAAATCCCGTTGGACAGGACCTTATGTAATTAAACGAATTTTCCCCCATGGTGCAGTTGAAGTATGGGGTGAACAAAGCGGAAGTTTCAAAGTTAATGGCCAACGGTTGAAGAAATACACTCCGGAAGCTCCGGTCGAGGAGATAGCTCCTATCCTCCTCCAGTAAACACAAACCATACACCGTCCAGCTAAAGACGATAAATCAAGCGCTTCTTGGGAGGCAACCCATGATAGTATAGTTTTTCCTTCCTTTCATCGCTTAGTTAGAATAGATTAGTTGCTTTGTTTCTTTGTTTTCGCTTTTTATTTGTTCCTCGATGCACTCTTGGTTTGTCGTGTCATTAATCGCAGGAAATTATGTCCAAATTGAGAGATCCATGGAGAAAGGGAGCATAAATCAGTTCAATCTTCAATTTCCAAGAAGAACAAGGAAGGAAATCGAGTTACATTAAGTTAATCGTTCGATTCAGGAACAGAGCAGGTCGATTTTTGACAACAGAAAGATAAATCGACCCCCAGATCGACCTACAGATAAAAATCGTCCGATTTTTCATGTGTTCAGGGAAAATGTAAGAAAATCGCCCCGACGATTAAATCGACCCAGAAAATCGCCCGATTTTCTTCACAATTTCTCGAGCCTATATAAAGACTTAAACACTCGATTCCCTCATTCCAAACACTTTCACTCTCGATTTCCCTCTCTCAAGAACTCCGAAAATCGCCCATACCCTACAATCCTCATTCCTTAATCGTTTTGCACGATTCTTGGCTCCAAACTGAAGCATTTTCGACAAGGAACAAGGATCTAGCAACGACAAGCACGGCAATATACTCTTCCATACGGAATTCAAGTTTTTCATTCCAAAACCTAAGTTTCTAATTCGAAATTGAATCTTGCTTAGAAAGTGTTTGTTTGCTGAGATTGATTGAGGGGTTTGCTTAGGAATCATTATAGGAAACTGTGTGTGGTGATAGCTTAGTCAGAACTTTACAGAATTGTGAGAATCGTTGAAATCGAGAGAAAAATCGACCTTACCCAGAAAAATCGGCCGATTTGTGTGAAGAACATGTCGATTTTTTGCTGCAGAAATGGATATTGTGAAGAGAATAACTTGAAATACGGGGAAGAAGAAGGGATCTTCTTCCAGAGCCCCTCCCCCACATCCACCACCCTCTCAAAACACTCCAAAGCTTCCCCCTCCTCTATCCAAACACAAGAAAAGATACGAACGTATCTTAGATCGCCCATTCACCCCTCCTCGATACATTGTACTAGATGACCTAGACTCCTTGTTTGTTCGAGAGGATGTAGATATGATGCTTGATAGAGTTGGGCTGAGACAGTTTGCTATGATTAGGGAGGATGCATACACCGAGATCACCCTAGAGTTCCTTAGTACATTTGAGCATGACCCTAGAGAGAGGACGGTCACATTCCGCCTTATGAACCAAGATCATGCTATGTCTATTGCTACTTTTGGAGATTTGTTTGGCTTTTCATATTCTGATGCAGGCACTTTTGCGAGAGGTGTTAGTGCTAGTGCCTTTTGGGAGTCTATTTCGGTGGGAGAATATGGAGGAGATAAGTGGAGACCCGGGAACTCTAAGGAGACTAGCATGTACAACCTCTTCTTTAAGGTAGTACATAGGATCCTTAGTGAGAGCCTATTCGCACGGACAAAGACTCCACAAAAGCTCAAGGCTGATGAGCTTTTTATCCTATATTGTATGACATCCACCACCATCCCCGACATCACCTCCATGCTTGCTGACTATCTAGGAAAGATAGCCAACAAAGCTAAGGGTGACATTTGTGTTGGAGGCCTTGTCACTCATGTGGCAAAGGCATTGGAGTTAGACTTCTCGGGATGCACTCTAGCTGAGAGTGCCCTACCTTTAGGTTCACAGCGGTTGGTTGTTCGACAGGTTTTGATTCCTCGAGGGAGAGGAACCCTTCATGTGCCCATGCCATGGCACAAGGATCCAAAGAAGAAGCCATCCGAGATCATTTGGAAGTCTGAGTACACTATTCGGAACAAGAGGAACTGGAAGGAGACATTTCAGTTGATGCTTGAGGAGTTATCTCCTCCTATTTACTATGATGAGGATGCAGGTGACACTGAGGATGAGGAGGATGATGAGGATGGAGGGCAGGAGACCATGCTCGAGTTCGAGAGTGACACTCACAGTGGTCACGCCACGGATGCCATGGACACCGACACTCATGGTGGAGGACCTAGCAGGACTAGTAGAGGTGACGAGGAGATAGAGGATGACTTCCAGCCACCTCGCCACTCCTATGCACATGCCCCGAGCCATGGACGAGGACGTCGACTTCCCCGCCACTATAGAGACTTAGTCTCTAGCTTCCAAAGCCTCCGCACCGACTATCGCGCTCTCCACACCGACTATGACACCTTGAACACTCAGTTCAGGGAGTACAGGCAGGAGACGGACGCTAGACACTCTTCCTACGACGGCCAAATGAGAGACTTATACTACCATCAGTTCGGCCACTTCTACGATCCTAGTGCACCGATGTATCCTCCACCACCACCGACCGAGGATTGAGCTTCCACTTCTTTTACATTGTAAGTATTTATCTCCATCTTATGCTTGATTTTCACATTGGGGACAATGTGGATGTCAAGTATGGGGTGGGGGTACTTACAATACCTTTTATTTCATCTTAGCACTCTATGCACTTTACACTACTCTTGATGATTTGGCATGTAATAACTCTTACGTTACTTGCTTTCCACTATGACATTTGCATTTGCATGATCTTCTTCAAATTCTATGTTTTTTCAAAAATTTTTGTGCTTCTTATGATGGAAATAACCTCTATGATGAGAATTGTGATGTGGATAGGCAAAAAGATGACTTGGTTGTGTTGAGATTTTAATCATAACATGAATGAGCTTACTTTTGTTACTTGAACACATGAATAAGTTATATGATTTAGATGTTTTGATAAGAGAATGAAATAATAGTCGAAGCTATATTACAAGTTCTTTTACATCATATAAGGATGACTAAGGCAATTCACTTCTTTTCTCTTCTCATATCTTGATCATGCTAGCCCCTCAATGAAATATGTAACCCTCCTTTTACCATCCGGGAATTAGGATAAGTGATAGAAAAAAAGGCATGTTTGATGTGGGAGGGCCAAAGAAAATGTGTTAAATGAAAGTGTAGCAATTCATAAGTTTGGGGACGTTGAACATGAGGATGAGTAACTCGGCACCATTCACATAGCCGGGTGTTTGTGTCTTGCCAAAGTCCGATTGAACGACAAGTCCTAACGGGATATGGTATGTGCATCAAGGGTTTGAGGCATCTCGAAATTGAGAAACGCCGATCTCCTAGGCTTCGGTTTTTGTGCACCGCTGTCCATACTCTCAAAAAGTAAAGTATAAAGAAAGCAAAGCTTTCTACATGCAAAGCATGTGCGGTGAAGTAAATTTTTGAAGGTATTATGTTGTTCCTCTTTCCCGGATTAGCACCACAATTTCCTAAAAGAATTCTTTCCCCTAATACGTTTCTTAGACCTTTCCTTTGATTAGAAGACCTTGAGACTTTTATGCATGTGTTTAAGGCTTCATGGTGAAAATGGTTGGCTAAAACCATTGTGATTCTGGGGGGAATAGTTGATGATTAAGGCTTAGATGATGATAGACTGAACTCATTTACACATTAGGACCTTGAGAGTTTAGATTTTAGTTTTGCGATAACAGGAAAATCGGGGTGTTCTTGAGTAAATCGGCCGATTTAATGATGAACAGCCCGATTTATTCTTCTGACGAACTTTAATTGAATTAATCTTTAACCAAAACTAATCCTTGCCTAAGTCCCAACTTTGTTTAACCTTTTTAACCTCTATTTGAGTGTATGAAGAGACTTCAAACTTGATTCTACATTTAATAGATTAAGATTATAAGATTTGGGTAATAGAGAGACTCAACATCCTTTATTAAGATTCTAAGTGTGCTTTCTATTCTTTACTTCGGAGAGTCATATCCTGGAGTTTTAGATAGTTAGTTTGAACATAATTCTTGTCTTTAGATCTTTCTATATTGCAGCCTCAACAACCCTTATAGAGAGAACCTTTAGATTAGATATATAGGTTTCGAAACTTCACCGTACGATACCTACCTTTGAACACATAATCTTGGCAATATAAACTCTGTCCTTATATCTATAGAAGTGTGTTGAATCGAAAGCCAAAATCGGATACTTGAATACTTGGAATCATTTTACCCTTATTTGATCACAAAATCTTGTTGCATTTTCGCTAGATAATTGAAATTGAATTTACTCTCACCAAATCCCTGAGTTCAACTCTGGAATTCTTACCTCACTACAGCCGATCCGTACACTGCGGGTTCGTTTTGCTTTGAGTTCTAGATATAAATTTAAGATTTTGACGCACACACCTTTTGAGCGAACAGCCGGCGATTTTGGGCGTGGTTCTGGACGTGGTTATGAGGATGGGTGTGTTTTTGAGCAGGAGAGGGGATTATATAGTGGCCGTAAATTTTTGGAAAATTACGTTCACTCGAGGTGTTCCACGGCCGTAATTTTGGCCGTGGAATCCTCTTATTTGTGTCAAAACTTGGAAATTACGGCTGGTCGGGGTGTTCCACAACCGTGGTTTTGTACGGTCAACCGTGGAACTCTCTGATCTGTGCCAAAAATTCTAGTTTTGTCATTCTTTCCAACTTTTCCTTCCTTCCTTTGCTCATTCATTATTCCTGACATCCAAAAACACAACATACCGGAAGGTATCGAGGGGAAAACAAACAAAAACGACATCTAACCTAAACTAACCTAAGAAAGAAAGAAAGAAAACAAAAACGATAATGCAATACCTTGGGTTGTCTCCCAAGAAGTGCTTTGTTTTGGGTCCGTAGCTAGACCGTTCCTATGTTCAATTGAGGACAATCGGAGCGATTTCCACAGCTTGGATTTCCGGTGAGTACTTCTTAAGTCGTTGGCCATTCACCTTGAAACTTCCACACTTCTCACCCCATACTTCAACTGCGCCATGGGGAAAAACACGTTTAATCAAATATGGTCCAGTCCAACGAGATTTATGCTTACTTGGAAAGAGTCGAAGTCGAGAATTGAAGAGGAGAACTTGATCTCCTTCTTTAAGGTCTTTTGGAATGATATGCTTATCATGCCAACGCTTCGCCCTTTCCTTGTAAATCTTGGCGTTCTCATAGGCATTCAAGCGGAGTTCTTGTAGCTTGTTAAGGTCTAAGAGGCGCTTCTCGCCCGCTTTTTTCATGTTAAAGTTCAACCACTTCACAGCCCAATACGCTTTGTGTTCCAGCTCTACCGGGAGATGACAAGACTTCCCATACACAAGGTTGTACGGTGTTGTACCTATGGGAGTCTTGTAACATGTCCTATATGCCCATAATGTGTCATCTAACTTCAAAGACCAATCCTTTCTTGTCTTTGACACCGTCTTCTCAAGGATGCCCTTGATCTCTCTATTCGAAATCTCTACTTGACCACTTGTTTGTGGATGGTAGGGAGTGACGATCTTGTGAGTCACCCCATACTTAGCTAGTAGAACTTCGAATCGTCGGGCTATGAAGTGTGAACCTCCGTCACTAATGATGGTTTGTGGTGTCCCAAACCTTGGGAAAATAGTTCTACTAAAGAACTTGACGACAACCATGGCATCATTAGTTGGAGAGGCAATAGCTTCAACCCATCTCGAAACATAATCTACAGCTAGAAGTATGTATTGGTTTCCGCAATATGATGGGAATGGTTTCCATGAAATCAACTCCCCAAACGTCAAAGATTTCCACCTCTTGAATGTTGTTGATAGGCATCTCGTTTCTCCTAGAGATATTTCCTGTTCTTTGGCAAGCAACACAACAAGAAACAAAGGTTTGCACATCCTTAAATAAAGTAGGCAAAAAGAATCCAGATTGTAATACCTTAGCACTAGTTTTATTGGAACTAGCGTGTCCTCCACAAGGAAGTGAATGACAATGACGAATGACACTTTGCATTTCGTCTTCCGGCACACATCTCCTAATGATACCGTCGGGACCTCTCTTGAAGAGTAGAGGTTCATTCCAATGGTATTGGCGGACATCCCTAAAGAACTTCTTTCTTTGTGCATAGGATAGTCCGGGAGGTATTTCTTGGCAAACCAAATAATTTACAAAATCAGAAAACCAAGGTTCGTTACCTCTAGAAATCTTGTCGATGCACTCTTCCATGATGTGTAAGTGCTCATCCGGGAAGGAGTCATCTATGGGTAGGTCGTCGCCGTCGGTGTGTGGTAGACGACTTAGGTGATCAGCAATAGAATTTTCGGAACCTTTCTTGTCCCGAATCTCTAGATCGAATTTTTGAAGAAGAAGAATCCATCTAATCAGCCTTGGTTTTGCATCCTTCTTGGTGAGCAAATATTGTATTGTTGAGTGGTCCGTGTATACAATCACCTTTGCTCCTACAAGATAAGAACGAAACTTTTCAAAAGCATATACAATGGCTAATAATTGTTTTTCAGTTGTGGCGTAATTGAGATGCGCTTGATCTAGCGTTTTGCTAGCATAATAGATGGCATGAGTGCGGCCTTTCTTCTTTTGTCCCAGCACCGTTCCAATAGCTACGTCACTTGCATCACACATAACCTCGAATGGAAGATTCCAATCCGGAGGTTGGATTATCGGGGCTGAGATGAGAGCGCTTCTCTAATCCTATAGAAGGCATCTAAATATTCCTGCGAAAAGTTAAAAACTACATCCTTCATCAGTAGATTAGTTAGCAATTTCGAAATTTTCGAAAAGTCTTTGATGAATCTCCTATAAAATCCTGCATGTCCTAGGAAACTTCTTATCCCCTTCACCGAAGATGGAGGAGGAAGTTTCTCTATAGTCTATGTCTTAGCCTTGTCAACTTCGATCCTTCTATTGGAGATCAAATGTCCTAGAACAATGCCTTCCTTAACCATGAATTGACACTTCTCCCAATTAAGAACTAGGTTAGTGTCTTCACACCTTTGCAACATAAGAGAAAGGTTAACAAGACAATTGTCAAATGAGGAACCATAAACTGAAAAGTCATCCATAAAAACCTCCATTATTTCCTCAATATACTCCGAGAAGATGGCCATCATACACCTTTGAAAGGTGGCTTGAGCGTTGTAAAGTCCAAATGGCATCCTCCTATAAGCAAACGTACCCCATGGGCAAGTAAATGTGGTCTTCTCTTGATCATCTGGGTGAATCGGAATCTGAAAGAAACCATTATAACCGTCAAGATAACAAAAGTAGGAGTGTTGTGCTAACCTTTCAAGCATTTGATCTATGAATGGTAGTGGGAAGTGATCCTTCCTAGTTGCATTGTTCAGCTTGTGGTAGTCAATGCACATCCTCCAGCCCATCACAGTTCTTGTTGGAATGAGCTCGTTGTTCTTGTTGGTCACAACGGTCATTCCTCTCTTCTTGGGAACGACTTGAACGGGGCTCACCACTTGCTATCGGAGATAGGATAGATGATACCTGCGTCAAGTAACTTGGGGATTTCTTTCTTCACAACCTCCTTCATGACTAGGTTTAACCGTCTTTGAGGTTATCGTGAAGGCTTGTAATCCTCCACCATTAGAATCTTGTGCATACATAAAGATGGTTTAATTCCTACAAGATCCTCTATGACATAGCCTAAAGCTTTCCTATGTTTCCTCAACACATTCATAAGTTTCTCATGTTCATCTTCCTTTAAATCGGAACTAACAATAACGGGAAAAGTAGAATTAGTTCCAAGAAAAGCATACCGAAGATGTGTGGGAAGCGGCTTCAATTTCAAAGCAATTGGTGCCTTGGATGTGTCTTGAGGCGTGCTTGATGCTTCCTTAGAAGTCTCTAAGGGTGTGGGAGTTGTGGAAGAAGACTCAAGAGTGGTTGTAGGGAAGACGGAATTATTCTCTGAATTTCCCAAAATTACGGCACACTTGTTACTTCCACGGCCGTGGTTTTGGGCGTGGAAGTCTTTGTTATTCTCAAAATAACATTCTACGGGCTGTTTTGGTGAAACCACAGCCGTGAAATAGCACGACTGGCCATGGTTTCTTCTGTTTTCCGAGCCATCATAGAATTTTCGAAATCTTCATTATGTATCTCTTTTAGCTCCTCCAAAGCTTCAATCTCAGCATTGCAATCCTCTTCTTCTCCCTTTTCCATGATGCTCATGGTTATAACCTTTTGCAATGGATCCTTGAATAGGATTGAACGTACTTCCTCTCTAGATGGCTCTTCGTCATAGATGTTGAACATATCCTCTCCAAGTGCAGGCTCTTTCACCAAAGTTGAGAGAGCAAATTCAACCTTCTCTTCTCCTACATCGAAGGCTAGTCTAGCGTTCTTGTAATCCACCATACAACCGGAGGCTGCAAGAAATGGTCTCCCGAGTATGATCGGGACCGGACAATCTGCAGGAATGTCAAGCACAACAAAATCTATGGGAATGTAGAACTTACCGAGCTTGACTGGGATGTCTTCAATGATACCGACGGATCGAGTTATGGATCGATCCGCCATGTACAATGTCATCTTCACCGGTTTAGGTTCACCTAAACCGATCTTCCTACACAAAGCAAGCGGGATAATGCTTACGCTTGCTCCTAAGTCACAAGGAGCATCATATGTGACTTCTCCAACTCCTATTGGAATGCAAAATGACCCGGGTCTCTCAGCTTTGGGGGCATCTTCTCCATCATCATTTTGATAAGCTCCGAAGATTCCGAACTCATCTTGACTTCTCCAAAGTCTTCTAGCTTCCTCTTGTTAGAGAGGAGTTCTTTCAAGAACTTCCCGTAAGCGGGCATACCTACAATTGCATCAATAAAAGGTATGTTAATATGCAGTTTGCTCATTAGTTCAATGAACTTACCGAATTGCTTGTCTAGACGCACTCTTGCTCTAGATTGTGGGAACGGTAGAGGAGGTTTGTAAGCTGGAGGAGGAACATAGACATCTTCCTTCTCCTTCTCCTTATCTTTTCCTTTCTCAGTTGGGACTTCTACAAACTTGGGTTGCGGGTCGGTGGTTGTTACACCACTCTTAGTAGTGATCGCCATCACCCTTCCTTTCGGGTTGTCCTCCGTCTTTCCGGGAAGCTTTCCTTGATCTCTAGGAACTTCTCCGGCCTTGCTGAACAATTGGCTTTCTAAGGCTTTTGTGCCTTATCAACCGAAGTGATGTGATTCTCCAATCCTTGGAGTTTTCCTAGGATTGTCTCCATCATAGCATCGTGTTTGTCCTTCTCCGGCTTGCCCGAGCCATTCAATGTTTGACCCTGGCTTTTCAAAGGAGTGGAAGAAGATGGAGGTGTTAAAGCTTTTTCAGCATGTGAATAGGGATTATCGGAATTTTGTTGGTTGGATCTCCAATTATTGTTGTTGGAGTTCTTATTGTTGTTGTTCCAGTTGTTCCGGTTGTTGTTCCGGTAGTCATTCCTATTGCCTTGGTGGTTGTCTCTCCCTAGGTAGTTGGCCTCTTGCTCTTTCGCCTTTTGAAGGGTAGTTTTTATGACTTCCTTCAACTCTTTGATCTCATTGTTGAGGGAGAATATTTGAGTTTGTGCAGCTTGATTCAACTTAGCTCCCGGATTCCCTTGATTCCGGTTATTCGGATCCACTTTCCGGTCGGAATACTTCTCAATCACTTGGGCTTGCTTCTCAATGAAGTCCCAAGCGTCATCTTCTCTCATGTCCATAAATGTACCACAAGAAAGAGATTGGAGCTTGAATTGTGTTTCCACATCCAGCCCCTTGTAGTAGATCTCCAATAGTTCCAGCTTTGAAATGCCATGGTGTGGGCAATCCAATAAAAGATCCTGAAACCTTTCCCAAGGTTGAAACAAACTTTCATTAGGTTTCATAGAAAATGCATTAATCTTACCTCTCAACTTCGCCGTCTTGGATGGCGGAAAGAACTTGGTGAGGAACTCCCAAGATAGATCCTCCCATGTGTTAAGTCTTCCAGCTGGAAGAGCTTGATACCAAGACAAAGCCTTGTCCTTCAAAGAGAAGAAGAACGGCTTAATCTTATAGTGGTTGTTGACAGCCCTCTTCGGATTCAATGTCTCCATGAGAATCTCGAAATTCTGTAAATGTTGGTGTGGAGATTCAGCACTCGTTCCACCAAACTGACTTTGGCGAACCATGGTAATAACTTGCGGGCTAAACCCGAAATCCTGGACGTCTTCACCTCCGAAATTCACACCTAGACAGCGTGGTTGCTGAATTGGATCCATCCTTTGTCCAAGGGTTCGTGGTTCATCCCCTCCATCAGCAACTCTCACATCTCCAACGGGAACGGGAGGATTAACTTGTGGTCTGGGATTATCACGAACGGGTTCGTGGTTCATCCCCTCCATCAGCAACTCTCACATCTCCAACGGGAACGGGATGATTAACTTGTGGTCTAGGATTATCACGAACGGGACCGACTAGTGGTGCAATATCCTCTAGGTCCGGCATTTCATCATCGTCGGATGATTCAGCTCTAATGGACTTAGGTTTCTTGACTTTCTTCTTCGTAGCATCATTCATCTCCAACTTCATGTCTATCATCATAGCCTTGAGCTCATCTATTTGGAATTGATGACGCTCTAATTCTTCCATACGAGCCTTCTCACTCAATTTGAGTTGAGCTTGAGCTTCATCCAACTCCGCTTGAATGTTTCTCTCATTATTTTCAGCCATCTTTTTCTCTTACAAATTTCTTCTCAAAGTTTTCTCAAGTTCTGGATCAAAAGGAACTAGATCTTTGGTAGATCTAGTCTTTCGCATATACCTAAAGAATCTGCAAAAATCACTCAAAAAGACTAATCAAATCACAAGAGCAAAAGCTCCCAAGCTCGACAACCGAAAACCGAAATTGGTCTAGATCAAATCCCCGGCAACGGCGCCAAAAACTTGTTCGCCTCAAAGTGTGTGTGCAAATAAGTTTTAATTATAAAACTGAAATCAAAGCAAGCGAACCCGCAGTGTATGGATCGGCGTAGTAACGCAAGAATTCCAGAGTATCGAACTCAGGGATTTGGGGGATCAAATTCAGTTCATAAATTATCGAGCGAATAAAGTATAGAAGCTTTGCAAATATTAGGAAAACAGCAATCCTAAAGATCCAAGTATCCAATTATGGCAATCGATTCAAGATATTCTATAGATATAAGGACAAAGTTTAGGTTGCAAAGGTATAACTCATGTAAGGTTGAGTACGCTGAAGTTCTAAAACCCTATGTAACTCACCCAAGGACACTCTCTATAAAGGTTGTTGAGGCTGCAATATAGAAAGGATCTAAGGACAAAAATTAATCTCAAATACCCATGCCCAAACCCAAGGAATCAAAGATAAACTAAAACGGTTAAGGTTGTGACACTCGAAACCGAAATAGAGAATGTTGAGTCTCACTACTACCTAGGAAAGGAAAGTCAAGGCTAGGTTAAAGCAAATCTTTAACTTTGGATTAAAGCAAAAGCAAAAGTCGTAAAACAGAGGAAATCACGGCTAGATCTTGAAGAACCACGGCTATGGTTTTCAAGAACAGACCGTTGATTAGGGTGTCGACAAGGTTTCTCACACTCTCAGGGTTCAATCTGTTTACGATCAATCTATCATTATCTAAGCCACAACTATCAACCCTTCACCTAAGAATTGCTAAAGGGTTTTAGCCAATAATCATTGTTATTAAATCAAATATCAAATTAAGAAAAGAGAAAGATAAAAACCCTCAAAAACTCAATAAACAATCAAAGCCAATCTCAAATCCGAACAACAAAGTATTATGTTTAATGAATTCAGAATATGAAATAGGAATCCTCACAACAATCTTAAGGAACAACGAAGAACGGAGTGTCAATCCGTCTTCAAAGGCAACCCTAAGAAAATCTCGAAGTACACAATCTTCAATATTGCGTCTTTCTCAAGCCACGATCTGAAATCTCCAATCCTTCGTATCAACCCTCAGCGCGCAATTGTAAGTGAAGGTGAAATGAAACCCTAAGCGACTCTCCTCGAAATTCCCTTTTCAAACCTTCTTATAGAGCGAAATAGGGTTACGAGAAAAGCCCAATAACCGTCGCTGACGTGGCAAATATGACACGTCACTTCGTCATGGAAATTACGGCCTAGTACAACATTCCACGGCCGTGGTTTAGGGCGTGGAATTCTATGATGTGCTCCGAAATCACTCTCCACGAACTCATCCATAACCACGGTCGTGGTTTAGGTCGTGGAACTCTCTGACCTTTGTGAAAGCCTTTGTTTTGCAAACTTCTTCAATTATACTCCTTCCTTAGCTTCTCCAAAGCATCTCCTTGACATCTAGCGTGATCAAATACTCCTATCCCTCCACATTATGCTCCAATTCAAGCCTTTATTCACCTATAAACATAACAAGGCTTGGGTAGATCTCTATATCGATAAAATAGGTGAAAGTGCTCATAAATGCTTCAAACTCATATCCATGTACACATCTAAGAGGGAAAAACAATCAAAACAAGTGCCTAAAATATAGTCATATTTCATGCTAACACTTATCTTGGATATATAGCACTATCTCATATGATCTCCTCCTTACGGTTATCAAACCGAACTCTACGACACGTCAAGCATGGCTTCGCGTCAAGGATCTCTTCCACGACAATCAAAGTGTCCATGCCTCAAATCTTGAAAGTAAGTTCATTAACGCTCGTTTTGACTTGTTCCCGCCGAACATCTCGGAATATTGTTCCCATCTGAAATCTATTGCCGATCAACTATTGGATGTCAATCACGAGGTTAGTGAGAAGAGATTGGTCCTTTAGATGATCAACGGGTTATCCATGTCCTATGACACCGTGTACGTCATTGGTTTTGGGACTCGTTGGGTCACCCCGTTGTGAACCTCTTAGGATGTTAGA
The DNA here is from genome assembly GCA_033239045.1 of Fagopyrum esculentum. Classification (NCBI taxonomy): domain Eukaryota; kingdom Viridiplantae; phylum Streptophyta; class Magnoliopsida; order Caryophyllales; family Polygonaceae; genus Fagopyrum; species Fagopyrum esculentum. Next base: position 51,656,810 of record BSUD01000007.1, read on the forward strand.
CATCCTTCACAATCATGCTAAGTAACAACAAACTCCTAATGTTAGTGAAAACGAAGGTTCCTTACCTGTTTTCTCTCGCACTCCTGCTTTGTTGTCAATCTCAAGCTAATTTGATGGAATTGCCTTGAATGGATTAATGCTTCTTTACCAATCAATGAACTAGCTTCAACTAGAAGTTCCTTGGATGTCTCAAGTAGTAAACTTGGTTTGGAAGAAGGTTCTTGTGTTGAAAGATAGTTAAGGAATTCCTGTTGTAGGTCTCTTCACACAATTGACACAAAGTAAAAAAGAAGATTACAAGCATGACACACTAATATGACAAAAAGTATAGATACTAACTAACACACTCAAAGAATTCAACTCAATGTCTTTAGAGTGAAAAGAGGCAAGAAATAGACTTACATGAGATCAAGAAGAGAGCTTTATGTACCTTGCACTTGAGAAACTGGAGAGAGATTAAAACGGCTAGGATTTAGGCTCAACAATAGCAAATATCGGGTAAAGGGGATCAAATCTCGGGCGAGATTTATGTCCAGAGGGCGAGATTTGTCAAAAGGAAAGGTCTTTGGGATGCAAACTAGTTAGGGATCGGGGTAAGCTTCTTCTTTGTTGCCCTGTCATGTATATATACTCTTGGATCGCAGTAAATTTTGTCCGAATGGCTTCACCCAAACTTTAGGTTATAATGATGATATAAATATAAGGTGAAGTCAAGGGAGGACCTTTGATATTATATGAACGTGTATAAGGCTTTTGGATTTGTTTAGATTCGGAAAGAAAGTCTCGATATATCGGTTATGAGCAAATCTTGAGTAATCTTCGGGAGATCTCGGGCGAGACTTCTTTCAGACGGCCGAGATTTTGGTTTTGTAGTGGAATCTCGTTGAGGTTTCCTTGTTTAGGTTATAGATGGCTTGTGTTTAGCTATGGTTGTTCTCTCTTTTCCAGTAATCACAAGACAACACACGTTAGACTCAAATAATCTTGAAAGATATGGCAAACACAAAAGACTTTATTTTTATGTAACTCAAAGAAGACTCAAATAAAAATACTCAAACCTTTGGTGTATGGCCGAGTTGGTCTTCAAGCAATTAGCTTTGATGCCACTTTGATACGTTGTTGAAGCTGCAATTCCCGATCTAGACTGAAAGTCCATGAATTGAACAACAAAGGCAAATCTCAGTCAATATATAAGGAAATCTTGGACGAGATTTTCATATGAACAGGACGAGATTCTGTAAAACTCATAATGCAGAATTATGGATGATAATGAAAGATAAGAAGATGATTAATGGAATAAAATATGATAAATATAGGAAGATCTGACTAATTATAAGACTTGCAAAGAACTTAAACCAATTTTGTGTCAAAACCCTAAATAAAGAATTACCTTAACCCTTACTTCTTCAACCTTCTATAAGATTAACACACACAAGAACAATCTAACAAGGATTCACAACGATTCAACCAAAAACTCTACTTTTGATTGAATAGAAATGATAAAATGCAAACTCCGTGAGCGTAGTCACAAGTATCTCACAATATGGAAATCAAATTCAAATCTAAGCTACCCATTAATCTCGTCCTCTATGGCTACTTATAGGAGAGATTCCTCTAAAAGATAATTTAAAAATAATCCTAAAAGATAGGATCGAAAATCAAAAGATACATTCTGAATGTCTGAGAGCTTTAAAGGTATTAAAATAACAAAAAATAAGTAAGATCTTAAACGGGTCTTATAAGTCTTGACAGACTTGTAATTTCAGTCTATATGTCGGCCGGATTTGCCTCATGGTCGAGACAATTCCTTGGTTTCCTTGATTTTCTTTGATAACATCTCCTCTCGAATCCTTTTGGCCCTTTCTCTAGTGATTGGTCCCTGTATATTTGACGTCGAGGATGGTCCCACATCATCTATTCTAGGGTAGAAGATAAACACAAGGCAATCTTATATATAGGATCACGGTTGCCACATTTTATTGAGCTAACTTTAATACAAAATTTCATCTTTGCTTTTAGCAATCTTTTGTTCTTCCGACGCGGAGAGAGAGAGCAATTGACGTCTCATTCAATCCATATCTTGGATTGTGTTTAGTTGTTCTTCTTTTGTCTATAAGTTGGTATCTTCGATCTCGATCCATTCACAAGTCTCATTCTTTTGTTCCATGGTGGACGTGCCATAGACGAAAATTGAAGTGGAAGGGTTCTACTATCGTTCTTAGTTGTGTGCTAGGGTCTTAGTTTACCTATCATGCTCCTAGTTATTTCATAGGGTTTGACCTATCTATCCAGCTACCAATCCATCACCATCATCGGATCATCATTTACCTACCTCAACTGACCTCCTCTCGACCAGCCGGCACCCATCATCACACTATCTTCCCTCTTTTGTTTGATCCCTCTAACAAGGATTGAAGGGTGTCAATTGGTGTCAAAGAGACCGGGACTGAAAAACAGCTAACCCCATATCAAACATTGAAGCATGAACCTGACTAAACATATGAGGAAGTGATAACACGATTTATGACTTAGGATTAGGTAATCATTTAGATAGAATTTTCACTCATTCATGCACGTTTTGGCATTGGTTCATGACGTCTTCGCTCAATTCATGCACGTTTCTAGAAAAGACGTCTACACCACCTTTTATCGGTTTTGTAGGTAATTCGGGGATCTATTGGACATTAATCGATACATTTGAGGGCCAAGCCTCATGGTGGTACACATCCAAGGCTTTAAAGGAACATAATTGGAGCAATGAAGGACACAAAGAGCACTATTGGTGCAAGCAATGGAGCAACTCATGGCTAGACGATCATAGCATGTTTCTGTTGAAGAAAATCGGACCAAGTAGCAGCTAAATCGGACGATTATTGTCCACTGGGTCGATTTTTAGGGCTTTGACAACTTAAGCCACGTGTCCCACGATCTCTTGTCCGTCCTTGCTCTTGGTGGAGAATATAAGTGGTCCTGCAGGTTGTTGCTGAGCATCTTTCCTCTCCCACACTCTCATTCACAGCTCATTGATTTTGGAGAAAGATTGGAGGAGAAGAAAAGCTCTCAAAGATTGAAGGAAGAAGAAGAACACCATTCTAAGAGTCTAGAGGGATTTTGAGTGAGTTTGTAGTCTTGGATTGAAGAACTAATTGCAAGGATTGTTAAGAACGTTTTGAATCTTTATTTTAGAGTTTGTAAGTCTTGCTACAACTTGGATTTGGTTGAGATTTATTAATTTTGCTTACTCTTCTTTCATTACCCATCTATGAACACCATGTATGCTTGTTTGATGATTTCGGATCTTGATATGCATATTATTGGCTAGTTTATTGTGATTCTAGAGTGATGGATTGATGGTTATGGCTTGGGTGATGATAGGATGGACTTATATGTTAGTTTAGGATGATTTGTATGCACGAAACCCATTCCAGAGACAAAAATCGACCTGTTCTTCATCTAGATCGTCCGATTTTTGTATGATCCACCCGATTTTCTTCTCTGTTGCTCTTTAAATTGATGAATCTGCATGCTAAGGTCTTTGTTTGTTAAATCCTAGTGTTTGTTAAGCCTAATTTAGCTTAGTATCACCTAATGCTACCAATCTAAGTGAGGGAAGAGATCTACCCGATGATTTCCGACCTTAGATACCTAAGATGATGAATGCTAGGTAGTAGTGAGCCTCACAAGCCGCTATTGGATCGAATGTGCTAGGATTGTTGCTTGAGACTTCCCTATTCCAAGACTTACCCGGTAAGGAGAGGGTTACCCTTAAGTAGCATCTAGTTTGTGCGGAATTCCTTACTCTAACCTCTTGAGACCTACCCGGTAATAGGAGTTTGATGCGGGATTAGTGAAGTGAGAGACTTACCCGGTAATCACTTCCATTAGTGAACATTCTTTCCCAAACAACGCAGCTTGTCCTTAGAATCCTTAGAACCTTGAGTCCAATGCCATAACCGGAAATCTTGACCTCTAGAATCTACTTTTCTCTCTTGATCATATACTTGTGTTTTGTGTTACTTGTTTCTTTGCTAGCTTGAGTTGTTAGTTTTTTTATTATCTTGCTTGACTTGTGATCTTTGTTTGATCACCATAAAAACCAACAAAACATTGAGTTTTCCATTTTCTTTGTTTCTCATCTTATCTTAGTCTAGATTCACACTATCTTTGATCATTGCTTGACTCGATTTCACCTTAGTCTTTGTGTCGACCTCGGAATACTTACCTTTCTACTAACGTCCCGTACACTGCGGGTTCGCTAGGTAGTTTAGGAGATTAGATTCGAGTTTATAAATGTAAAGCTTTTTGTGCTATTTCCTAGCGTAACAAGTTTTTGGCGCCGTTGCCGGGGACTAGGTCTAGATTGAGTCATTTTGTGATTGTTTATAGTGTAGATCTTTCTTGTTGCTTTTGATCTCTCTTTGGTGTGTGTTTTTGCTTTTCAGGACATCTCCTACTCTTTAGGTGTATGCGAAGATCTCGTGGCAAGGATTTAGCTCCATTCGATCCCGAACCGGAGAAAACCCTTCGATCTAGATCCAAGAACATCCGAAAAGAGAAAGAGATGGCCGGAAGAAACCTCCAAGCTGAGTTGGATGAAGCCTTATAGCAAATAAGGCTAAGAGATGAGCTCTTGGAGGAAGAAAGGAGACTTGCCAATGAGAGGCAAGAGGAAACTAGGAGGGAGATTGAGGAGATTAGGCAAGCCCTTGTTTAAGGAGAGCTTAATCGCCGACAACCTCCACCTCCTCCACCACCGGTGGAGCAACCGCAGCCGGCGGCTAATGTTAGGGTTGTGCCCATTGCCATTGAAGAGCCACAAACCCTAGGGAGACGTATGGATCCGGCACAAAGAGCACATCGTCCGGGTGTGAACTTAGGAGATCCCGCAGCCCACAACTATGAGCTCCGTCCTCAAGTTCTACAAATGATCCGGCATAATCAATTTGGAGGGATGGAAGGAGAGTCTCCTCACCAACATTTGATGAACTACGAGATTTTGATGGAGACTCTTAGACCGCCAAGATTGGAGAGCAACAACCATAAGCTAAGGGCTTTCTCCTTCTCTCTTAAGGACAAAGCCTTGGCTTGGTATCAATCTATTCCACAAGGGCGAGTTGGTACTTGGGAGGAGATGACAACCGAGTTTTTGACTAAGTTCTTCCCCCCTTCCAAGACTACCGAGTTAAGAGGGAAGATCAATGCCTTCGTAATGAAGGATAGAGAGAGTTTGTTCAAGTCTTGGGAGAGATTCAAAGACCTTCTCCTAGATTGTCCACACCATGGCATACCGAAAATTGAGCTATTGGAGATCTACTTCAAGGGACTTGATGAAGATAGCCAATTCAAGCTTCAATCTCTTTCCGGTGGGACATTTATGGAGAAGCATGTAGATGATGCTTGGGAGTTTGTGGAGAAACAAGCTCTTGTGATTAAGAAATACTCCCATAGGAAGAGTGAAGGGAGAAAGGCGGGAGCATATGAGGTGAGTGAGGTCACCATGAGCAACTTCAAGCTCGACGCCATCAACAACGAGCTAAAGTCCTTGAGGGAGTTGTGTGCTACAACCTTGAAGAACCAAGCAACCCCTCAAGTGATCCCACAAGCTAACTTGTCTTCCAAGGAGGAGGATGTGAACTATATGGGAAGGGGCAACTACAACAACTACCAAGGCCCAAGGAACTTCAACAACAACCGGCAATTCAACAATTACCGGCCCAACCATAACCATCCCGGGTTTTCCTACTCTAACCCGGATGGAGCCTTGAACCCTCCCGCTTCTACAAGCACAACTCCACCACCAAGAGCTTCACAAGAACCTCCACCCGGATTCACTCAATCTCCAAAGGATAGAACCGAAATGATGTTTGAGCAATTGCTCGGAAGGTTGAGTGGTCTTGAGAGCACGGTGACTTCTATCTCAAAGGCTCAAAAAGTTTTGGAAGCACAAGTGTTCCAAAAGGCGGGTGAAGCACATAGAGATCCGGGAAAGCTTCCCGGAAGAACCGAAGAAAACCCAAGAGGCCAAGTGTTGGCTATTACAACAAGAAGTGGGTTAAGCATGAAGGATCCTATGCCAAAGGAGAATGCTAAAGGGAAGCAAGTGGTGAATGAAGAAGAGACTTTGCAAGGAGATGGAGGCAAGAGCAAGGATGTAGAGCCAACCTATGTGGCACCGCCTCCATACAAACCACCGCTACCGTTCCCTCAATCACGAGCAAGAGCTCGCTTGGACAATCACTTTGGTAAGTTCCTTGAACTAATGTCTAAATTACATATTAACATTCCGTTCATATGGAGGCAAGAGCAAGGATGTAGAGCCAACCTATGTGGCACCGCCTCCATACAAACCACCGCTACCGTTCCCTCAATCACGAGCAAGAGCTCGCTTGGACAATCACTTTGGTAAGTTCCTTGAACTAATGTCTAAATTGCATATTAACATTCCGTTCATGGATGCTATCCTAGGGATGCCGGCATATGGCAAGTTCTTGAAAGAAATACTCTCCAACAAAAGGAAGTTGGAGGAGTATGGTGAGATAAGGATGACTAAGAGATCCTCGGAATTGATTCAAACGATGAAGGAGGAGATGCCTCCCAAGCTAAGGGATCCGGGATCCTTTTGTGTGCCAATCGGAGTAGGAGAAGTGAAGTATGATGCCCTATGTGATCTTGGGGCAAGTGTAAGCATCATCCCGCTTGCACTTTGCAACAAGGTTGGGCTAGGAGAGCCGAAGCCGGTCAAGATGACCCTTTACATGGCGGACCGCTCGATCACTCATCCGGTTGGAATCTTGGAGGACATCAGGGTGCAATTAGGGAAGTTCTATGTGCCCATAGACTTTGTTGTTTTGGACATCCCGGCGGACTATCCGGTTCCTATCATCTTGGGGAGACCTTTCCTAGCTACTTCCGGATGTCTAGTAGATTGCAAGAATGGAACCCTCTCCTTCAACATTGGAGAAGAGAACATCAAGTTCAAGCTATCAACAATGATGAAAGGGCCAACCCTTGATGAGGATGTGTTCAACATAGTTGAGGAAGAGGAATCTAGAGAGGTTGTGAGCTAAATCTTGCTCAAGGATCCACTTGAGAGAGTTCTTAGCTCAAGCTTGATGGAGGAAGGAGTTGAGGAGAGTAGCAATGAAGTGATCAAGGCCTTGAATGCATTGGACGAGCAACCAAGTGTTGGGTTTGAAGTGCTAGAAGGAGGGGAAAACTGCCAGAAAAATCGACCTGCCTGGCAAAAATCGGCCGATTTTTGTACTTGTGCTGAAATTTCAGCCAGTTTTGCCAAAACAGAAACTCAGATCGACCCACCCTCAAATAAATCGTCCGATTTTTCTTCCTGGACCGATTTTCCTGAGTCTTTTCAGCATCAACCACTTGAGTATGAGCAATCATCAAGGGACTTCAAGGAGGCTTCCATGGCATTGCAATCATCTTAACCTACATTGTATGGATCGTCTCCAACCGAAAAAGGTCCTCCTCAACTTGATCTCAAACCTCTTCCTTCTCATTTAAAGTATGCCTTCCTTGGTTCAAATTCTACTTATCCGGTGATTGTGAATGCATCTTTGAGTGATGATGAGCTTAATAGATTGTTGAATGAATTAAAACTGCATAGAAAGGCAATAGGATACACCATTGATGATCTTGTTGGCATCAAGCCCTCTTTGTGCATGCATAAGATAATGATGGAAGATAATCATAAACCCTCTATTGAACATCAAAGAAGATTGAATCCCATAATGAAAGAGGTAGTTAAGAAGGAGATCATAAAGTTGCTAGATGCGGGAATTATCTACCCTATCTCGGATAGTAAGTGGGTTAGTCCCGTTCATGTAGTACCTAAGAAGGGTGGGATGACCGTAGTGACTAATGAGAACAATGAACTAATCCCCACTAGAACGGTTACGGGATGGAGAATGTGTATTGATTATAGAAAGCTTAACATGGCCTCTAGGAAAGATCACTTCCCTCTCCCCTTCATTGACCAAATGCTAGAGAGGTTAGCTCAACATTCCCATTTTTGTTACCTAGATGGCTATAGTGGATTCTTCCAAATCCCTATCCACCCCGATGACCAAGAGAAAACAACCTTTACATGTCCATGGGGGTACTTTTGCATATAGGAGGATGCCATTTGGGTTGTGTAATGCACCCGCCACCTTCCAAAGGTGTATGATGGCTATCTTTTCGGAATACATAGAAAATATCATGGAAGTATTCATGGATGATTTCTCTGTTTATGGTTCTTCTTTCGATGATTGCTTGGCTAACTTGTCCTTAGTATTGCAAAGATGTGAGGAGACAAATCTTGTCTTAAATTGGGAAAAATGCCACTTCATGGTAAGTGAAGGTATTGTGTTAGGACACTTGGTGTCTAACCGTGGCATTGAGGTTGATAGGGCCAAGATTGAAACGATAGAGAAGTTGCCACCACCTACCTCGGTGAAAGGGGTAAGGAGTTTCTTAGGGCATGCCGGTTTTTACCGGAGGTTCATACAAGACTTCTCTAAAATTTCTAAGCCCCTTACTAACCTACTAATGAAGGATGTTGAATTTGTTTTCTCCAAAGATTGCCTTGAGGCTTTTTGTAGGTTGAAGAACGCTTTGATCTCCGCACCTATCATGCAACCTCCGGATTGGAGCTTACCGTTTGAGATCATGTGTGATGCAAGCGATGTAGCCGTTAGGGCTGTCTTGGGGCAAAGGAAAGATGGGCGCACTCATGCCATTTATTATGCTAGCAAGACGCTAGATGACGCCCAACTTAACTATGCCACAACCGAGAAAGAGTTGCTAGCGGTAGTGTATGCCTTTGAGAAGTTTCGGTCATACCTTGTTGGAGCAAAGGTCATAGTTTATACAGATCATGCTGCGATCCGTTATCTCCTTACAAAGAAGGATGCCAAACCTAGGTTGATTCGGTGGATCCTTCTTCTTCAAGAGTTTGATTTGGAAATCCGGGACAAGAAGGGATCCGAGAACTCCGTGGCGGATCACCTTAGTAGACTCCCACCATTGGAGCTTGAAAGAGAGGACATCCCGATTGATGACTCATTCCGGGATGAGCAATTGCAAATGGTGGAGGAGTGCTTGTTCCAAGTGTCTAGAGGAAGCGAGCCATGGTATGCCGACATAGTGAACTACTTGGTGTGTGAGGAAGTGCCTCCCGGATTAACATATTCCCAAAGGAAGAAGTTCTTCAAGGATGTGAGGCACTACTATTGGAGTGAGCCACTTTTGTTCAAAAGAGGGCCGGATGGAATGTTTAGAAGATGTATACCGGAGGATGAGGTGGAGAGTGTGATCCGCCATTGTCATTCCTTGCCATGTGGAGGGCATGCTAGCTCACACAAGACATGTGCTAAAGTGTTGCAATCGGGCTTCTTTTGGCCAAGTTTGTTCAAAGATGTGCAAGGCTTTGTGGTAGCTTGTGATGCTTGCCAAAGGACGGGCAACATCTCAAGGAGGAATGAGATGCCCTTGAACAACATCCAAGAAGTAGAAATATTTGATGTATGGGGTGTGGACTTCATGGGACCCTTCCCTTCTTCGTGTGGCAACCTCTATATCCTATTGGCGGTTGACTATGTTTCGAGATGGGTGGAGGCAATCGCCTCACCTACAAATGACGCCAAGGTGGTAGTGCGGTTCTTCAACCGAGTGATCTTTCCTAGGTTTGGAACACCAAGGGTGATCATAAGTGATGGAGGGAAGCACTTCACAAATAGGAATTTTGGAGCACTTTTGGCTAAGTATGGGGTGACTCATAAGGTGGCAACACCTTACCATCCCCAAACTAGTGGCCAAGTGGAGATGTCCAACCGGGAGATCAAGGCCATTCTTGAGAAGACGGTATCAAGGACGAGAAAAGATTGGGCTATGAAGCTCGATGATGCCTTGTGGGCATATAGGACCGCTTTCAAGACACCAATTGGCACCACTCCTTACAAGTTGGTCTATGGCAAGTCTTGCCACCTTCCGGTAGAGATGGAGCATAGAGCATATTGGGCTATAAGGTGGTTAAACTTTGACCTCAAAGAAGCCGGTGAGAAGCGTTTGCTTGATATAAATGCTCTTGAAGAGATCCGGTTGGATGCTTACGAGAATGCTCGGATCTACAAGGAGCGAACCAAGCGATGGCATGACAAGAGGATCATCCCGAAAGAGTTGAGTGAAGGAGACCTTGTCCTTCTCTTCAACTCAAGGCTGCGGCTATTCCCCGGAAAGCTCAAATCAAGATGGACCGGGCCATATGTGGTGAAGAAAGTTTTCCCTCATGGAGCGGTAGAGATAGGAGGAGATCATTGTGGTAACTTCAAGGTGAATGGGCATCGTTTGAAGAAGTACATCCCGGAAGCCCCGGTGGAAGTGATTGCCCCGCTTCACCTTGATTGAAACGCTCCTGAATTTGGTCAAGCTAATGACCTTAAAGAAGCGCTTAATGGGGGGCAACCCATTGGTATATATTTTTCCCTTTTGTTTTTCTTGCTTTTGTTTAATCTCACTCTTGGTGTGCTTTGTTTTTCTTTGTGTTTTTGGGTGCTAGATCTTGTTGATTGTCATGAGTTATGAGATGTTGGAGGTCATGTGAAAGCCTCATGGACCCGTTGAAGGTACAAGATCCAAGCACATGGACGAGGAGGAAAGCACCTAGAAAAATCGGACTGTTCATGCATAAAATCGTCCGATTTTCTGGGCAACTGGGCCGATTTTTCCTCTGTAAAGGAAAGTGATGATCTCCAATCAAGTATGGGTGGAGCAGACGAGGAACTTGGACGGCTTGCGGCGCCAAGCGCGGGTTCCGACATCATAACGAACATCAAGAGCTCTCTACCATCCTTGATCGATCATCCACCATCATCATCCGATGAGAACCGAAATACCACAGCATCACCAATCTTACATTGTGAGAACCCTCTTTCACTTCTTTATTTAGTTTACACATTAGGGACAATGTGTTTCTAAGTATGGGGTGGGGTTTTCATGATCACTTGCATGATTAGCATCTAGGATAGTTTAATTTTGTCACATGTTTTATTATGTCTTGCATTGTACATACATATTTTGAAAAATCCAAAAAATCAGAAAATTTTAAAATTTTAGTGCTTCTAAAGCTTGGGAATGAACCTTATGATGAATCTTGTCTTGTGAATTGGCTATGAATGGCCTTATGTGTCAAATTGATGATAGCATATGTGGACTTGAAGTACTTATCTTGAATCCCATGAATGATTTGTGATCATGAATGTTTGCCTTGATTGAATTGAGTATTGAAAGTCGAAATTGCATGCTAGTTCTTACACATCATTTAGGAGTGATTAAGGCAATTCATCTTTCTCTACTTCTCATCTTGATCATGTTGTTTGAGCACCTCAATTGATATAATTTGACCTCTTTTGACCCATCCGGGAATAGGAGCATGATAGTATGTTGATGTGTGTGAAAAGCAAGTGTGGGGTGAAGTTGTTGATGAAAGAATGATGTGAATGAAATGCTGAAATTGTTGTGAAAGTGTAGGCAAAAATATAGGGTTGGGGACGTTGGTTTAAATGACAAGTAACTCGGTACACTTCACATAATCGGGTGTTGGTGCCTTGCCAAAGTCAAATAAACCGATAGTCCTAACGAGCTTTGGTATGTTTGCCCGGTGTGGATGCATCTCGAAAAATAGAAAAAGCCCGAGAATGGCTAATCACCAAGGTTTCGGCTTTTGTACACCAATGCCATTGTCTCAAAAATAAAAGAAAGAAAAAGAAAATGAAGAAAAATATACACTTGAGGGAAGTTGATAAGAAATGTGAAGTTGTGGTCGTTTAGTTCCTTTCCCGGATTAGCATCACATAGCCTAGAAAATTCCCACCTAATCACAACATTTCTTGGCCTTCTATTTCACAAGTCCTTATGACCTACTTGCATGTGTGTAAGACTAAGTGATTTAGATTGGACATACTCATGATCATCTTGACTTCTTCATTTTCACCTCTCATGCATGTTTTCTAGTTAAGTATAATTGTCTTTCCATGCCTTCATTCATTTTATGCATAATTGCTTGTCCATTGCTATGAAACATGACTATGAAGGTGATCCAATATTAGAAGCACAAACCCAAAAAGATTTTGCCATTTTTCTGCATACATAAATCATGTCATCTCTTAGTCTATAGTTGAGAATTTGCTCGGGGACGAGCAAACCTTAAGTATGGGGTATTTTTGATAACACGATTTATGACTTAGGATTAGGTAATCATTTAGATAGAATTTTCACTCATTCATGCACGTTTTGGCATTGGTTCATGACGTCTTCGCTCAATTCATGCACGTTTCTAGAAAAGACGTCTACACCACCTTTTATCGGTTTTGTAGGTAATTCGGGGATCTATTGGACGTTAATCGATACATTTGAGGGTCAAGCCTCATGGTGTTACACATCCAAGGCTTTAAAGGAACATAATTGGAGCAATGAAGGACACAAAGAGCACTATTGGTGCAAGCAATGGAGCAACTCATGGCTAGACGATCATAGCATGTTTCTGTTGAAGAAAATCGGACCAAGTAGCAGCTAAATCGGACGATTTTTGTCCACTGGGTCGATTTTTAGGGCTTTGACAGCTTAAGCCACGTGTCCCACGATCTCTTGTCCGTCCTTGCTCTTGGTGGAGAATATAAGTGGTCCTGCAGGTTGTTGTTGAGCATCTCTCCTCTCCCACACTCTCATTCACAGCTCATTGATTTTGGAGAAAGATTGGAGGAGAAGAAAAGCTCTCAAAGATTGAAGGAAGAAGAAGAACACCATTCTAAGAGTCTAGAGAGATTTTGAGTGATTTTGTAGTCTTGGATTGAAGAACTAATTGCAAGGATTGTTAAGAACGTTTTGAATCTTCATTTTAGAGTTTGTAAGTCTTGCTACAACTTGGATTTGGTTGAGATTTATTAATTTTGCTTACTCTTCTTTCATTACCCATCTATGAACACCATGTATGCTTGTTTGATGATTTCGGATCTTGATATGCATATTATTGGCTAGTTTATTGTGATTCTAGAGTGATGGATTGATGGTTATGGCTTGGGTGATGATAGGATGGACTTATATGTTAGTTTAGGATGATTTGTATGCACGAAACCCATTCCAGAGACAAAAATCGACCTGTTCTTCATCTAGATCGTCCGATTTTTGTATGATCCACCCGATTTTCTTCTCTGTTGCTCTATAAATTGATGAATCTGCATGCTAAGGTCTTTGTTTGTTAAATCCTAGTGTTTGTTAAGCCTAATTTAGCTTAGTATCACCTAATGCTACCAATCTAAGTGAGGGAAGAGATCTACCCGATGATTTCCGACCTTAGATACCTAAGATGATGAATGCTAGGTAGTAGTGAGCCTCACAAGCCGCTATTGGATCGAATGTGCTAGGATTGTTGCTTGAGACTTCCCTATTCCAAGACTTACCCGGTAAGGAGAGGGTTACCCTTAAGTAGCATCTAGTTTGTGCGGAATTCCTTACTCTAACCTCTTGAGACCTACCCGGTAATAGGAGTTTGATGCGGGATTAGTGAAGTGAGAGACTTACCCGGTAATCGCTTCCATTAGTGAACATTCTTTCCCAAACAACGCAGCTTGTCCTTAGAATCCTTAGAACCTTGAGTCCAATGCCATAACCGGAAATCTTGACCTCTAGAATCTACTTTTCTCTCTTGATCATATACTTGTGTTTTGTGTTACTTGTTTCTTTGCTAGCTTGAGTTGTTAGTTGTTTTATTATCTTGCTTGACTTGTGATCTTTGTTTGTTCACCATAAAAACCAACAAAACATTGAGTTTTCTATTTTCTTTGTTTCTCATCTTATCTTAGTCTAGATTCACACTATCTTTGATCATTGCTTGACTCGATTTCACCTTAGTCTTTGTGTCGACCTCGGAATACTTACCTTTCTACTAACGTCCCGTACACTGCGGGTTCGCTAGGTAGTTTAGGAGATTAGATTCGAGTTTATAAATGTAAAGCTTTTTGTGCTATTTCCTAGCGTAACAGGAAGAATGCTTAGAATTAAAGTACATGTCCATGGAAAGTTTGGATTACTTGCTAATGATGATAGTAGTAGGTTGTCATCATTTCTTAGGTCATCATCAGTCATCATTTCTTAGGTCATACCCCTCCCGGTTCTAACCTCCCCAACCCATCAAATGATTACTCAAGCCCGCGACAACACCTCATACCCTAAGAAATATTCCGATGAAATGATACCCTGGCCAAACAACCATAATTGCTTCTCTTCTCCAATAGTTCCCAGTGAACCTTCAAACTTTACAAAAGTTTCTAAGCATCATGTATGACATGTTGCCATGAATCATGAATTCCAAACCCTACTTTAAACTGGGACGTAGACTTAAGTTCCTCCTTTATCCTCTTCAAATATGTTGGGTGTTAATGGCTCTACAAGAGTAAACACCATTCCAATGGTCAAATTGAATGAAGAAAAGCAAGAACCAATGCAAAGGGTTTTCATCAAACCTATGGAATCGTTTTCAATTAAACTTTTAGCCTTGTAGCCACACCTTTAACAATTTGCCTCCTTTTTTCCATTGTTACAATGCGACGGTGGGTTGTGTGACAATTAGACCCAACATATATGCAAACTCAAGAAATCACTTTATATGCAAACTCAAGAAATCAGTGTACGGGTTAAAACAAGATTCTCGAGCCTGGTTTTCTACACTCAATGACTCCCTAGTCACATTGGGTTTCACTTCTTCCCTTGCTGATACTTCTCAGTATTCTTATCACCATGGATCTCAATTTGTGTTCATCTTGGTTTATGTTGATGACTTAATGGTTGTTGCTTCCTCTAATAAGCTTTTGATATTGTTTATCTCATTCCTATGTACATCCTTACCTGGCAAAGATTTGGGATCATTCAATTATGTTTTAGGCATTGAGATCCAACGTTCCACCATTTGTTTCTCTTTGTCTTAATCCAAGTATATAAAAGAGATTATGGCCAACCCAAACATGTCAAACTACATGCATGTTTCTACAGCTACAACACTTGGTAGTGAAACACAATCACCACCATTTGCTGACCAAACACCGTACCGTAGTGTTATTGGTAGCTTGTAATACCTCACGTTCACAAGACCGGATATTTCGTACCCTATCAACAAATTGGGGCATTGATCATGGAAGTTTTACCGAAAAGTAACAAAAACCTCCCCACAATGATACGGAATCAAATTTAGTATAATCGGGTATCGAATTCACAAGGATTGCACCGAGTTGGATGATACTAATAATTATTTATTTTTAAGTGAAAGAAAAGCAATAAGGTAGCAAGAGTAATAGGTGAAAGCAATAATGATTGAAGACAAGTATGATGGAGGCGATCTAAGGAAACATAAATCCCACTATAATGAACTAAGGTATTATTGCATATATATATATATATAGAATATATATCATATGAGAACAAGCCTTATCGTGTAATCATGAGAACAATTCGTAGTTATTATTAGTTTTGTTACGAAGGTGTCATATCGTTTAACGCATTATTCGTAATTATTGTTGGTTGAATGGGTTATTCATAGTTATTATTAGTTTCAGAATATTATTTATCTAATAATTATGATATCTACTCTAAATCTCGACCCTTAATACTCACCATCCGACGGTATAAGATTATTCTCATGATTACACGATAAGGCTGTTCTCATGGGAAACGCACCCTATATATATATATATGTATATATAACGCATGAACATGGATATATGATAATTTCAAGTAACCATCTAAAATAGCCTTTGACATAGACCAAAAAAAGACCGTGTTTTCTAACTCACGTACCTCTCAATCCAAAAGTTCGGAGAGTATAGGAAAACCCATTAAAAACTTAAAAATCCGGAAAAGACCAAGAATAATCTTCTCTTTTGGCCCTTCAATTAGAAAAAGGTACAAAGACCGGAATTCTACGATAATTAGAAATCCTTAAACCTTTGATGAACTAGTACTCTCAAAATCAAGTTCTATTCAATAAATCCAATAAAACACCCTTCGGTTGTTCTATATAGACTAGTTATAACACCACTTCTTTCGAAGGTAAACATAAGGTAGGAATGAAGCGCTTTGAAAAGAAGCAATATCTCAATCTCAATTCATACATATATATGCAAACAATAAACTAAACTATTATAGGGATCATTCAATCCTTAGATAAGCATGATCAATTAATAAGCAAAGACAATATACAAAATCAGGAAAGACAAAAACTCTTATTGTTTGGTTCCAATAGGGCGAACGTTCAAAAAAAAAGCTAACAACTACTTGGTGGCTAGGGTAAGGAGAAATCTGAGTAATATTAAATTCGGGATGAATCAACGTATTTAACCCTATAACTGAGGTATGAATATATAGGGGGAGGCATCACAGTCTAAGGTTACACAAAATATATCATTTCTAAATATAAAATCAGAGGTTCGATTTCCCTTCGCAATGACGGTCGAAACGGTAGGACTATAACCACCAAATGGCCACCCTACGGCCATATGCCAGCCGTGTACATGCCGTTTTGCCTGGTTTTCGAGAACGCTTCGGGTTGCGCTTTGTATTTGGGCTTGATAAAATTTTCTACAGTGATGATGTATGTGAAACAGCCACCCTACAACTATAATGGCCATTTTGCCTGGCCGTTTCACTCATTTAGTAGCTTCAAATCATGAATCTTCACTTCAAAATATATTCTTGCGGACTTCGTGTTGTTGTTCCTCGATCATATAAGGTCTTCTCTTCAGATCTGAATTCAGGGTAGATGCATTTCTGGAACATTTGATGTAGTATATACCTGAAAACATTAAAGCCAAGGTAGATACCGGAATGAAGAAAGTGAACGCTTTTCATACAAATAGTGATGTATGACAAAGCAAATGAGGTATGAAATGCATGAAACTAAGGCCTAAAAAGTGTTAGATTTGACACTAATCATGCATCATATGCATTCTCCTACCACCCAACATTTTGGGAGGCAACAAAACGTATTATTTGATACTTAAATTCCACATCTGATTTATAGTTTCAGATAACGGCCAACTCTTCTACTCAACTTAGTACTTAATTTGATGTCGACTAGGCAGGGCACAATTCAAATAGGCGCTCCTCTTGTACACATTGTGGCTTTCTTGATCAAAATTTAATATTGTGGACATCAAATAAGCAATCATATGTGTCACGATTCTCCACTAAAGCTGAATACCACTCACTTGCTCTTGGCACGAAACAATTTGGATCCAGACACTACTTGTTGAGTTTCATGTTTTTCTAGATCAACCTCCAACTCTATGGTACAAATACTTGGGAGTCCTAACATGTTATTAACCTAGTTCTTCATCACCGTATTAAATAATTTCTTATAATTATCATTTTCCTTGAGAAAGAGTTCCAGCATAGACTCTCGAAGATGTATTCCTCTCATCAAAAAAATCAAGTTTTGCAAATATATTACCATAATCAATGTCGTAACATCGTCTTCTTCAACTTCAAGCTCAACTCTACCTTGCCTAGTTTCACTTGAGGGGGTACTGGAACACCGATCTATGATGACACTCATGATGAGTCACTAGGGAATCAATTGGAATCAATTGTTCTAGAATGTGCAATGTTGTCAATCTATGATTGGTTAAACATAAGTATATATACTACACACCATTATGAATGAAAGCAAGGGTTAAAATCATTGTCTTCTACGTATTTTTAGTTTTGCAACCTTCTTGGTGAAAAGAACAAGAACAATAATTCATTGAAGTTTATTTGTTGGCTTCTAATCCGGTTCATCAGCACTAATTTTACACGTTGGGAATGATGTTTGTAGAAGAAAAAAACTCAAATTTGAGAATCTGATGAATTAACGAAATGAAAATATAAATCTAGTAAAATCAAAATGATAGGTGAAGAGAGATTATACTGAGAAAGAGGTGGAAAAAGGGGAAATCATTGGTCATTGATTACATTGCATAATATGTCTTCCTCTAGGGACCAACCTCCCTTTTGAAATCGTAATTTAGATATGTATACCATCTGCAACACAAAAATGGTTTTGGCATGAAAACCGATCCAAATGAACATCTTTTGGTTGTATTAGCCCCAAATGAGATCTTCAATTTACCTTCTTCAACACTATCTTGTTGATTTATCCTAGAATTTTGAGGAAATAACCTTACAACTGCAAATAAACAATTTCCAATCACTCTTTCAAACCCAGACCATAACAATATCTACATAAATACTCGAATACAAATCTTAATTCTTTAATTCATGGATGCTTATTTGTTCTCGATGTATATCATCTTCTTGCACAAACTCAAATTTAAGAAAAATATTATTTTGAAAATTTATTGAGAAAGAAGAGGAGAGAGTACGAACGACATCGGTAATCCAGGTAACACACAATCACCTAACACAAAAAGATAGTAAGAAGAGAATAAAAGAAGCAACGAACGATTCATTCAGAAAAAGTAAGAAACCGTCGAGCCTAAGGCGGAGCTCTAACTGTCCATGAGTTAAGCAACAAGTGTCTTTGAGGCTGAATTATCCCTTTTTTGTCGACGGAAGAACGGTGGTGATTTCTTATGGTTTCACTATCCTCGTTTTGAAGGATACAATCAAATTAGGGTTTGTTTATGGAAAAAATACATAAATTCAACAATGGTAAAGCCGAAATTAGTCAAAAATAGGATGAAAATCGATTCCATTGAAGCTCCCATAAAAGAGAAATAATACTTGCCATGACAAAAGTGGTACTGGTAGGCTCCCCACAGTCTGCAACTCCGGTTCTACTTCATAATATCCTAGAATTTATCATGAGAAATCCACATATTAAAGAACTTAAATCTGGGTCGAAGACCGAGGGCGATGTAAGATATGGGAATTGCACGCTTGTGGTCCGAATACTGCCACCTACTTGGAAAGCTCGCACGACAATTAACGATGAATCTATCAATCCTACTCAACTCCAAATATTACCATTCGTACAGATGCACTATTAACTCACATGGAACGTCATAGAGGCCTAGCTCCTGACATGCATCTAGCATACCCTTGCACTAATACATGCGTACAGATGCACTATTAACTCATTCATCTTGGTACACCATTAACTCATTCTTCTAGGTACATGATATTGTTTAAGTCACCCAGGACAAGCCATAACATAGGTCACATACTAAACCAATCTCACACGGTGTGTCATACCTGATGGCGGGAAACAATACCACGCACACCATAGATAAAGCAAACACCGTACTTTCCCCCGTCACCTTACAGGTGACAAGACCAATGACAAATTGCTCTTCAACCGCCCCAACCTCCATATCAATGTGATTACTATCCTACATGACCAGTATACCACACCTACCATCAACATCAAAATTGGTGACGTAACTCCAATCCGAGAATCGGTTTTCATCATCGCAACAATGTCACAAGGTTTGGTGTAAAACCAGGTCTCAAGTACACCACAAATTCAAGCATCATACTCCCTCATGAGATCTTTGACACCATTTTGTATTTGGGGTTGGTGGAACCCCTAAACGTTCCATGATATGACACTCATAGGGAAACTGATTGCTTGTCCTTTCTCTCTTCCTCTCTATCAACCATCTGAGCTCTCATATAAGACGCAAGTATAGAAGACCTACGTTCTCCCACAACCTCAACCCTAACTTGAATGACCTTGTTCTTCTTATTGGTTTGGGGGGCGTACAACTCTCCTTTCGGACCGAGATAAGACATAAGTGAATCCCTCATCAGCCGTCTCAACCTCCGTAAAAAAAACAACCAAAGTGGTGTACGCATTAGTTGTTGCTACAATAGGAGTCTGACTAGAATCCCTACTACCCTCCTCACTAGGCAAGATCTCACCGTCCTTAATACTCTTCGGGATCTCATATGAAGCCTCTACTAAAGCTTCGACATTTCTATCAACCACCAACTCTTCCTCACTCGATTCATAATCAGAAGAAATAGCCTCATAAGACGGGTCATCAGAATTAATCTCATGTACATCTCCTCTTGATTCCTCCAAAAGAGTCCCATTTTTAAGAGAAACAACACTTACTAGAAGAAATATGGTATTGTTGTTGGTTCAATTATGTATGTCATGCTATATTATGATCTCATTCAGATTTAGTTTTTCATTTAAGTATATTTATTAATAGCTTCATGTCTGATATTGATCCTCCTCGTTGGGCTGCAATGAAATACATGTTTAGATACTTGAATGGAACTAATAGGAAATGTCTTGTATATAAACAACATACATCTAGATATAATTTGATTGATTTTGTAGATTATGATGATGCAAGCAATGAAGATAGCAAGAAGTCCACGTCAACTCTCTATTTTACATGGGTTGAAAAATGTGTCTCTTGAACATCACAACAATAGTCAGTGGTTGCCTTTGATAAAAGGTAGAATAGAATGAACAGAAAACTCATATATTTGAATAGATGAAGATACATGGGTATATATAGGATGTAGGGTTGTTAGAAGTTTGTTGCTATATATGTCTATATTACAAACTGAACCTTATTATTCTAGTAATACCAACATATAACCTATACCCCCTCCCCCCTTCAAGTTGGGCTGGACGAAAAAGACCAAGCTTGCGTGTAAGGAAAGTGTGCTGATGCTCCCCTAAAGCTTTGGTGAATATATCAGCCAGCTGAAGGTTAGACGGGACATGTTCCGTTTTGATGAATCCCCTTTGAACTTCATCCCGAACAAAGTGGCAATCAATCCGGAGGTGTTTGGTGCGTTCATGAAAAACAGGGTTGGCAGCCAAATGCTGAGTTGCTTTGTTGTCACGGTACAAAGCAAATGGGCGTGGTAAAGATATATGAAGATCAAGAAGGAGACCATCTAGCCATATAACCTCGCTTGTAGTCATGGACATTGCTCTATACTCACTCTCAGCAGAGGATTTACTGACAGTCTTTTGTTTCTTTGTTTTTCATGAAACAAGGGAGTTGCCAAGAAGAAGACAATAACCAGTGATGGAACGACAAGAAAATGGGCAAGAGCCCCAGTCGGCATCACTATAAGCAACAAGAGATAAGTGAGAATGAATGGGGTATGCAAGAGCATAATCTAATGTCCCTTTGAGATAGCATAACAAATATGTGGCAGCATGCCAATGAGGAAGGCGAGGACAAGCAAGAAACTGACTCAATTGCTGAACAGTGTAAGCAATATCAGGCCTGGTAAGAGAGAGGTAAATAAGACGACCTATGAGACATCTGTATACCTTTGGATCAGGCAAGGGATCACCAGAGTCAGGAGATAGATGAATATTGCGCTACATTGGAAAATTGGTGACCTTGCAGGCAAGCATTTGACTGTCATGCAAAATATCATGTATATATTTTCTCCGGTTGATGAGAATACCAGATTGATCTCGAGTAATTTCCATCCCCATAAAAAAACGAGCAGCACCAAGGTCTTCAATGGTAAAAGCAGAGTCAAGAGACTGCTCTAAAGATGCAATTTCAGAAGGAATACTCCTAGTAAGAAGAACATCATCGACATAAATCAAGGCAATGGTAATACCAAGAGAGGAGTGTTTCACAAATAATGAGTAATCCTGGCGAGATTGGACGAATTTGAGATGAGGAAGGTGCTTGGTGATTTCAATATTTCATTGACGGCTAGCTTGCTTTAGTCTATAAAGTGACTTCTTTAGGCGACACACATAACCTGGAGGAACCTTGGTGTAACCCTGGGGAGGTAGCATAAAAACTTCTTCATCAAGAGACCTATGAAGAAAGGCATTATTGATGTCAAGTTGATGAAGGGGCCAATCTTTAGCTGCGGCCAAAGCAAGAATGACACGAATAGTAGCAAATTTAGCAACTGCAGAAAAAGTATGCTTTTAATCCTTATCTTTGATTTGGTTGTAGCCTTTGGCAACCAAACGAGCCTTATGTCTTTCTATGGTTCCATCTGCTTTGTATTTCAACTTAAAAACCCATTTGGAACCAATTGTAGTTTTGCCAGAAGGAAGTGGTAAAATATCCCAAGTATCATTGTGTTCAAGGGCTGCAATTTTAGAATTTATTGCGCCAATCTAGGGAGGGGAGTCCTTAGCATGAGAATAAGAAGAAGGCTCAAAGGAGTTAATGACATTGCAGAAAGCATGGACAAAGTCTGGAGTATGGGGAGATAGATCAAAGTGAGCAACAGAGGCCATAGCATTACAAGCATAATCCTGAAGATAAGAAGGTCGAGTAATGGTGCGAGTAGGACGAGTAGATGGTAAAGGAGCAGGTGAAGAAATAATTAATGGTGGGGAATCAATAATTAAGGGAGAGGAGGTAGAAGTAGAAAGAGGAGAGGTGAAAGGAACAGGTATAGGATAGTAAATGAATTAGGGATAGGAGAAACAAGAGATTGAGGTATAGGAGAGTAGACTGGGTTAGATGGAGGAATGTGATCCTCATCTAGAGCTGGAGAGACTAAGGGAAGGGAAGGTAAAGAGGTAGGAGCAATGGTAGAATTGGGTGGAAGTTTAAAAAGTAAATATATGCTCATGAAATATAACATGGCAACTGATGACAATAGTTTGGGTCTGTAAATTGAAGAGCTTATAAGACTTTTGACCAGGTGGATAACCACGCAATATGCATGGAGTAGAAGCCGGGCCAAATTTGTCTCGCTTGGATAAAAGACTGAAGCAGAGGCAACCAATAACACGCAGATGGTTATAGGATGGTTTAGTGTGATGCAAGAGCTCAAAAGGAGATTTCCATGCTAACACCTGAGATGGCATTAAATTAATGAGGTAAGTAGCCGTCAAAATGCACTCTCCCCAGAAATGAAGTGGTAAATTGGCATGGAGTCTGAGAGCACGAGCAGTTTCAAGTAAATGACGATGTTTCCTTTCCACTCTACCATTCTGTTGTGGTGCATAAGGAGTGGACCTGTGATGAATAATGCCTGAGGCATGAAAAAACTCCTGAAGTTGAGACTGCAGAAACTCAGCACCATTATCAGATCTAACAATCTACACTTTGGTATGAAACTGTGTTTGCACATAATTCAGAAAACGAGCAAGCAATTTGAAGACCTGCTGCTTGTTAGCCATTAAAAAGGTCCAGGTACAACGTGTATAATCATCAACTATTGTAAGAAAATAACGAGCACCACAAATAGCAAGTGTATGATATGGTCCCCATATATCCACATGGATTAAATGAAAAGCAGACTGGGCATGAGATTTGCTAATTGGAAAAGGCAAACGATGTTGTTTGGCCAAAACACAAGTCTGACAATGTAGACTATTCAGTTTAGAAGTCAAGCAAATATCAACATAATGAATTTTTCATAAAGATAAATGACCAAGTCTGTCATGAAACAAAGTAGAGTCACAAGATGTCTGATTAACTATGGAAGCTGCACATGTCAAATTCTGAATGTTAGGGAACCCAAGCTTGTAGAGACCTTCTTTCTTATAACCAGTAGCAATGAGGGAATCATTGATATAGTCCTGAAATAAACAGGAATTATGAGTAAAAAGAACCTTCAGAGGTAGATCTTGAATGAGCTTAGTGATAGAAAGCAAATTATGCTTGAAAGATGGCAAATAAAGCACATCATGAAGAGTGATAGTTGAAGATAGAATCACATTGCCTCGATGGTAAACTTCTTTAACAGAACCATTAGGGAGACCAATAAGGATAGGTTTATCTAGCTTGTGCAACATGGAGAAATAATTTTTACATAATGTAATGTGGTCTGTGGCACCAGAGTCCACAATCCATGTGCAGACATTAACTGCAGAACTCACAGGTTGAGTAACATTACCTGCAAAATTGATTTATGCAATAGATTGTTTATCCATCATGAGCTTGAGAACCTCTTGATAAACTGCATTTACCATTGCAGGATCCATGGATGTACTAGATGTGTGGGAATCTGAGAGATCTAGAGGATTGTCACTGACAGTGGCTTCCAAATGGTTAGCAGAACAAAAAGAGTTAGAGTTAGCACCAGTAGACCTTTCATCTTTAGTTTTAAACTCTTTATACCATTCTGGAATCCCTGTCAACTTGAAGCAAGATTCTCGTAAATGACCTTTCTCCTTATAATAAGTACATAACCTGTCCATCTTTTCTTTCTTAAAATCTCTCCTGCTACCTCCAGCCTGCCTATAAGGAATAGATCGGGAAACAGCCAGTGCATCATGTGAAGATGGAGTATGACAGGTTATCTCCTTCTGCTTTTCAATTTGGATAATCATGTGAAAGACACGATTTATTGTAGGTAATGTGTCTAATGACATAATAGTGCTACAAATGTGCTCAAACTGCTCATTCAGTCCCATAAGAAATTGCATTACCTGCAATTTAGCCTCCCTCTCTGTGATTTTCTTAAGCAACTCACAAGTACAGTGGACTATACCCTTGCAAGTACAAGATGGAATAGCATCTACAGAAAGCAATTCATCCCAAAGTTTCTTCAATTTTCCAAAATAAACTGATACAGAGTTATTATCTTGTTTCAGAGAAGCTAATTCTTTGTGGATTTGGTATACGAGAGGAGCGTTTGAAACCTCAAATCGCTCAACAATATTATTCCAAAGTTCTTTCGAAGACTCTGCATAGGTGAACATTTCAGCAATATCATATTTCATTGAGTGTAGAATCCTGCACCTGATCATTTAATCTACTCGGATCCATCTGGTGAGCTTCTCCTCATCGGTATTTGCTTGTTTCGAGCATGAACCATCAATAAACCCTAGCTTCTGCTTGGCACCAAGTGCCATCCGGATGCTCCTTCTCCAGGAAACAAAATTGGAGCCATTGAATAGAATTGAAACAAGTTGCATCCCTGGATTGTCAGAATTAGACAAATACAAAGGATCGCTCATGTTGCTGATGGTGAGTCGATCTATGTTTGGATCTGTTGTAGAGCTTCCATATCCGACCTCTTTTCTGGTTTCCATGGTAGATGTCAATTCAGCAAAGAGAATAAGAGTAATAAAACGTGTGTTTGTATGAGTATTTGTATGAGAATTATGTGTATGTATGGAAAAGGGATAAATTTGAAAGCCGAAGCTCTGATACCATGATAAAAGGTAGAATAGAATGAACAGAAAACTCATATATTCGAATAGATGAAGATACATGGGTATATATAGGCTGTAGGGTTGTTAGAAGTTTGTCGCTATATATGTCTATATTACAAACTGAACCCTATTATTCTAGTAATACCAACATATAGCCTATAGCCTTGTCTTCAACTTAAGATAAATACATGGCATCAACTAAACCCGCAAAATATACTACCTAGCTTGCTTAAAGTTTTATTAAAAGAAATAGAGAACAAGTCATGCAATCATGTGATTAATAATGATAGTTAGAGTGCCCTCATTTGTGCAAAGATTTTATGTATCGCGAGAAAACCAAGCACATTCATATTAAATATCACTACATCATGAAGAAAGTCAAGCATTAGTTAATTCAAGTGTAGAAGATCAAAGGAGACTTGAATCCCTCTGACTTTGGTGCTAAGATAGTCTCTACAGATAAGTTTCCCTACTACAGGAGCTATATACACAATGATGATGGACCTTGAGATGCTGCAACACTAGATCTATGACGGACAACTTAACCCCAATCCGCTATTGGCAACTTACAACTGTTATTCCAAAACAAAGTTTAGGAAGACATATTGTTCGATCTTTAAATTGATGTTTGGAATTGAAGAAAAACGGGTTTGGACCAGGTTCATAGAGAAATAAACAAAAGCTATAATGAACAAGGTTCTTGTTTGAACCTATAACGTTGGATTGGATCTTGTGATTGTTGGGCATGTTGTTGGAGTGTAGCCCAGTCCACTAGGAGTCCACTCCTACGAGAGTTACACGTGACTTTGGTGATGTGAAAGTGTTTATGTACAAATAGCTCCTTACCCAAAGTACATATATAGTCGATCTTTTGTTTGTCTCTTTGTGCATCATCTCCTCGTCTTCTTTGCTTCCCACCTCCTTCTGCAAAAACATACCCTAGATTTGAAAGTGTTAAAGAGAGAGATATTTGAGGCGAGTGTTCACTGGAATTTCTTCCTTCGTTCTTTTGTGCTTCTAAACTATGCCTTATTGGAAGCTTAGTTAAAGCATGTGTGTTTACAAAGACACCTTGCTTCTTCTTCCTTTTTTCTGTTTTTTTTGTGAGAAGATCTTTCTGTTTTATGAGTTTTTGGCTTGTAACAGTAAACTGTAAAGTTGCTTGGTAGATTGGGTTGGAATTCCCATCCGGACATCTCGTAGGCGTAGAGTAGGTTATTTGACCGAACTGTCACCACGTTCTTATTGTTACTTTCTTCTAGAGTTAATAGGCAAGATCGCTCTAAATTTGGCCTTAAAAGGTTTACTTTGTGTTTATCAAATCAGAATGAGAGCAGAACCATAAAATAGATGTCATTTTGGAATGGAACCATGCATATATTATGTTGGATTACGAGTTAGGACATCACAACACGTACGGTAACTACAAGAAGAACGTCGATCCGATGTTTCCGAGGAAATACTCCGCACGTACATGGGTAAATTACAAGACTGAAAAATGATGTAGATCGATCAATTCATCCAACATCCCACCCTTTACCATATATTAGGAAGTTAGGAAGTGTTGGGTTGTTGCAGGCATCAGTGAGCAGCGGAGCCGGGGTTGTTGGAAGCATTAGAGCCTCCTGGGGCAGCAGATGCGGCAGCTGTGGGAGCTGCAGATGCAGCAGCTGCGGGGGCTTCAGTTGGGGCACCTGTGGAGACAGCAGCGGGAGCTGCGGGGGCTGCGAAACCAGGTTTGTCAGCACCGGAGGCGCCAGCTGCTGTGGCTCCTGAGGGGTTGTTGGCAGAGTTCATTCCTAAGGTACTCTTGACTGCATCGGCAGCACCTGCTGCCATGTTTATCACTTGCTCTCCTGTCTATTTATCATCACCAACGAAATCCTTAAACTAATTCTTGAGGTTAATTAACAAAAAGGAAGGAGAATTATACATGCCTGTTGAAGAAAGGTACCGGCCTGATCCATTACCCCTTCCGTTCTCTCCTGAAATATATATAAATTACACCAACAACTTGGACGAGATACATAATCTTAATTCTTTTACCACTGGTACTCTATTATAAACTCATTTATTAAATATAGCATGATTAACTCAATTCTTTCGTCTAAATGTGAATTATATAGAATATAAAACAAAAACCTAAAAAAAAATTCTATTTAACCCCATTCCTTACTTGAATCTTAAAGCTAATGAATTTGTTACCTGAGCTTGGCCAGCGGTTTCCTGACCCTCCCTCATGAGTTGCTGGCTGTTGCTTTCGCTTGCCATTCTTATTAATTGGCTTTATTTGGGCGAGATCAGTATTATTCAAAACCTGCGTTCGATGAGTTTTAGGGTTGGAATAGGGAACTCATTTATATACCTTCAATTCCTATTTTTGGGCTCTCATTTCAAGCCTTCATTATCTACCCAAGCATTTTAATAGGGAAGTTGTTGGTTAGGATATACTTTCATCATGCTTTACAATTCTTGGGTGATGCAAAATTTGTTCAATCTTTGAATACTTCTTCATCCACACATTCAGGAATATAAATAGTGAACGTGGATTATTACAAAACTGAAGAATATTCACGAAACACTTTTGACTCGAGTGATATTCGGTTTCACATCTATATTGGATAAGATTATATATATATATATATATATATAGGTATGTACCCATAAGACAAGCAATTGGATTAGCATGCCGGTTGCATCTCTCGGGCAATTACTGAGCCAGATTAGAGTTAATCCCAGCTTGCCTACTTCCCTTGATTCTTATCAAGCTACATAAGCACTCGGGGATATCGTTGATCACCGACTTCAGAGGTACCTCAAGAACGGAAGAAGCTGACTCACACACCACGTGTCCAGGCAGTGGTAGGGGAGCTCGTCGAAATTACGGTGAATGTCATCAATGTAGGAACCTGTAATACGAAAGTTAAACCGTAATGCACAAAATAGTAAGTTCTGAGATATAATCCTTATGAATCCATTCTTTGTAGATGATTGAAATGAGAGGGAGAGATCCTTTTATATGAGCGGAGGAGGAGATGTTACAGATTTGTTGGCTTACGTCGTTCCCCATTGAAAATTGTACTGACACGATGCCACGGCGTTTAGTGTGTTGCTCGTCTATATATCCCACAGAATATCTCTGAATATAGTCGACGTGAGATAGCCACATTTTTTACTATTTTTCAAGTTTATGCTTAACAAGCAACCAATTTCGGGTCTCCCTTTCTCATTCAAATAGAACTCAAATTTAACGTATAAATATACCACGATCAATAGCTCATAGAGACGAAGTCAAAGCTCCCACTTTCCGGTGTTGACAATATCCGAAATCCACAGAAAATATACCCAAAAGATGTCTAGCGCATGTGTTAAAAACAAGTTTAATTCATAATTTTGTTCCAACAATCAACAGAGCAGCTATGCAGATTGTATTTAGCTTCATTCTCTCTCTAATTATAAGTATATATACAGCTTATAAGCTAGCTAGTTCAGTGATCTAACTTTCGATTTAAAAAGCTAAATATACGAATTTTGATTTACTAACGCAAAAAATGAATAGCGATTCGTTGAAGCCTAGTGATGTCGGCACCTAAATTGAGATAGAAAATTTTACATTACTCCTTATAAAGAGAAATTTATAGTTAAGTCGCGTTTACTATTTTGAGCGTCGTCTGATAACGCTAGCGCAGAAATTGAACGTTGTGTATATTACACGCCCCCTTTCTATTTATGATTTTTAATGTGGCCAAAATTGCACAAGCTCAACATAGAAAGATAAGTGTTGTGCAACAGCCACCAGAAAAATGTAAAAATATAATGGTGATTTTTTAAAGTAACCTATAAAAATTGAAAAATCTTAAAAGTAACCACCATATTTTTAATATTGTAAAACTAACCACTTTATACATAGTATAAATCAAAAAAAAAAAAACATTCTTACTCCTCACTAAAACCAACATAAAACACTTTTTTTCTAAACTCTAAACCGTTTGAATCCTTTCAACTTTTTTTACTAACTTCAACCAAATTAAAGAGATTGACACTTTTTGCAACTTTGATCAAATCAATTCAACAAGAATAACACTAATATGTGGTTACAAATTAAATGCATTGTCAGTAATAGTTTGAACATATTAAACCTTTCAATTTAGGGTTTCGAAATAGTTATATTGACTTCCGTTCATATTTAATTTTTAGTTATATTTAAGTTAGTGTTCAAGTCGAATTATATTGTTGAAAGTGGTAGTAAATTTGATTTCATATTGTTTTTATCGATCGATGAATGATTGAGTTTATAGTCATTCTAAATTTCTTGTGTTATATGTTGTTGTGGACAACATCGGCACTGATTTTTTTAATAACTGCGTTGTTGACAACAATGACACCGATGTTTTTTCTTTATGTTTTTGTTGTTTTTGACAACACAACAACCCATGTTTGGGTGCTTATTATGTTGTTGACCATAACTAATACTACTTTTTTTTTGTTGACAACAAATAAGAACTCTATATTGTTATTCTTAAGTTGTTGACAAAACTTAATCAAGATGTTTTATTATTATAGTGTTGTTGACAACAATTACACGTATTATTTTCCTATGTTGTAGTGTTTTTGTTGACAACACCAACACTACTAATTTTTGTGTTGTTGACAACACACACATACACACTTGTTTGTGTGTTTGTTGTGTTGTTGACAACATTTAAACAAATTTTTTTCGTATTATTGTGTTGTTGAAACGTACTTAATTAAACACTTTCTTTTTAAAAAAACATGAAATTGATGAGGCATTAAAATGGTTTAGAAAAACAATAAACCATGATCAATCAAATTATAGTGAAATGTAGTGCTTAATAGCTTTTGTTATACTCTGTCTAAGTCCATTCAACTAGAAGATCAAGTATAGTGGATCTAGGATCTGCATTAGAAATTGCAAAAGAATATATTCACCATTCAACATAGACAATAAGCATTGGCTTATGTTGGAAATAAACCTAGAAGAAGGGTGGTGAAGCTGATATGGGGTTAGCCATTGTTGAGTCTCGATCATTCAACATTAATTGACACTCTCTGGTCCTTGTTAGAAGGACTGAACATATCAGGGTTAGATCTTGATATAAGGGTGATGGTTCAGTCAAGAGGAGGATATGGGGTTGGTGAATGATGATACGATGATGGTGATGGATTGGTAGTTGGATTGATAGGTCGAACCCTATGAAATTACTTGGAGTGTGATAGGAAAACTAAGGCTCTAACATATAACCAAGAACAATCGTAAAGCCCTTTCACTACAATCTTTGTCGATGGTACATCCACCAAAGACAAAAGAAGGAGACTTGTGAATGATCCAAGAACATACCAACTTTTAGACACAAGTAGAACGACTCAAAACAGACCAAGTTATGGGTAAAACGAGACAGCACTCTCTCTCTCTCTCTCTCTCTCTCTCTCTCTCTCTCTCTCTCTCTCTCTCTCTCTCTCTCTCTCTCTCTCTCTCTCTCTCTCTCGGAAGAACAAAAGTATTACAAAAGCATTGTTGAAATTTCGTGTATAAAAGTGGGTGATGAAAAACGTGCAAGCCATCCCATATATAGGAGGAGGCTCGAGTCTAGATTCTAGTCTAAGGATAAAATAAGTTCGATCTTGTGCGAGATAAGATACGATCTCCTAGATAAATTAAGATCTATCTTCCGAAATATAGTATCTCACAAAAATTTATGTTTAAGTCTATCTATTAAATGAATTAAATAAAAGAAATAATTGAATTAACTTGGGCTCAAAAAATAACGATAAAAAAACCCGAAATAACGAACATAACCCATAATTAAAAGATATCTTGCTAGGCTGGAAAATAAAATAGCATGGGCTGATATTATCCACTTATTCGTCTTCTCCTCTCACATCCTTGCTTGGTTGTGTACGTGTATTTGCATGGTCATGCACATCCTTCCCTCTACGTGAATCTTCTCCTTGTTGGCTCGTGTCTTCTTTCGGATGAATGTGCATCATCATCATCATCATCATGCTTCCATCCATTGGTTCTAACTTGATTAAACAATTCTCCAATGTGTGCATTCTTCTCCTGCTTTATTTCCCATCTTCTTAGCCCGTGCTCTTGTAATTGGTCTTCTTGGGTGTGACCGAGATGCTCCTGCATTAGAAGGTACATAATTGCAATGACAATTTTGTCAACGAGGAAAGGCTTAAGGAGTTGTTCATCTTCATTTGTGTGGAACTACCAAAAGTGCTCAAAGATTCAAGCAAATTCCGTGAGTTTGCCAAAAATCTGAATAAACACATGGAAGTTCACCAAGTGCGTGGATTACCACAAGATGAACAAGGATAAGAAAATAATTTATATTATATCAATAATTTATACTAATACATTTTTTTATTATTTCTTAATAGAGGAAATTGTGAAGTGTATACAATCAAGTTCATAAAAGCACTTGCATTTGGAGTGAACTTTCAATCGATAAAGAATGAGCACATGAATGCATACAGGGAGAAGATTAAAAATGATATGTTCTTCGGAAAAAATAGGATTATTTTGGTCATGATGAAGATGTTGAAAGATTGTATTGACAATGTTGTGGAATGTTTCTATTTGGATTTGTGTTGATATTTAATTTCAGTTGTACTCTATTATAAAATAGTTTGTTGACAATTTATTGAATGTTTAATATTTTTATTTTAAGGTAATTAAGGTGTGTGTTAATAGTAACATGAAGATCCAATTTTACAGTGTTTAATGTATTGTTGACAAACTTTGAAAACATCAAATATATAGTGTTTCTTTAACAGTTTCTGAAACTATTAAATTTATAGTGTTCTAGTGTTGTTAACAGGATTTTAAAACTTTCAGTTTTGTAACGTTTAGTGTGTTGTTGATAATGATTTAAATATTCATTTTATAATGCCTAAGACCCTCCACAATGGAGGGTCGTGGGGCTACTAAGTCCCTTCCATGTCATCAAAATGATGACATGGCGGTGAGAAGGGCTTAGTAGCCCCGGGGTCGACGCCTAAATTGGCGTCGACTCCTATCTTTTAAACTTTTTTTTCTGTGTAAAACGACATCGTTCTGGCCACACTGAGCCAAAAGGACGTCGTTTTGGCTTTAATCAGGGAGCAGTCGCGCCCTCACTGGCCGAAATATGGCCAATGACAGCGCGCCATGTGGCAAGGGGTTTTAATTAAACTTAAAACCCCCTTTCCCGTTAAAATATTAACATTAAAAAAAATTTTGAATAAGATTTAATTTTATCTATCCAATGACACCCATTTTGCATATGTTTCGATAAAAAAAAATTTTGACTTCTTGTAACGTATATAGAGTTTTACGTAGTAAACATTTAACATTTTAAAATTTATTTTTTGCATAAGACTTTATTCATATCAATCTAATATGATATTTATTTAATCTATATATGTATTTGAATTTTTTTTATAATAAAAAAAAACACAATTTAAAATAGATGTTAGACATAAAATGACCGAGACATTAACTTACAAATAAAATTACAATTTAATAAGAAAATAACTAATCATACATTAACTTCAACATTTACTTAACTTATAACATAAGATTGAAATAAAACACAAATGATAAATCTAAACATACAATACGAACTCTAAATTGACCCCAAACTTAAACATAAACTCAAGTACCTAGCTCTCTGATCAACTCATTCAT
Organism: Fagopyrum esculentum; assembly: GCA_033239045.1. Taxonomy (NCBI): domain Eukaryota; kingdom Viridiplantae; phylum Streptophyta; class Magnoliopsida; order Caryophyllales; family Polygonaceae; genus Fagopyrum; species Fagopyrum esculentum. Next base: position 51,689,617 of record BSUD01000007.1, read on the forward strand.
CAACTTCTCTTGTTTGGGAGTCCGGGAATCTTTCATCTCCATCAAACCACTAAGAATGGTTAACTTTCTTTTGTTCTCCAACTCTTTGACCCTCCTCTATTCTATTTTGTCCTTCCTAGATTCGGAAAGAGCAATCATCTTTAATTTTTCCTTCTTTAGTTCCAATTCTTGGAGACGGACCTCAAGCTCTCTACTCTTCAAATTGTCCAAAATTTTAAGTTGTTCTGAATAATCAGAGGATTCTATTGCACTTACCGGTCTCTTTCCCGCCCTCTTCGAACTAGTTCGTCCTAAAGGACGGACAAATGAGCTATCTGGGGTTCCACCTTCACTTGATGGAGTTCCAACATTGGGGCTTGATGTGTATGATCCAGACTCATTTACCTTTTCCCTCTTGGAGCCATCCCCTTGTTTTGATGATGTCGATTGAATACTACTTTGCCATTTTGGGAGACTCTTAAGCATGTGCCAAATGTTCTCATGATTGAACTTTGATTTATATTGATCTTGATACAGAACATGAGCCCTTGCAAGGATATCGTCAAGGCATTCCCCACTTACTCTCCCCCTTTCTGATGTAGCATAGACCTGTAAATTTATAAGTAAGTGCATTAAGTTTTTGGAAGCGGTTCTTACATTGTTTCCATGAGCGAGATGCTAAATCTCCCTTCTTTTCGTTGTAATAGTTAGAAACTCGATTCCAAAAGGTGTTGCTACATTAATTGGTTCCTTGGATAGCATCTTTGGTCGTGTTCATCCATCCATTAATGAGAAAAGTATCTTCGACTCCCCCCAACGCAACCTTCTAGCAACTTCCTCGGTTGTCACTTGAACTTCTTTTTCATTGTCATTGTCTAGATCAACTGTCGGTTCATGAGTCCCAAAAGGCGGGGTGGTAATAGGTGGAGACGTTGGAATCAAGACTTCAGTAGGGTTTTGAGTTTGGGGGTATTGCATTTAACTCATGAACTGCGAGTTTTGAGTTTGGGGGTATTGCATATAACTCATGAATTGTGGGTTTTGTGGTTAAGGGTAACACGGATAATTCATGAATTGTGGGTTTTGAGTTTAAGGGTACTGCGGATAATTCATGTATGGTGGATTTTGAGTTTTATTTGGTTCTTGTGTTACTAAACCTTGGCCAAAGTTTGGATGGAAAAAGAAAGGGTTTGGAATGAAATTTTCATTTTCATCCATTGTAAGTGAATAATAGAGAAAGAGAGAAGTTGTGTTAGTTGAATGAGGCGAGGATAGAAGATGAAGTGTTGGTGTGATGGTCTTGTGCTCTTTAAACCCTTTTATAGAAGGCATAAATGAGTTATATGTCTCATTTAAACAATAACCGAGCCATGAATTGACAACTCAATCACGGGTCTGAAAAACACAATAATCGAGTGTGAAATCATAATTCAGTCACGGATTTATTATACACAATAAATGACATCGGACATTGATTTAAATTTCGAATCCGAAAAACACAATAATCGAGTGTGAAATGACAACTCAGTCACGGATTTTTTATACACAATAAATGACATCTCACATTGATTTGAATTTCGAATTTAAAAAACACAATAATCGAGTGTGAAATGACAACTCAGTCACGGATTTATTATACACAATAAATGACATCTGACATTGATTTGAATTTCGAATCTGAAAAACACAATAATCGAGTGTGACATGACAACTCAGTCACGGATTTATTATACACAATAAATGACATCTGACATTGATTTGAATTTCGAATCTGAAAAACACAATAATCGAGTGTGAAATGACAACTCAATCACAGATTTATTATACACAATAAATGACATCTGACATTGATTTGAATTTCGAATCTGAAAAACACAATAATCGAGTGTGAAATGACAACTCATTCACGGATTTATTACACACATTTAAGTGATAACCCAATAATTTTTTATAGAAACCTATGTGAGCTTCACATATCTACAACTCCTATCCACTTTCATTTCTCTAACTTCACAATGTCTCAAACGCCTTTGAATTCCAGTTCTCCTTCTTCACCCAACTCCTTTGCTTGTTCATCAAAAGACCTCGTCCTTTCACCGCTATCTTCTCAAAATTCTGAAAGCAATATGGACATCGATAAAAAAATCAATGAAAAAATTGATGAGCTAAGAGAGATGTTGGTCCAAGAAATTGTTGGAAGTTCACAACAACGTCGAATCTGGACATAAATAGTGAGAGATCGTGAAGGCGGGCATGCTCGATTGTTCGAGTATTATTTTCTCTTCGACACCGACCTACAACGATATGTTATTTCGACGAAGATTTTGAATGAGGCGACACGTATTTCTTCGTGTTGTCACTGCCTTGTCCCAATCTTTCCATTTTTCGCCAACTTCCGGATGCGACTGGTAGGCTAGGCCTAAGCACGTTGCAAAAATGCACCGCCGCCATACGCATGCGAACATATGGAGTGGGTGCCGATGTCGTTGATGAATATGTTCGCATTGGGGCGTCCACGGCAAGATCTTGTTTAGCCCACTTTGTTGATGGAATTATAACCTTGTTTGGGGATGAGTACTTACGCAGGCCAAATGCTATAGACATGCAACGCCTACTATACGTAGGAGAGCAACGAGGTTGGCCTGGAATGATCGGTAGTATAGATTGCATGCAATGGAAATGGAAAAACTGCCCGACTGCTTGACAAGGTCAATATTCCAAGGGTGATAAAAAAGCCAACTGTCGTGCTAGAAGTTGTTGCATCTTACGATTTGTGGATATGGCATGCATTTTTTGGAACTCCAGGTACGTGTAATGATATTAACGTTCTTGACCGTTCTCTTGTGTTTGATAATGTGTTGCATGGTCGAGCACCCTCGGCAGATTTTGTTGTAAATGGTAATCATTACAACTTGACGTATTACCTCGCCGATGGCATTTATCCTGCATGGGCTGCATTTGTCCCGTCAATTCGACACCCATTTGGTGCAAAAAATACATTGTTTTCCCAACGGTAAGAGTCATGCCGTAAAGACGTTGAGCGAGCTTTCGGTGTCTTGCAAGCTCGTTTTGCTATTATACGTCATCTTGCGCTTGCCTAGGACATTAATTTGATCACAAAAATAATGAGGACGTGCATCAATTTGCACAATATGATCGTTGAAGATGAACATGATACCTATCAACTCTACTATGATCCATCCCAGTTCGATCAAGTTGTTGTTAATGAGTCAATCGCCTCGGATCTTCCATTTGAAATGACCCAGTTTATACAAAATAGGAGTGCACTCCGCGACACGAGTATGCATCACCAACTAAAAGCGGACTTAGTTAAGCATATATGGCAAAAATTTGGCAATTTCGGTGATAATCACTAAACATTTGTAGTTTTATTTTTTTATTAAGTTGTTTGTTGTTTCAATTACGTTTTTATATTCTTGTTGTTTATTTTAGTATGTATTTTTTGTTAGGGTTAATTAGGTAAGTAGGCTATTTTGAGATTTAGATTTAGTAACTAGCCCTTTCTATTTTACAATTTAGTAAGTGTACCCCAATTGTTTTTTTTTACTGTTAGGCAAACAGTCCTCCTCCTCCACGCTCCGCTTTCGGGTCTTCTCCCGCAAAAACGCTAAATATGCATTGGAAGGGAATTAGGGCTTCCAAAGTTAGGTTAGCGTTCCACTTCGGCATCTCTCTCGTCTCCATCCTTACCAATCCCAGCGATGCCAGAGCTGTCGTCGGCCTCTCCAAGGACCAAATCGTCTCTTCCATAACCCAAGTAATCACTAATTACTGTTGCCATTTTTGGTACTCGTAAATGGAGTGCCGGAACCTTTCTCCCCTTTTCACTCACCTCTGGTATGTTTCATCTTCTTATGGGGTTAATTGCTTGAATCTTGTTCGGAGTTCCTGTTTCTCTTAAACCCTCTGTTCCCATTTTGTTCCCTGCCCAATTTTCCGAACTTCCTATTCATATATGAATCTTCGTCTGGAATATCATCTACAGGTTTGACTTCCTCTCTATCATAATAGCCAACAATTGAATACCATTTTTAAGCAAAAGAACAAAAGACTCCGTGCATAGCTACAACATCCGATTGGTATCCTCGAACTCTTTTCTGGTATGTGAATCTTCGGTTCAGCTATGTGTTTTTGAGCACAAACGCCAATTCAGTCCATCCGATCGGTGAAGTGTTTTGCTGACGATGGGAGCTCAGTTGCAGTGATTCATATGTGGACTAGTAAATTATCGATATGATATTTAATTTCTGGTATCTAGTTTCTAGTATTAAATTTATGGTATATAATTTATGGTATTTAATTTCTGGTATCTAATTTTTGGTATATAATTTATGTATTTATTTCTGGCATCAAATTTCTGGTATATAATTTATGCTATTTAATTTTCTGGTATCTAATTTCTGGTATCTAATTTTCGTATGATAATTTCTGGTATGATAATTTTTTGGTATAATAATTTTTGGTATGAAATTTCTGGTATGAAAATTCTGGTATGAGAAATTCCGGTATGAGAAATTCAGTCCATAAAATAAAAAAGAAAATAAAAAATAAATAAAAAAAAGGCAAAAAAAAATAATAAAAGAAAACAAATTCAGTAATTAAAAATTAAAACTTATACTTATATAACAAATAAAAAACATCATTTATTCTTTCTTTCTAAATAGAAGGGTTAATAGTTTTTACCTACTATTAAATGAAAGTGGTAAAAAATTTGGGGTACATTTTCTTAAACAAAAACTCAAAAAGGCCTAGTATGTCAAATTCTCCCTTTTTGTTATGTTGGTTGTTATTTAAATTGTGTTTCTTTTTTATTAAGTTGTTTATTATTTAAAAATATTTGATATGTTGGTTGTTATTTAAATAACGTTTTCTATTAAGTTGTTTGTTATTTAACATTTTGATTTAGTAATTTTAAAATATATATTTACATTTTAAAATTTATAGCTAATGTTTATTTATAATAATATTAGTAATATTATTTAATAATAAATGATATATAAATATAAATTCATCAATTTATTAAAAATAAATAAAAAAAAGTGAAAAGTGAAAAATTAGTAGTCCTAGGGCCACCTGTTATGGGTGAAAATAAGTGAAAACCTGAAATGGGGCTACTAAGCTAACGTGGCAGGAATCTTGCTGACGTGGTAGAAAAAGCTTAGTAGCCCCGGGGCTACCTGTTGCACATGGTCTAGGGGTTGTTGACGGTATTTTAATTTTATAAATTTTGTAGTATTTAGTGTGTTGTTGACAGTAAATTTTAAAAAAAATATATTTTTGGAGTGTTTAGTGTATTGTTGATAGACTTAAAACACTCAATTTATAGTGTTTAAATAGTTGTTGACAACACTTTAACCATTCAAATATATTAAAAGTGTTTACGTTATTGTACACAATATTAGAATCTATCACTTTTATAGTGTTTAAGGTAGTATTGATAGTAGTTTAAAATTTAAATTTTATAGTGTTTAAGGGGTTGTTAGCAACCCTTTCAACCTTCAAATTTATTGAAGTGGTTGGTTTGTTGGTGACCACATCTTAAACTTTTATTTTTTTTTTTATAGTCTTTAAGGTTTTGCTAGAAGTAATTTTAACTTTAAGGGTCCGTTTGGTTCCAACTTCGGAAACGAAAACGAAATGGAAATGAATTTAGTCCATATATATATATCCTTATTCATGAAATTTTATAGAATCATTCCTTGTGGTTTCATGCAAAATGCAATTGTCTCTCCACATTTTGTTATAGGGTATCAAAAGTAATCAAATTCAACTCCAATTACTACAAACTATAAGGAATGATTCCAAAAACTTTCATGAACAAGAGTATACATATGTACTAGATTCGTTTCCATTCCGTTTCCGATTCCGGTGTTAAAACCAAACGGGCCCTAAATTCTATAGTACTTAAGGTGTTATCGAAAACATTTTAAACCTTCAAATATATACTAAAGTGTTTAGAGTATTGTTGAGAGCACTTGAAACTATCATTTTTATAGTGTTTAATGTGTAATTAACATCAATTTAAACTTTCAATTGATAATATATAAGGGGGTGTTGATATCATTTTAAACCTTCAAATATAGGGCTAATTTGGTTAATAGGCTTTTTTGGTTTCGAGTTTAGTAATAAGGCTTTTTAGTTTTTTAATTAGGTAAATATACCCCTCCCTCTTATTTTTACCGTCAACCCTAATTTGAGAATAGTCGTTTCCTCTCTTCTCTCAAATCTAGATCTAGAGCTTCAAACCTTCTACGCACAAACAAAGAGATCGAGTAGGGCGTTCGGAGCTGGCGATGGAGGAGAGAGAATCTGAATTAAATAGGACGCTCCACCTTCCTTCTTTAGTCCAAAATCAGGAAGCCGACGAGCCATTAACGGGACAGGCTTCCTTCTCTTTGTGAGTTTCAGTTTTAATCAAAAATTAGTATTAGCTTCTCCGTTTTCAAGCAGCATCAACCACAAACATGTGATCCCCTTCTCGGCCCAGTATAGTATTGCAGCTGATGTAAGTGCTCACATCTCAATTTCTACTGATTTATTTCCAAACAATGACTCGCAAGGGCAAGGGTTCGGAAAGAACGCCTACGGCTATATCACTCTAGTCGAGTGAAGGCAAGGTTAATTTGTACTCATACAGATTTTATGTTTGAGCTACTGCTATTCATCTTGTGGTTGCTTATGTAGGGGGACACAGAGGCTTCTATTCAAGAGATACAATTCCTTTGACTCCCAAGTGTGTCAACAACATTCACAAAAAGGGCAGGACTATACTTAGGACTTCAAGAAGTTGCCATTCAAACTATAGTGAAGAAGATAAGAAGGCGAGGTCTTCAAGTTTCGGTTGATGTCATTCCTGTAAAAATATCGCTTACTTTCACCTCTATCATTCATTCAAGAATCTCATGGGTTCTTACTAGTACATATGTTTTGTGTTTGTAGGTTATCGACAAATCGTTTGGGTTTGTTACTGCATTGGAGGAGGCACATGGTGCTTTAAACGCAACTTGTAAGTCCATTCAGGTATCCGCTTACTATCTCACAAATAAAAACAGATTCTGGTATGAATATTCGATTTTCGTATGCTCATATTTTCAGTTCTGGTATGTTCATATTTTCAGTTCAGGAAATGCATATTCAAGAGTGCTACAAAGGAAAAGATAGTTCATTTAAGAATTTTGGTTCTTTTGGATAGAGCAGTATTGCATTACTGATTAATTTGGTTGTTTATTGCATGATTGGATGCATGCTCTTATGATTAATTTGGTTGTTTATTACTTTTACTGATTAATTTGGTTGTTTATTGCATTATTCTCATCGAGTTTTCTGGTTCAAAATTCATAGCAGAAGGCTCATACCAGAATTTTCTAGTATGACATACCGGAAAATTCTAGTATGAGTTTTCTGGTATGAAATTCATGTTAGAAAATTCTGGTATGAGTTTTCTAGCATGAATTTCGTACTAAAAATTTCTTACCAAAATTTTCTGGTATGAAAAAATTCTGGTATGAAAAAATTCTATGTTCATTACAAAAAATAAAAAATAAAAAAAGAAAAAAGAAAATAAAAAGGAAAAAAATAATAAAATAAAAACAAATAGTCAGTAATTAAGAATAAAATTTGGCACTTACATAATACTAACAAACATCTATTATTCTTTTTTTTATTAAAATAGAGGGGTTAATTATTTTTACCTACCATTAAATGAAAGTGGTAAAAAGTTATGGGGTACACTTACTAAATATAAAACTAAAAAAGGCCTAGTAGGCCAAAATCTTTCTCAAATATATTAAATTGTTTAGAGTATTGTTGACAACACTTTAAAATTTCTAATTTATAATGTTTAGTGTGTTGTTGACAATACATATTGTTGTCAATAGACATCAAAGTAATTAATGTCTAATAATACTCACATGTTAAAAAGTGTACATGCTTGAAGGAGATGCTATCAAGGATAGTCATTGTTAAAATAAGACGGAAGTTGTGGGCTATAGTTCACACTCACGTGCTAAATAGTGTACATGCTTGCAGAAGTTGTGGGTGATTGTTCACATTCACATGCTAAATAGTTTTGCCTACCAATGCTCTTTATATTGTGTGCCTTCATGAATAGAATCACTCGAAGAGATACAAAAAAAAAAACAAAGACAACTCCCTAATAAAGATGTCTTATGAGAACAACACTTTAAGTGGCCGATGATTTGGTCATTGTATTATTGAAAATATATGCACAATCAAACAAAAACATTGGGTGCTTCATGGTTGTTATGACTGGAAATTGCAACTCAATTTCATTGTAGAACTGGAAGGGTTTTTAGGGCCGACCAACAAAAAAAAATAAGTTAAATGCATTGTGTAACACCCCGAATCCGTGGGACTCGGGATGCTACGGGCGGAGACCTCACAATGGGTCCCGACCCTTAGCTTGACAACAATTTCACCGGATCTTGCAACAATACACAAATAAAGGCCAAAACAAAATACATTTTTATGCAATGCAATGAAACCTGAAACCATACAAACAAAAGACTTCAGCCGAGATACAACCCAAAGACCAAAAAGCGTACACGCGGCATACAATATACAATGAATACAAAACTCAAACACGACTCCAACCAAAACCCCTCCTAAAATGTACGGAACCCCGGCTGCCCACTCTTCCGGATCTCTGGGCCGTATTCCCAACCTGCAAGCCAACTACAACATCGGTATAAAACCGTTAGCTAATATTCAAGGCATTAGAATCAAGGTAAACGACACAAACACAAGAAAATCATCATAAACACGCATCATACTCCAAATCACACAAATCCGATTTATTATCTTTTTATTATTAAGTCATATCCCGTTCTAATTCAACTTCTTTTGTGACACGAGAATCTCCTGAAACTCGCCTCGGTTCCTACTTACCGGCAATAAATGGTACTGATGCATCCGACCGTCTACCTGCACGGACTAGTTGCCGAGAACCTCCTAGCTCTCGCAAGAGCTAGGCAGTGATGTATGTTCGCTCCAAACGGTGTGTGCAAATAAGTTTTAAATTTATAAAACTAGAATCAAGCAAGCGAACCCGCAGTGTACGGATCGACGTAGTTAAGCAAGAATTCCAGAGTATCGAACACAGGGATTTGGGTGGGAACGAACTCGATTGCAGGTTATCAAGAAAGTAAATATGAGAGTTTTGCAAATATTGGGAAAACAACAATCCTAAAGATCCAGGTATTCAGCTGTGGCAATCGATTCAAGATATACTTAATGATGTAAAGACAGAGTTGAGATATGCAAAGGTATACTAATGTAAGGTAATCGTACGGTGAAGTTTCAAAAACCTTTTGTGACTCACCTACAAGGCACTCTCTATACAGGTTGTTGAGGCTCAATATAGAAAGATTCTAAAGGCGAGAATTAGTATCGAATACCCAAACTTATAACCTAAAGATCAAGACTAACTTAATCGATTGAGGTTGTTGAGGCTCACAATCGAGGTAGAGGTTGTTGAGGCTCACTACCACCTAGAAAAGACAAGTCTAAACTAAGCTAAAACAAATCTTTAACTTTGGATTAAAGTAAAAGCAGGTTCGTAAACTTGAGGGAAATTACGGTTGGATCTTGAGATTCCACGGTCGTGGAACTCAAGAACAACCCGTAATTTGGGGTTGTCGACGATATCACTCTAACTCTCAGGGTCTAATCTGTTTGCGATCAATCTATCATTATCTAAGCCACAACTATCAACCCTTCACCTTAGAATTGTTAAGGGTTTTTAGCCAATAACAGTCATGTTGATTTCAATTCAAGAATTAAAAGATGAAAAGATGAAAACTTTCAAGAACTTTCAATAATCTCCAACTTAATCTCAAAATCACAAAGAGAACAAGCAATGTCAAAAGATTCACAATAGAACAAATAATCGTAATCCTAGGAAAGAAAAGAAAACGGGATGTCAATCCGTTTTTCAAATCAAACCTAATCAAGAAGAGAGATCTTCTTGCAAAATCTCCCAAGAACTTCGATCTTCCGCAATTCCTGGGAATCTCTACGGCAATCTCCACCAAAAGTACGAGATTCCAGGAATTCCAAACACGAACTTCGATCTCTTCAAAGAGATCTCAATTGCTTCCAAGCAAGCTAGGCAAAACGTGCTCGTCTAAACGGTGATGTCGCAAGTGTAAACCTAGAGCGGGGTAAGTGATCCTGTAAGCGATGATGTATGCGGTGATGACGGAATCTCCTTTCTTCCGTCTTTTTATAATGCAGGGCAAAGTGTCGGCCCGGCCCAATCTTCAAAAGATCGTGGCTTCGAAGTGTGGCGAAAAGATTCGCCAAAATCACGGTCGTGGAAGTGTTCCACGACCGTAATTTAGAGCGTGGAAACAAATACGGTTTGCAACGTATGTTCCACGGCCGTGTAATCCCCTGGAATGAACATGGTTTTCTGACTTCAATTCCACGGCCGTAATTCTGAACGTGGTTTGTGATACGGCCGTATTTTAGGGCGTAATTTAGGGCAAGAACGTGATTCTTCCCTAAACTCGTGCATTCCTCAATCTAAGACTCCAAATTGCTTCCAAAGAGTGTCCTCGATTTATGGATATATCAACTCAACTTTCCTTTGCTCGATTCCGTTCGGAAATAGCTCCAAATCACCTATAATCAACATAGAACTAGTGTAGACATCCATATCGACAATATAGGCAATACTAGCTCACATATGCACAAAGATCAATCAAAGACTATCAATATGAATCAAATACGTTTAGAAAACGTGCCTAAAATGTCACAATATTTCATGCTAACAATGTCACCGCCCGTTATCATACACTTGGGCCAAATAATATAAATGTCGGTGGTCCTATTTCCGGTTTAGTTGTTATAACATGAACAATAAACACACACCACCAAACACACATAGATGTAATACAAGGAATACGACCTAAGTAAGTCCGGAGACTTACCTCGTCCCAAACGCTAACTCACGTAACACTCTCGCTTCCCTTGGGAAGAAGTCTACACCTGCTCAAAACAAGATATCTATATCAACAACTCGCTCAACTCAAGAAGTCTTAGACTTCTATTCAAATGATCTATGCAAGATCATTTGACTCTCATTCTAGGACCGCATCCTAGAATCCCTCATGCTCATATCACCCTCAACACAAGCTTGTCCTTAGACTTCTAGACCCTATGATCTCGCAAGACCATAACCCATAACACATACTAGGATAGACATACCTAGTCCAAACAAACTCAATGGTAACAACACCATGCTAGGATAAGTCAATCCTAAGCTCCAAAAGCCCACAAGATCATACAACCCCAACCTCGAGCTTCAGAACACTCACAAGATCAACCATATAACTTAAAACCTTGTAACAACCTCACAAGATAACAATACCACCTCAGCTCATAACAACATCAATCCATCAAACAATATCAAAATCTTAAAACTCACCTAAGGGTCCACAACCACTACTTGACATTCACTCTAAGTTACGCTAGATCCAACCTAGCATAAAATTACATTAAACATAACCAGATCGAGGAAGAAGGTACTCACACGAGGTCAAAGCCAGAAGACGATCTACGGATGTCGAGAAAGGATTCGTTGGCCTTTATCGGGGCGCTTTCGAACCTAACACCAAAACTAAACAAATTTAGCTTATACGCTAAATTTGATCGTAATATATAATATATATAAATCTAAGGTGAAAACTCGTTTTCAATATCAAGGTTAAAATCACTAAACATTTTCCGGAGAAATTTATACAATTTATAAACATGGGTCAAAATCCGCAATCAACTTTTCCGGGCAAAATATGGAACTCAAGAAACTTTGGTCATTTTCTGAAAATAAACTTTGGGCCAAATCTGTAATTTACTCACAAGGAAAAATATGCACATTTTCAAAACATTGGGCCATTAACGCAAATACTAAACACGGGTTACAATTTGTAATTAAACCAAATATTAGTGGGCCCCGATTTAAATTACCCTAAAAGGGCTTCTTTCTAATCCAATTGAAGGCACGTTGGGGAGGAGAACGCAGCAGCAGCGCCGACGGCGGCTTCGTGTTGGCTCCTGCAGGGCTTGTACAAGCAGGGCACGACGAGGGCGGAGGTTGCCAATGGCGGAAAAGGCACGGGCTCTGCAGGGGCTCCGACAATGGTCCTTGAAGGCGGCGCCTAAACTCTAAATTTATATACTAAACATGCCTAACTTTAAAATCTTAAGGTTAAAAGTAATTAGAAATAAAAGTATTAATTAACACTTTACAAATGTACAAGTTCAATTGAAGAAGCTCCAATCCTTTCAATTTCAGTGTACTCAAATATGTAATCAACCCTGTTTTAAAACACAATCGACCAAAATATTAAGAAATAAAAGTATTAACTAACACTTTACAAACGTAAATTTTATACGCGAGTACGGTTGTTTCAATATGTAATCTTGAGCAACAACACACCAAACTCTTACAACCACAATACATACACCTCACCCTTTCTCTCTCTACTGTAGCAAGACTTCAAAAAAAACCCTAGCCGGATACCCAAAAATCAAATCTCACCGCCGCCCTCTGCTTTGTGGTTATGGAGACCCCGGTGAGACCCCCATCCGGAATGTCGATATCCTTAGCGGTTGAACCTTCTGATTCCGGCGCCAATTTGGAAGCAAAGGTCCTCGACAAAGAAGGCTCCCCACCGGATCTACAAAGTCTCGTCCTTGTCGGTTCTCTGTTTGAGGACGGGCTTGGCCTCGCCTACTACAAATGGTAGAAGAAATCTACCCTTCACCAGGCCATACGCCTCCGAAATGGCTCGATTAAGTGGACTGAGTTGTTGCTCTCCATTGAAGACAAGAAGTGGGTTGCTTGCAACCTTTTCTGCAAAAGGAAAAGAGGTCTATGTGATAATGAACCTGTTTTCAACAATTTTTCTTGTTTGGAATGGGTTAAGATGGAGAGTTCGATTACAATATTTTGGGAAGATGATGCTTGTGTTACTCATTTCTCCATCTATGACTTGCTTTCTTCAGATTTTGGAGTTACAGCCTTAAATTTTAAACATTGCAATTTCTTTGATGTTCTTGATCTCTGGATGTTTACTTATAGAGGATTTACTCCTCATGATCTCTATGTTTGTTATGTAATGGGTGTTTCCTTTCTATTGATTCTTAGATGGGTTTACCTCATTACTTGTGATGCATTTGTACCCTTATGGCGTGATTGCCTCTTATGTGAAACTATCTTCATTAGCATATTTGCGTTGGGTATTGTATGGTGTTGTTTTCTTGTCAACGCCCATCAAACTCTTAGGAACACCAAATGGATTAAAGCTATTAATGGATTTCACAAATCCGCCAATACCAGCTGAAAAAATCACCATAACCCAATTAAAATTTTCATAATCCCTTGCTTTCCTGATATCGGTTTTCGACTTGCATGTTCTTTTGCCCAACAAGGCACTTACCAAATGGTTATCATCGTTAGACGTATACCAAAGAAGTCTTACCATATTATAAGTCCTTTTGACCAATAAGGCACTTATCAAATGGTTATTGTCGTTAGGCGATTACCAAAGAAGTCTTATCAAATTATAAAACCAATAAGAGATTATGGGACTCAAAATTTTACAGCCATCTCCCATACAACCCAATTAACTATCTTTATAGAACTAATAAAAGCCTTCCACGATTGGATTTTAAGATCACTAGGCTATACCGCCTTCTTTATAGAAAACAATTTCACCCTAACACGATGGATTTTAAGATCACTAGTATATACCACCTTCTTTGTAGAAAAAATAAAAAGGATTTATGATTATTACTTTCTGGAACATTAGAGGAATGGGTTGGAGTAACCTTTGGATAAAACTCAAAGCTGTTTGTAAAATCCACAAGATTAATGTTATGCCCTTGCAGAAACAAAATCAGAAAAACCACCTGATGACCGTCTTTGGAAATCCGTTGGCTTTGACAACATGATCTATTGTCCGGCAATAAGAAGAGTCGGGGGTTTATGCCTCCTCTGGAAAGAATATCAACTTAGAAACCAAACAATTACCTTTAAAGCAAAAAAATGCTAGATTTTATTTGTATTGAATTTATCTGTAAAAACATGAACCATAAAATGAATATCATTTTTACATATGCTCCCCCACAATAATCCCTGAAAAACCAATTATGGGACTCATTATCCAAATTCATCCAAGATTCTGAAAATCCTTGTATTGTCCTTGGAGACTTAAACGATATTCAACATCACTCGGAAAAACAAGGTGGTGCCCCGATCAATTCAAATAGATTCAATAGATTAATAAACTTCAAAAACACTTGTATCTTGGAGGATGTGAAAACCTCCGGCAATGTTTTTACATGGAGAAAAAATTTTAACGGACCTAATAACATACTTGAAAAACTTGATCGTGTCATGGTTCATAACCAAATCCTTCAATGGTTTCCAAATCTAACAACAAAAAATCATGCATTTACACTTTCAAACCACTGCCAAATTTCACTTGATATTTCGGTCTCAAAAAATTTCACACCTCAACCTTTTAAATTTGAAATGATGTGGACCAAAAGAAAGTCTTTCGAAAACATAGTTAGACAAACTTGGCGATCAAATTTCACGGGCAATGAAATGTTCAACCTAACAAAGAAAACACAACTAATGAAAACAAAAGCAAAGGAATGGAGTAAAACAAATTTTGGCAACATTTTTAAACAACTCCAAGGATATTGAAGACAAACTCGAAGAAATTCAGAGCAAAACTCTATTAACCCCAAACCAAAGAGTTTACCTTCTACAAAAAAACCTCCTAACCAAAAAAATCATCTTCTTGCTTTTCACCAAAGATATTGGAGACAAAGAACCAAAAATAAACATTTGAAAAATATAGACACGAATTCGAAATACTTCAACCGTATTGCCACGGGTAGAAGAAACCGCAAACACATTAAAGAACTGACAACTACTAATGGGATTCTTCTATCCACTGAAAGCGAGATCCGCGCTGAAGTCAAGTCAGAATTTATGAAAAAATTTTCTAAAACACAACTGGATATTCCACTCGAGGAAAAAATACAACTAATCAAAAATAAAGTTAGCAATGAAGACAATACTAGCCTAACAAAGGCACCAACCAATGTTGAAATAAAAAATGCTATTTTTGACATTAGGTGCGATAAATCTCCAGGCCCTGATGGCATGCCTGCTGGATTTTATCAAAAATATTGGCACATTGTGGGAAACAACGTAACAAAAGCAATTAAAAACTTCTTTAGGAGTGGAAAAATGCTTAAACAAATAAACCATACTTTCATTACTCTTATCCCTAAAATGGATAATCCAACAACAACTAACCATTTCAGACCACTTAGTCTATGCACTACTATTTATAAAATCATAGCAAAAATCATTACAAATAGAATGGAATCGATAATCCCAAAACTCATTCACCCGCTCCAAGGCGCTTTTGTTGCAAACAGATCAATCCATGACAATATTCTCATTGCACATGAGATTTTTCACTCCTTTAGAACAAAAAAAGATAAGGAAGGATGGATGACCATCGAACTAGATATGGAAAAAGCTTTTGACCTAAGTTGAGTGGTCTTTTATCTTTCAAATTTTGGATAAATTTAGATTTTGCAATAAATTTGTGGGATGGATTAAGTAGTGTTTATCCACTGTTTCTTTCTCTGTCCTTGTAAATAATGTCCCCACTGAGCAATTCTTCCTTGAAAAAGGACTCAGACAAGGTGATCCCCTATTCACCATTTTTGTTCATTCTTGGAGCTGAAACCCTAACACAAATGCTACAAGATAATTGCAATAACTATGATAACCATATTGGATTTCCCCTCTGCAGACAAGGAACCCCAATACCTTTCTTATCTTTTGTTGATGATATGATCATTTTCGATAAAGAAAACATGACCTCATGCCAAAGAACAAAACAAATTTTGGAAATGTATTGCACCATATCGGGACAAAAGATCAACTATAAAAAAGCTGTTTTCCAAACAACAAAAAATACTAATGAAAACAACATAACCCAATTAAAAAACATCTTGGCTATGAACCACACCAAATCTCTCGACAAATACCTTGGTTGTCCTATCATTAACGGAAGAGTAACAAAAGAAACCTTTGGGGATATCAATCTCAAAACTAAACAACAACTCACAAAATGGAAAGCCAACTCTCTTTCGCAAGAAGGGAGAAAGACCCTCATATAACATAATTTAGCAACTAAACCAACTTTTGTTATGCATAGCTTTATGCTCCCGACCTACAATCTAAAAGAACTAGATAAAACTTATAAAAAAATTCTTCTGGAACAAAGGAGATCAACACAGGCCTATCATTAGATGGGATGTGATATGTGAAACAAAGAAAAATGGTGGACTTGGGTTGAGTAGAACTGACATTACAAACAAAGCACTACAAATGAAACTCTTATGGAAAATCCTCGCAGAACCAAATAACATTTGGGTTAAAATTATCAATGAAAAATACCTAAAAAATATTAATATCCTAAACTACCAAAAGAAAGGTGCAACATCATGGCAATGGAATAACCTCATGAAACTCAAACCCGAGTTCAAAAATGGTCTCATCTGGCAATTTGGAAATGGTCAATCTATCAATTTCTGGCTAGATAATGGCTAACACCATCTCCGCTTATAACAATGACACAAAACATCAATCTAATTGACACAAACATTAAAGTCAGTCACTTTATCAATAACTCAAGAGAATGGGATGTCACCAAAATTGAAAGCGAACTATAGAATATCATTGACCAGGATCTTAGGAATAAAATTCTAGAAACAATTATCACAAACAACGAAATTTGTGATAGACTTTATTGGAAATGTAGCAAAATTGGGTGGTTTACCACTAAATCTGCCTCTGAGATGCTTGAGTCACAAACGCGCTTTTCCCACCATAACGTTTGTGATTGGATTTGGAAACTTGATACCCAACCTAAAATAAAAAAATTTCCTTTGGAAAATTTCACAAAATGGAATCCCAACAAAAGCTAAACTTGACGAAAGAAGAATCGTTGTTACAAGACACTACGAACTATGCAATCACCAACTCGAGGATCTGGTCCACTTGTTATTCGAATGCCCCTTTTCTAAACAAATTATTGGGAAATTTGACAAGATAATGTTATTCGAATTAAACAAAATTAACTATAACAATAAAAAAAATCCATGAAATCCTAACCGAAGTTAAAAATGTCTTAGGATTAAACAAGTTAGCTTGCATCGCAACCATTTGGTGGAGTATCTTGTTCTTCAGAAACAAAATTATTTTTGGTAACGAACCAATCGGGTCCTATAACAATGTTACAAGTTTCATCAAGGAACAAATCCATAGGTTGAAAGCCAACTATTCTGATGAAGACGACTTCGACATAAAACAACCACAAAAGAAATCGAATCCCATTAAAAGGAAAAAACATAATATTAAATGGGATAAACCACATCATGGCTTTCATAAACTAAACTTTAATGGCTCAAAACTAGACTCGGGAATAACATCAATTGGTTACGTGATCCGGGGCCATAATGGAAAGGTTGTAAGCCTTGATGCAAAAAGAAATAACTTTAACTCGGTTATAAAAGCTGAAGCTTTTGCCCTAAAATTAGGCCCTCACGAGGCAATTAGATCAAAAATCAAAAAGATCATAATTGAGGGGATAACCTCTGTGTTATTAAGGCACTCCAAGGTTGTTGGAGTTGTCCTTGGGATATCGAGATGATTATTTCCGACTCCAAACTGGACCTCCGTTTTTTTGACGAAGTTCAGATTAGACATGTCTTCAGAGAAGTAAATTGTTTTGCTGACAGATTAACCCATTTGGGAATTTTGACACCCAACACCACCTTTTCTGATGATCTCGAACTTTGTGTTCTCATCCGTAAGGATGCTTTAGGGTGGACTACCTCTAGGAGATAGTTCAACCTAACCGCTTTCCGTCATAAAAAAAAATGTAATCTTGAGCGTGCGCTAATAATATCGATGTAGAAGCTAACTAGTGACTACTTTTGTTAGAGATTATTAATGAAAATGAAAAAAAGATTAAAAAATAAATGAATAAAAGTACTTATACTATGTTTAAAAAGACATTTCACGACTAGGGATGACAATGGTCGGTGATGGGTTTTTGTATCACTTTCATCTCCGACTCATACTAAGAAACCATTCGTCCTAACTATCACCCACCCAAGGATCTCTTCACCCTAAATCATACATGCGTGTGAGTGGGTGCGTCGGTTTTCTCGAATACATCATAAAAATTAAGCGAATTTCATAACAAACAATTAAATATGACATAATAAAATGATTCGATAACTCGGCTCAAGTGGCAATCCAAATTACATGTTTCCTTAAAATCGGAAGGAAGAACATTAGCTTAAAATTAAGTTTGTAGATAAAAATCAAATTGTTCCAGGTAGATCTTCAACTTGATCAGGGGCTTCCATTAATTCTTGGGACTAAAATTATAATGCTCATGCTTGTAATCTTGAAAAATGCTCAGTCTTGTGATCTTAAAAAAGGGAAGATTATTACTGTTGAAAGTGAAACAATATCTCAGTTTAGCAATTTAGGGGTTGAAAAAGGAAACGATAGGGGGATTGAAGTGCCAAACTTCGCTGTCACCTAAGACAAGCGTAAAAATAAAACCCCATTATACAAATCAAGCAAAATTCATCCAACTGTTTTGTAGGTGATCTGTATGTACAACTGATGACGCATACTGTCTTCTTCCTATACACTTAAATAATTCTGAGGTAAGAAGCCAGGGAGCTAAGCCAAATCAATAGAGAAGCTGTAAAAACTTTACTAGACATAGTATATCATCCCTACCTCAATGAGGCTGATGTGAGGAATGTTAAGTGCAACAGCAGGCCCTCTGCAATTCTTCCTCAAAAACGAGTACCCGATGTCGATTGCTAGCTTCTTCAGGAATGATGATGATTTCCTGGCCTTGACGTAGGAGTGACCCATTACATATGCCACCCCTGCTTCCTTTGCCTCAACCAAGTCTAAAAGCTCTTCCCTAACTGCTACATCCATGGTAGGGCTCTGAGGAAGCTGAAACCTCACACGGCGTCTCCTCATCTGGGCATTCTCGTCCTCATATGCAGATCGCAGGCTCTGAAGAGTTGACGATTTGCTGCTCTGGACAGTGTCAACCACTTGTATAACATCGTCTTCTTCATTTTCTATGAAGGTAGACTGGGCGCTCCTAGTGCTTATCACCGCCATCCTACCTTCATATGACGAAGTCTCAGAATCTGAAATTTGAGGCTGAACTGCTTCCATTTGAATGAATTCTGCAATACTTTTTATGAGGAGGTTCTCGAAATCACCGTCGTCCCGCGGGATGTCCTTGTACCCGTATCTTACTATACAGCGATACATCCGGTAAGGTCTAGGGCATATTCGACCTATGAGGAAGCGTTCTTCAGGGGAAACATACGGGACAGGAACTGATTTTATGCATACGAAAACCAATACTTTGTGAAATGCTGGAAGGTTGGTTACGAAGTGGGAGAAGATTGCAGGAACCCCTGTCGCCAATTCCGAATATATTAAGCCTATTCCGGGGACACGCACTATTCCGAGACTTGGACCAAGGCCAAGTATCCATTTTAGGGACACCTTGTTGTGCAGGTCAAAGTTGTATTTTTTGCAAGTTCCGTAGTGCCAGATGTACATGATGAGCATGAAGACAAGTGCCAATGCAATGGGAACCCACCCTCCCTGTGGAACTTTCATTAAGGCTGCTGTTAAATAGACTCCCTCAATAAAACCGAAGAATAGTAGGAATGGAGCAGCTAGATAGCCAAGTTTCCACACAAATACGATGACTAATGTCATAAGACATGTTGTAATGAACATGACAGAGATACAAGCAAGCCCTGCACCAATAACAACAGTTAGGAAACACAATCTATAATAAATTATATACAAACAATATTGCTATAACAAACCAATAGGTGTAGCTAGTAGGCAGGAAAACATCCAAAATGTTTAATTAATTCCACAGATATATAACAAATCTATACTGAGGATTAGTTCTTTGTAACCAATAGTCCTTGTCTTGTGCTATTTTAGCAAGGTTTTGAAAGAAACCCTACAAAGATAAAGTCACGTGAGAATAGTTTCTAATAGATTGAGGTTTTCAAAGAAGAAAGTCTTAGATATCAATTAATTTTCCTTTTAACGAAATTCATCAATCATCTTTATGCTAAGCTCAATCCTTCTAATCAACGCCTTTAAGGTTTACTCTTCCAACTCCTCTTTCAGGTAGCTCAAAATTCACAACCTTAACCATCTATCTGAATAGAACTTAGTATTCATTCAATCAATTTTCTTTATTAATATGTGATTTAGTTGCAAAATTCAGATAGACCTCATTTGTGTTGGGTGTCTTTCTGGCCTGCCTTCTGGTTTGGCCTACTTGCTTTGGCTTCGAAATTAAAACCAAAACAGGCACCAAATTATGCATCTAAATTAAATACTAAGTATAATAAACTTGCCATTCTACATTTCCACCAACCAAAAGCATAAATACGAAAAGCTCGAGCATGGAAGGTGCCCCCACCTAGCCAACATAATAGGATTTCAAGGTCAATTTGACGGTTGTCAAGGCAGGAAATAGTAAACATATCTTAGTTGAAAACAAGGCATCCCCATAACTGGATCATGAAAGGAAGGAGAAGACCAACCATATCAAAAAAATTAATGGATTCAAATTCATAAAAGGAAGGAGAAGACCAACCATATGCATTTCCGATCAATGTGGTGTCACGAAATCCAATGGTTATTGCAAGAGTCAGGATCATGAGGATCCAATTTATCTCTGGAATATAAATCTGCCCGTATATATGTTTTGATGTGTGTACAATTTTGATACGCGGGAAGCATCCAAGGGCATGACATTGTTTAACAATTGAGAAAGTTGCAGTTATAACTGCCTGGCTACCAACAATTGCTGCCAGAGTGGCAATCACAAAGACAGGCCAAAACACTGGACCTGGAGAAGAAAATCAGCATATGAATTACACAAAGGCTTTGCTGCATTTTTATTAATAACGCTTGAGCACAGATATTCCTATGCAAAGAACTAACCGGGAATAGAGTCATAAAAGCTGTGAGAGAATTTTGTGATGTTTTTCGATAGAAAGGCAGCCTGGCCCATGTATTGTACCACAAGACAAGGATATATGATAAATCCAAATGCAATCTGTAAGGCAAAACAATAAGAATTAAAGAAGATACATTCCTCGTTGATTGCATAAACAGAGATAAGGTTACCGCCATAACTTCTTCCTAGATTAAAAGAGAGATGAATGTTATTTTTCTATAGTATTGTAGCTGCAAAATTGATTTAAAGTTTGAGTGTGATTATAGTAGATAGTAAATATAATCACAATAAGAATTAAAGAACATACATTCCTCATTGATTCCATAAACAAAGATAATGTTAACACCGTAATTTTTTCCCATAGAATACTAGAGGAGAATGTTACTTTTCTATAGTAAAGTTTGAGAGTGACTATATATTTTTAATCAAGTTTTCATGCAGCCGCTGATTCAGTCCCTAATTTATTATTGCCAACTGAATTATGTTTCAGCTATGATTTATGTCTATGTTTTTATACCTATTTACGTCAATACTCGTTCAACTTATACTAGTCGCCCGGAGGGTAAGTGGGGGCAGCTGGGCCTCCCCATGCAGCCTCAATTGCATTGACACAATCCTCTCAAGTCTCATCTAAAATATACATATGCAGGCAGAGTGAATACATATGTATAAATTTGCAAGGCAACTTGTACTTCTATCTTATAGCAACTTTTCAACTAATAACGCCATATGTAAAATACATATAAAGCTCATCTCATGTCTGGCGTCAAGCACTTCACCACAAGTAATAGTGTTCGGGTTAGATAGACAATAGAGATACGAACTCCTATCTTTAAGGTAAGCTACCCAAGTCCAGACTTCTATCACCTCTATTGGCATTAATATAGGAATTTGACATTCAATCATATAATAAATATGATTTTACCAAAATAACAAGTATTAGGGTTCCCATTTCACACTAAGCATGATGTTCCCACTAAAGAAAAAACACAAGATTTTCCTTTTGTAGGGGAGCAAAAAAGGGCCAAATCCCAACTCATTGCTGAATGACAGGCTAAAAGTGCTGAAATATATATACTGAAATTTTTTTTCATTTATTTACTTGATAAAATGTGAGTCTAAATCATCCATGTATTGTATAGTTATTCAAACGTCTCATCAGAAGAAGTTCAAGGAATCACATACTCTAACGGAGAAGGCAGTAAAATGACCAATATCAGCAAACATAGCCTCAGCACCTGCAAAATCCAGCAACAACTCAGAATCTGTACATTAAAATGTGAAAATCATTTTCTTATAACAAAGAGGGGCCTCGTACCTGTTATGGCTAGAAGAATGCCTCCAAGTGATATCCATCCATCTTTTCCAGTTTCCTTAAAGAACCTGACAATATAGTATGGAGAAAGGGCATGCACAATTTTTGGATTCCAAGCGATTATGTTGTATAGACCAATGGCAAATATTGACAGCAGCCAGATGCAAACAATTGGTGCAAACATGACGGCCACCTTGTGGGTACCATAATGTTGCAATGCAAAGAGACCAACCAGTATGACACATGAAATCGAAAGGACTTCAGCTACAAAGAACAACAAAAAGCATTTCTGTTATAGTTCTGAAGGGGGGAAGAAAAATACTTCTGATTAGTATATAGTCCAGTCAAAGAGAATTAACAATGAATCAGATCTAGCAAGAAATAAAACCCAACAAAATTAAGTGCAACAACTTACCATTAGTTAAATTCTTTGCTGTCACTTCAAGCCCTGATATTGCTGACAGCACTGCATCCAGGAAGCAAGGGAAACCTCTTTATATCTAGTACAAACTCTATTGTTGCATTATTGGTCAAATTACATAGCACTATAGACGCATCTAACTGCCTACTTGACATCAGAAATCAGCATATGCATCGACCAGGAAAGCAGAGAGTGAAATAATCACAACAAATTAATCTACTTAACATGCTGAGATTCTCAACCAAACTAGACACCTAGGCAACTACATTCAGTACAAAATTTTACATACCCACATGCAAACTGTCTAAAACATCATCTGCCACCATAAAACCATCAAGAGATGAGTTGGTACTACTTTTTACTAGCATGTTTTTACTATTTATTACATGTAACCTCTGATATTGCCTAAATATACTTTCCTGCTGAGATTATGCTAAGTGAAAAAGCCGCAATGCTTGTTGATGGTCGCAGATGCAGCCATTGTTTCCACAGACAGTGTTGGGTAAAAATGTCTTGTTTGATCAGGCGCAAGAGCCAAAGGTAATACCAAAATAGGATAGAGAAATTGCAATAGCACATACGATCTGAATATCTACCTAGTCTATTGGAGTGTATGATCCTCCATTTGTTTTGAGAATGATGTTAAGAACCTAGGAGAAGAAAAAATGCATTCAAGTGAACAATGTGTCTGAAATTAGAAGCAGAGATATGTGGAACTGACACTGCACAACCGGTGAGTTCTCAAGCCCACATAGCTATGATAAGTGATTTCATGTTTATAGAGTCAAAAAAGGTTCTACACTCTTTCCTATAGAAACCTTATCCATTTCAGTTATAATATTCATAACAGTAGACTAAATCTCTTGCTTGTTGCCATATGAAAGCAATATGGAGGAAATAAAGCAAGCCATAATTCAAGCTAAAAGAGGAAAGTAAGTCTAGTCTCCAGTAGCTCCAAATGATTGCAAATTCAAATAATAAAACAAAGGCCAACTATAATATTTAAGTAGGTCACTCAAGAACCTGAAATGGCAGGTGTCAGCACTCCATCGCCAATGACCATGCTAGCACCAAATAGTACAAGAAGCAAAAGGGCTGTCCTCAACCTCTTATGCTTCTCAAGAAAACTTTTCAGAGGAGAAGAAGATGAACTTTGCACAGAAGGACCATGTCTATAAGTAGAAAGCTCCTCATCTGCTGCTTGCTGATTTGGAAGCAAGCTTAATTTTGCATGTCTACAAAGTAGAGAGTAGAGAGCAAAAGTTCCACCTGAAACAAAGGAAATAGATAACATAAGATATAAATCATAGTCCGTAGAGCTATCCCAATCTGAAGAATGCCTTATTAAACCTTACCTTCACCATTATCATCTGCAAACAATACAATGAGTACATATTTGAGCAGGGCAATCAACGTCAAGGCCCAAAATACTAGAGAAAATACACCATATACTGCGTCCTCAGTACGGTGATTCTGTAGCTTCCCAGTGAAGGTACTTGTATAAACATACAGTGGGGAAGTACTCAAGTCCCCGTATATAACACCTAAACTTTGGTATGCTAATAATAGGTTGCGAGATAGATTCAACCATGATTGCTGTATGGCATGCACAACAGAATTCATATAATTAATTTCTTGGTCAAAATTTATTCAGTTACTAATGAAGATATATGTTTACAGAAAATCCTGAATGAAGTACAATGAATCATAAACTTATAAGAAAGAACATATTATGTAAAACAAAACTAATTTTTGAGGATGAGTATGTGCAAACTTAATTGATTCTAACTCAACCACACACTCAATATGTGAGTTTAAATTCTAACAAAAAAAACTCTCCAATGGAAACCAATTCTTATCTTCACAAACAATTGTTTCACATAGCATTACAACCAGATATTTAGTTTTCAAGCTGATTATACCACATCCAAGTTCACATTATCACATGTTAATGTGGATAGAAGTGGTATAGGAGATAAGCCTTGTGTCAGAAGTTTGTATCACTGACTGAAATTCCACAACCATCCCACTGATCTATACTGTCAATTTGTCATTAATGAATTTCAGCTATCCTGTAAACGGCCAACAAAGGGACCCTACAAAAGTCATCAGATAAGACTTGCATGGATAGTGGCATGATGTTGAAATATTCAGCTGCACATAATATACTCATCCATGTAAACCGATAACTAATTATTCCGCCCAACAAGAGAATGCGGAAATTTATAAGAAAGGATGTTGTCCAATCAAGAATTCTTTCAATCATCAAATTTATATAGTCAGTTGGGAATACGGATATATTACAAAGTATAAGAAAAGGAAAAGAAGACATAGGTTAGAATACTTGGAGAAACATCCATGAACGTCTTCATCCTCTAGATGATAAGCATATGTGTTCACTTCAGTAAAGAGGGAGAAGCAAAACTTAATTCTCCGTAATATCGAGTGCAGAAATCAGGTGGAGAACAGATAAGTGTAATTAGATTTTAAAAATTGAGCTCGAATCTATGCAACGATCGAGAAAATGCCCGATCGAAGCAACGATCGAGAAAATCTACCTCGGTCAAATTCGTTCGAGAAAAAACAAAGAGAATTTAATATCGAACAACAACGTGAACAGCATACTTTAAACAAAGACAGACGTGAGGATTTGGAAATTATGATTGAAGAAATGAGGCAGAGAGTCCAAGGAGCAGAGAGAGAAATGAAAACCTGTGAAGGGTTTCGAGGAGTTGAAATCCCAGCCTCTGCCTCCATTCCCTCTCCCTCTCCCTCTCTCTCTCTCTACCTTGTATTGATTCTCGGTGTGTTTAGCTGATTGATGTTACACGAGAATGGAAGGCCGGTTGGATAAATCTAAAAATTATTACGCATACAGTCACACAGGGATCTCTACACACGGAGAGCACGCGTGCTTATACGACGACGTTTAACAACAAACGACGCCGTTCTAATGCATGTTTTTTCTTGGGAAATTTCGCATGGTGTACGGTAAAGGGTTTTCTAAATTCCAGATAACACCCTCAGAAGTTAATGTTTTCAAATGGTTCCCTCATCTGACATTAAAGACCTTAACTTATAAATAAACAAAATAAATAAAAAGGCTTATTATTGGGGCAGGTGGAGTCCCCCTCCGCGTCAGATTTGACGCACCCGCGGCCGTAAGTGCGTCCAACCTGGCATGGAGGCGGACTGCGAGTCCGCCACAAGTTAGCCGTTTGATATTTGAAAAAAAAGTCGTTAGAGAGACGTTGCAATGTAGCCATTGAAAATTAGCCGTTATCCACGAGTTTATATATACATGTCAAATCATCTTACTATTCACATCTGAAATCATTGCGTTGTCTATAAGCAAATCTGTAAAACCTCGTTCAAATGTTGACATTTTCAAAAGAAGCCGATGTAGAATTTGATAGTGAAAGCTCAAATATGCCGTTTCAAGTAGATAAATATAGTGATCCGGATGAACTTCTCGTGCAACTTGAAGTAAGTGCACAATCTATATTTTATTTAATTAATTTTAGACATGCTTATAATATAGAATTGAAAGTGTAGAATTAGTCGGATTAGGTTTAGACGGGTTCAAGTAGAATTATTTTTAGACATGCTTATAATATAGAACCGAAGTAGTTGGTTTAATTTTAGACGTGTTAGAATAGAGAACCAAAATTGTTGAATTAATAAGACTAGTTCTAGACATGTTAGAATAGAGAACCAGAATTATTGAATTAGTTGGATTAATTTTACTCATTTAAGAATATAATACTTGAGTTTTACAAATAATATTCTACCTTATTTTATTTAGGATCTTATGGAACCAATTTTTCATCAAAATTTGAGCTCCGTGGATATTTTCGGATAGAGAAAACTTATTGTGTTGGGCTCGTTATGTGGCAAACTCAATAAATATGGTGTTGGTCATAAAAAAATCATGGTTGGATAGACGGGGTTTCATGTATTACAAGTGGCATGTGATAGACATGGAGGACCTAGAAAGGAAAAAGATGTTGACCTCGATCATGGTTCATGTTCTAGCCGGAAAAAGGATTCGAAGAAGTGTATGTGCATGTTTCAACTTGAGGAAGCGCAAATTGAAGAAGACAAATGGGCATTGAGGGTTGTATGTGGAATCCACAACCACGTAATTCCCTCGGTGTTAAGGGGTCATGCATATGCCAGACGCTTGACTCCTACGCAGGTCCGAAAGGTGGAGCGTGTGGGTTCTAGGTTATAACCGAGACATATTTTAAAATCCGTGCAATTAGAGGATTCTGACAATGTCACAACCATCTGACAACTCTACAACACCGGTTTGAAGATTAGAATGGAACAAGCTAAAGGAAGAGGATCATTACAAAAACATTTCATATGTTAACGGAACTTGGATACCATGTGCACACAAGGAGATGTTTGGACTCCGATGAGGTGGTTGATTTCTTTATCTCACATACCGATTCAATGCATTTGCTCAACATGTGTTCCCTATGTTATTGTGATGGACTCAACATATACGACCATTGATAGGTGATGGAATCACTATCATTTAAGTTAGTTTTTAGCGTCTTTTTATTTTATTAGAGTAGGTATGTGTTGCTAACATCTTAATCCAGAAGAAGAAACCTAAAAGAAGCAAAAAGAGATGTTAGAAGCACTTGGGAGTTGAAGATCATTCACGAAGACAAGCCTCTGTTGCCACACCACTCCTGCGGAGCAGTGTCACCGCCCCTGCAGGTGGCACTACACTCCGGAACGCAGTCAGCGCCTTCGCCAACGCCCGGAATGAAGCCTGTCACCGCCCCTGCGGCCACCTTTGGACGCCCCTGCGGTGACACGCCTTGAAGAAGTGAAGCCAGCACCCCTGTGCTTCTGCCTGCGGACCAACCTGCGGAGCTGTGAAGCCAAAGAGCCAGTGTCACCGCACTCGACACCAGAAGTGATAAAAAGATGAAGAGTCAGACGTTTAAAGAGCATTAAAGATCCGCCCCTGCAGTATTGCCAGGCCGCCCCTGCGGCCATGAAGAACATCAAGCGTTTTGGCCTAAACCGCCCCTACGGCCCTGACGTCCGCCCCTGCGGTTTACCGCCAGAGGACTTTACTCCGGCTGTTTGCACCACCTTTATGGCATTAAAGGTGGCTGTTTAGGACGGCCATTTACTCCCTTTTACTGCCAATTCTAGTATAAATAGGTCCATCGCTGATTGCTAAAATCATCCACCATTTTCCCATTTTCTCTCTATTTTCCCTTACTTCCTTTGTGTAATGTGTTTCTAATCTCCTCGCTACACTAGGTTGTTTTGAAGCTGCATTACTGCTTTGGTTGTAAGTCTTTAGTAATATAAGTATTATTCAGTTATATGTTTTATATTCCTTGTGCTTTACTTCTCAATTGCATGTTTCTTACCACTTAGCTTGATCACCTCAAGTGTCTAATTGTATGCAAAGAAGTAGGGTTAATCGATTCCGGGTTCGGGTCCTTAATCTAGTAGAAAACCTTTAGGTAAAAGCTGGTTGCAATTGCTTAAACGAAAAGGAATATAAATATAAAGAAAAGTCTAATGGTTTTATTCTTTTCTCTATATCTTTTTGTCTTTGTTTGAAAGCTAACTTGTGCCTTGTTCTTGTAGGTTTATGGAGCATTAACTTGTTAAGTTGTGTTGATGCTTGTTGGCTCAACACATACATATGATCAAGACGAGAACATTATTGAAATACTTATAAAAAGAACCAACCAAAGTAGTTTGCATGCTAAGAATCAACCTAGTGTAGTTCTTGCCTCCATCATTTTATCACATTCTTACTTGCTTTCTTGCGCTTTTGTCTTGTTACAATTCAATCCAACCCCCTCCCTTGTTGGTTACAATCTAACTCTCTTGACTTCGACCCTTACTTACACTATACATAAACTTGTTACTGTAGCATTAGGAACTCTACTTTGACCTAAGGTAAAAGACAACGACCTAGGATTTTAGCCTCGTCAAATTTGGCGCCGTTGCAGGGGAGTTTAATTGTGTTTTGATTTCTTTTGATTATCGATTATTAGTTTGGACCGTTTTTATGGTTCAAACCCGTGCTACTAACTCCAGATTTGTTCCTTTTGATCTAGAAATTGAGAGAATACACATCCGACAACGTAGATAACAACGAGTCCGTGAAGAGATGGATGACCGAACCCTTCGCCAACTCACACAACCAAATTGAACTCAACATCCTCTTGCGGTTACCATACCGGCAATAGGGGAAGGAGTCAACTTTGAGCTCAAGTCGGGGCTGATCCACTTGCTCCCATCCTTCCATGGGCTGAGTGGTGAAGACCCCATCAATCATCTTGAAAAATTTCATACCGTGTTTATGAGCATGAATCCGGCCAAAATTACCGAAGAACAAATCAAGATGAGGGCGTTCGGTTTCACGCTCAAGGATGGGACGGATGATTGGTACTACCACCTTCCGTCCGGTAGCATCGACACATGGGAGAACCTCCATAAGGCATTTTTGGAGAAGTATTTTCCAGCTAAGAAGGCCAATAGCTTGAATAAAGCTATAAGCAACATAGAACAAGAGGCGGACGAAACTCTTTATGAGTATTTCGAGCGTTTTGCACGACTCCGATCCAGCTGTCCTTTCCATGGGTATTCTACCCAAGATCTAGTTTTGTACTTGTACAATGGCTTGCTTGATAATGAGAGGAGGATCATCGATGTTGTTAGTGGAGGTAATATCCTAAACACCACTCCTGACCTTGCTTTAGAGAAAATGCAGGAACTAGCTGAAAGAACTCGGAATTTCGGAAGGACCTCTTCCAAAAGAGGAGTTTATGCCATCAATCCTGGACAAAATGAGATCTCTACTGAAATTGCCGAACTTAAGGAGATGGTGCAAAGATTGACTTTGATGGGAACTCCACAACAACTCAAGGCATGTGGAGTTTGTGCCGATCCGTACCATCCAACGGACATGTGCCCTCAAGTCCAAGATGACGATGCCGAGGTAAACGCATTGGGCTATGGGCAACAACAACAACAAAGGCCAAGGAACGATCCACATACACAAAATTACATGCCAAATTAGCGTGATCAACAGAATTTTCGACGGAGGGATCAATAAAACCATCAGCAGCAGCAACCCCGTCAAGGTAAGTCTCAATCCACTGAGGATATGCTGCAGGTTTTAACTAAACATTTTGCTACCCATGTCCAAACTACATAATCTAGCATCAAGAACCTTGAAAAACAAGTTGGACAAATGGCGGAAGCCATTACAAGGATAGAAGCTAGATCCTCCGGAAATTTGCCCTCCTAGACGGTTGTCAACCCCAAAGAGAATGTTAATGCTCTAACATTGAGGAGTGGGAAGCAAATCCAGCAACAGAAGTGAAGAACAAACTCTCTGACGAGTCTGCCGCCCCCATAGCCGCTCCTGCGGCTGCAACTGCGTCAGCCTCTGAGTAGACGCCACCCCTGCGGCTGGATGTCGCCGCCCCTACGGTGACATCCCTTGAGCCGCCCCTCCGCCTGCAACCTTCCGCCCCGCGAAAAAGACGACAAAGAGTTCTGTTGAGGAGGATTCTTACATCCGTCCTAGGGTTCTCCCTCTGTTTGCTGAGAAACCACCGACTCCCTTTCCTGAGGCACTGAAGGAACGAAGGGTGGATGAGGATAAGGATCTCTTTGAGGCCTTCTCCAAATGCGAGGTAAATATCTCTCTCCTTAAACTTGTGAAGAGTATTCCTAAGTATGCTCATTTTTTGAAGGAACTTTGCACCATCAAGAGGAACCAAAAGCTGAAGGGCAAGCAAAAGGTGCAAGTTAGTGAGCATGTGTCCGCCGTCTTCCAACGCAGAATGCCCAAGAAATATAGTGATCTGGGCATGATAAGCATTCCTTGTGTTATAGGGGAAACCCGTTTTGATAAGGCTATGCTTGATCTTGGTGCTTCTATTAATGTTCTTCCTTACTCCATCTATAAATCACTTGGCCTTGGACCGCTAATTGAAACTCGGATTATAGTCCAACTTGCTGATAGATCTAATGTTTACCCGAAAGTGATTATTGAAGATGTATTAGTGATGGTAGATAAACTGATTTTTCATGCTGACTTTTTAATGATGGATATGAAAAACGACTCTGCACCTATATTGTTGGGAAGGCCGTTTCTAAAAACCACTAAGACAAAGATTGACTATGTTAGTGGCAAATTAACCATGGAATTTGATGGGGAGGTAGTTGAGTTTGACATTTATAATGCAATGAAATACCCTATTGATGATCATTCCCTTTGTGCCATTGATGTTATTGAACCTATTGTGCAAGATGTTTTTGACATTTCTGACATGGATGAATTGAAAAACATAATTGAACATGACATTTACATTCATACTTCGGAATATGCCTTAGCTTCTAGCATGCAGGAAGTCATAGCTCAATTAGATGGGCACAAAAGGCTCCTTATCTCCACTTTGTCCATTGGGCCCACCTTACTAACTCCAAGCGAGAAGCTTGTTCCTTCCATAGTGCAAGCACCGGAGATAGAATTGAAGGACCTTCCACCACACCTCATGTATGCTTTTCTAGGAGAAGACAACACCTTGCCGGTGATCATCGGAAAACACAACAGAGGATTCGTCTCTTTCTCTGTTTTTGAACTTTCTGATTCCTTTGCTCAATTCTTTGCAAGAATGGAACCATAAAGGAAGTATAAGATGTCCGAGGTAGAGAGGACCCGCTACGGGATTGTGCAAGATCGGATTGTGTAGGCAACTCGGTTTTTGCACATTTCGACGTTGGAGAAGCTGGACAGTTTAGAGAGCATGCAATCCTTCCTCACCAATGTTGGGCTCGGGGACTTTTTGAAGAAGAGTGCTCCCACATACCCCGAGCTCAACAGACAGTTCATTGCCACATTCACCATGGAAAAGGAGGATCACGTGTGTGTCGGTCTTTCCTTCAAATTCAACAAGAAGAAGTACACACTCGACTATTTGCAGCTGTAGGAGGCCTTTGGGGTGACTCTCAACCCCTTTGACAAATGGTGGGAGCCCATCCCCACACCGGACCTTTGTGAGTTTTGGCAAGCAGCCACTGGTTCCGAGTTTCATGCCGGGGGTGAGTATAGCAACAAACTCACTCACCCCTGCTTGCGACTCCTCTCCAAGATCATCATGAGTGTCTTCGGTGAACACAAGGAGGAGAATAAGGATGCTCTTAAGGACCTTCCATTGCTGTACTCTTGCCTCCCAATCAGTGAGGCGGTGCTGGATTGGCCGTACCTCTTCTTTACCGCTTTGAAGCGGATTAGGAAGAACGAGCCTAGAGGCATTATTGGAGGTGGGGTGATCTCCTTGATTGCCGAACAGGTGATGGACTTTTCTGATCTTAAGGATGGGATGGTGACCCCATTCTATACTGAAGGTCTACTCCGGAGGTGCAAGCTCCTCCGGTGAGATGGGGAGAATTTGTATTGGCTCTCTTTTGCAAATGGGAGCCACATCACCTACTTGCCCCGGCCTCTAACTTTTGGAGATGAGCTCTCCGAACTCTACATTCCAGCTAATCCATTTGTGCCGAGGTGGCCTCAGGTGGCCATTGCTGAGAGGCATGTTGCGAGCTCCAGCCGGGCTCATTATGAGGATCACATGCCCATCGCAGATGATGAGGAGATGCCCACTACAACGGGAGATGATGAGCCCGCACTTCGAAGCCTCCAGGCTCAGATGGTTTCCTTGACCACTCAGCACCAGGCTTGGCAGACCGAGTATCAGTGGACCATGCTAAAGCAGCAACAGACTTGGCAGTTCAGCTTTGCCATGAGCATGACCGCCCACTTTGACCAACGCCAAGATGCTTGGCAGGCCGCCCAGCAGCAGCAGCTCCAGGCTGAGCCAATGGCTTGGCAAGCCAACTTTGAGACCACCATTGGCGGCCGGTTGGATGCCCAGTAGACCCACCTCGATGACATCTACCACCGGCAAGAGCACTTCTTCAGCCACTTCCCGTATCCACCGGAGCAAGGTCCAGATGGTCCAGCCGGACCATCCCACTATTGGGTATCCTCTCTTTCCCTTCTCCACATATAGTCTTTGCTTTCATTTTCCACTTTAAGGGCAAAGTGTTCTTCAAGTATGGGGGAGGGAATACTATCTTGCATGTATAGTTCATTTGCGTGTTTGTTTCATGATTTTATAGATTGTAATAGTTGTTGAAATTTAGTTTTTTTTTTAAAAAAAAAGAGAGAGAAAAGCCAAAGAAGTTGAAAAAAAGGCTTGAAAAATCCTTGGATAAACCGAAAACCCAAAAGGGCGGTTTAGGCAAAAAGAAGGTAGTTTGACCAATATTAGGTTGTTGCAAAAATTGACTTGAGGGATGTGAGGAATTGGTGAGATCATCAAGAAAAGAAGAAGAGTGGCAAAGTGAAAATCCGAAAGGGCGCCTTGGCAAAACGAGCGGCACCAAGTGTAGGTTATCCTTCCGATGTTTGGCGGCATAAGAAGGGGAGTCATAAGGAGGTTGTCCAGGTAGGTCACTCTTGGAGCAATAAGGATGGCAGTTTTCTCACTTTCTTCTCATTTTCTCTCTTTTCCTTCTTTCTTTCTTGGTTTTTCTCTCAATTCCCTTATCTATTTTTCTGCACCATGCTTCTTGAGGCCTTTGGTTGCTGAACTATTATCATTTGTGTTACTCGGGACGAGTAAAAGGTCTAAGTATAGGGGAGTTTGATAGGTGATGGAATCACTATCATTTAGGTTAGTTTTTAGCGTCTTTCTATTGTATTAGAGTCGGTTTGTGTTGCTACTATCTGAATCCAGAAGAAGAAACCTAAAAGAAGCAAAAAGAGATATTAGAAGCACTTGGGAGTTGAAGATCATTCACGAAGACAAGCCTCTGTTGCCACACCACTCCCGCGGAGCAGTGTCACCGCCCCTGCAGGTGGCACTACACTCCGGAACGCAGTCAGCGCCTTCGCCAACGCCCGGAATGAAGCCTGTCACCGCCCCTGCGGCCACCTTTGGACGCCCCTGCGGTGACACGCCTTGAAGAAGTGAAGCCAGCACCCCTGCGCTTCTGCCTGCGGACCAACCTGCGGAGCTGTGAAGCCAAAGAGCCAGTGTCACCGCCCCTGCGGTGACATTGGGCCGCCCTTGCGGCTCGACACCAGAAGCGACAGAAAGATGAAGAGTCAGACGTTTAAAGAACATTAAAGATCCGCCCCTGCGGTATTATCAGGCCGCCCCTGCGGACATGAAGAACATCAAGCGTTTTGGCCTAAACCGCCCCTACGGCCGTGACGTCCGCCCCTACGGTTTAGCGCCAGATGACTTTACTCCGGCTGTTTGCACCACCTTTATGGCATTAAAGTTGGCTATTTAGGACGGCCATTTACTCCCTTTTACTGCCAATTCTAGTATAAATAGGTCCATGGCTGATTGCTAGAATCATCCACCATTTTCCAATTTTGTCTCTATTTTCCCTTACTTCCTTTGTGTAATGTGTTTCTAATCTCCTTGCTACATTGGGTTGTTTTGAAGTTGCATTACTGCTTTGGTTGTAAGTCTTTAGTAAAATAAGTATTATTCAGTTATATGTTTTATATTCCTTGTGCTTTACTTATCAATTGCATGTTTCTTACCACTTAGCTTGATCACGTCAAGTGTCTAATTGCATGCAAAGAACTAGGGTCAATCGATTCCGGGTTCGGGTCCTTAATCTAGTAGAAAACTTTTAGGTAAAAGCTGGTTGCAATTGCTTAAAGGAAAAGGAATATAAATATAAAGAAAAGTCTAATGGTTTTATTCTTTTCTCTATATCTCTTTGTCTTTGTTTGAAAGCTAACTTGTGCCTTGTTCTTGTAGGTTTACGGAACATTAACTTGTTAAGTTGTGTTGATGCCGGTTGGCTCAACACATACATATGAATAAGACGAGAACATTGTTGAAATACTTATAAAAAGAACCAACCAAAGTAGTTTGCATGCTAAGAATCTACCTAGTGTAGTTCTTGCCTCCATCATTTTATCACATTCTTACTTGCTTTCTTGCGCTGTTGTCTTGTTACAATTCAATCCACCCCCCCCCCCCTTTATTGGTTACAATATCAATAACTGAATTTAACTAAAACTTCAACCTAACTCTCTTGAGTTCGACCCTTACTTACACTATACATAAACTTGTTAGTGTAACATTAGGAACTCTACTTTGACCTAAGCGAAAAGAAAATGACCTAGGATTTTAGCCTCGTCAACCATAGGTACCTACTTCTGCTCAACAGGTACTTGCTCGTGTTATACCTACTCCATCTCAACAGGTGTCTGCTCATGCTCAACATGTATTTGTTCTTGCTCACCATCCAGAATGTCATCTACATGCGGAATACCCTCCGAGTAGTCCTCCGTATCATAATCTAGAACAAGTGATCATTGTCCCATATCCTCTTCACCGATGATATGATCAAGTGCCTCAACAGATGCATCAATTGATGCCTCAATGGATCAACTGATGTGTCAATGGGTGCCTCAACGGGTCCCTCAACAAATGCTTGAACGGATGTCGTAGCAAGTCTATCCCGTCGAGCTTTAGCCTCTCGACGGGGGATCTTGTCACAAGTCTTGCTTATCGCTTCTTCTTCTCTTTAATGTTTTTCATCACAATCTAAGTTTTTTTCAAATCAAATTTAGCGTTTTAAAAAATCTATTGGTCATCTTATTCGTCAAAATCACCATTAGAGCTCCGTTTCAAAGTTCAAAAAACTCATAAAAACGAAAGAAAAATTAAAATTAGTAGACAATTCAATTCCAACTATTTTGAAGAACCGTTAGGTGAATATAAAGGACAAAAGATACTCTAGAAGGGGGGTTGAATAGAGTATGAGAATTTTTCGCAAAAACCTAGCTCAAGGCTTTGAAACTGATTTCAAAGGTCTTGATGTCAATCTAAGCTCTTTGTGACACACTATGATTTCAAGGGCTTTGAAACTGATTTCAAGTGCCTTGACTTTTCTCACCTACAAGACAAAGTTAGTAACAATAAAGCAGATAAAGTGTGGAATGTAAAAGATTGACACGAGGATATGTTTATGAAGTTCGGCTCTAAATAGCCTACTCTCCGTCTCAGGGTATAACCGTAGGATCTAACTATCTATTATCAGCTTCAAAGAGTCCTATATACAAACTAGAAGAAATCCCCTTCTTCTCTCACTGTAACCAACGCTACGATCTAGCTCCAACCTGTTCACCTTGCTATAATAGCCTAGTTACTTCGCAGAGTAACACACACTCTAGTATAACACTCTTAAGATATTCAAATGGAGCTCTAGAGTTTTTTCTCTCTCTAGGGGATAAAAGTTTTTATAATAGAGCGAAAGAAAAACTTGTTTGATCGAATGAAGATATTTTGGATCACTTGAAGACTTTGAATGTTTCCGTGTAAGCTTGTGTGTTTTCTTCTTCAATCGACATCTTCATTTATACTCTTTGATGGAGAGGTCTTCTAGCCGTTGGGAAGATGACCGTTGAAGACGATTCTTCTCCATGAAAGCCGCTTCTTGGTTGAGATGAGGTAGACGTTGTAGATCTTCTATCGTCTTCATCTCCTTAAAGCACGTTGATCTCTCTTGTCCGTAATCTTCTCAAACTTGTTGTAAAGATATCCGAAATCCGTTGAGAGAGGATCTTTACGCTTTGAGTTGAGGATCTTTGTAAGATCCTGTTTTGAATCCAATCTACTTGGTCGGTTGAGATCTTCTTTGAGCGTATCTTCTTGTTGGGCATATCTCCTTAGAAGATCTTCTTTGATACTTGGTAGATTTGGTTATTGGAGTTTTGAAACCCTTCCAGCCGCTTTGATTCTACTTCAAGGCTTTGGCTAATGATCCCTTGAAATGGCTTTCAAGGCCTTCGTGTTTGAATTTCTCTAAACTCTTCGTCTGTCATTTTATTCGATGTCAAGGCCTCCGTCGGTCCTTTGAAATGTGTTTCAAGGCCTGCATACATTCTACACAAAACACCAAAACAAATCAAGCAACTAGACATATAACAATAATTTGTTAGTATTAAAAAAACCACTTCATTTGTGTTTAAGTCTTCCATCATCACCCATACAAATATATACTCAAGGTGGAGTTTTCATATTCCATTGGTTAATTAGAAGGGGCACAAATTATACATCAGAAGGGCGAGTCCGCAACCTTCATTCGTTCTTCTTCTTCTTCTTCTTCGTCTCGACCCACCTTGAACGGGTTTGAGAAGCGCGAGCCATTGGAAGGGCCGAAGCCCTAGCTTGCACCGTCGAATCTACCGTGAGGACGGTCTTCCACATTGCTCGCAGCCGAGTCTGTCGGGAAAGATGCACCAATAGCTGTCACTGGGAAACCTAGCATTAGGAAGTCGCACCAGTAGCCATTAGCCATCGCGAGAAGAACCCTAGCTGTCTGATTTGATACGCAAAACATGCACGAGAGCCGCCTCCATCTTCTTCGTCTAATCTTCTTTGTCTTGCACCAGTAGCCACCTCTATCTACATTGAGATTCGCCACCGGAAGATGTGCATGAGCTCTGTCAGCCGCTGGAGGTGGCCACCAAAGCAAACCACTGCTCATGCTCACCCCTTGTTGTCACTGGAACCATCGAAGTCAGTTAGCGTTTAGGCTGTTGTCATCGGATTGCATAGGAAGAAAAAGCAATTTAGGATTTTGGGTATTTACGATCGTGACTCATTGTTTTCTAATATTTGAAATTTTTGTCCAAGAGTTTTATTTGCAAAAAAAGGCCCAATTTTTTTAAGGGGATTCTAGTTATGAGATTTGATATGTTTCAACTATAAAAAAATATTGTGTATTAAGATTGTGCAATTGAAATTGCGTAATCGAAATTGGTAGGCTATGAATTAGATTGTGCATTAACATTTGTAATTAAAATTGGGTATTACATTGTGTAATTAAATTGGGTATTACATTGGGTAATTGAAATTGTGTATAACCATTTGTTGGGATCTTAGATGTGTAAAAGTGAAATTTCAGGATTACAATTTCTTAATCATCTAAAATAAAGATTGCATGCATAATAGATTAGATAAGGGAAAATGAATACCTTTTGATGCATGTTCAAAACTCTTCCCTGGATATGTAGAAGTGTTGCTCCTCTAATTGGCCACCGAGATAGAACAAGGATCGCCTTAACCTTCGACTGCTAGAACAAAGGATGAAGCTTTTGAGAGACATGTATCTGTAGGAAAAAATCGATCAATTTCAATGTTGTAGGCTAATCGACTTTTCTAATAAAATAGGGTTAGATTTTTAACTCTTGAAATTCTCCTTATTTATTAGATTTATAATTTAGTAATTAATATAAGTAACCCCTTATTTATTATGAATTACCATCTCCATAATATATTTTGTACACCTACAAAACATACCATTTCCCACAATAAATGTAACACCCCGAATCCGCGGGATTCGGAATGCTACATTGGGCTAGGATCTCATAATGGATCCTGACCCTAGCTTGACAACAAGTTCACTGGATCTTACAACAAGACACAAGTAGAGTAAAAACAAATACATAAAAGCTGTATGATACATCAAAAGAGTTTACAAACTCAAAGCCGAGTACAAAACCATAACAACAACATCAATTGGTACAAAAGATCCCTAACCCACGCATCCTAATGTACAAAAGTCCTCGGCTGGTCACACCATCTGGCTCACTCTGCAGTCTTCCTAACCTGCAGATCAACTACAACACGGTATACACCGTTAGCTACATCAAAAGATAAGCATGATAGTAATAGCACAAACACACCACAACAACTCATACATGCAATGTCACACACATTCATTTATTATCTTTAATTACGTTATTCTATTACTAATTCAACTTCTTTTGTAACACGAGGAGCCTAAAGAACCCCGTCTCTTCCCCCTTTAACCCAGCTGTTGCATGGGGATCTACCTCCCCCCTGAGCTACTGGCTTCCGAGCACCTCTTTCCACTCTCGGCGAGCTTCAAGCAAGTGGTTACCGCCCGTTATAATACACTTGGGCCAAATAAATGTAATATATGGTCGTCCTCGTCCGGTTTAGGTTATAAATGCACAATCATATGAACACACACAACCATCACAATCATACAAATCCATAACTGAACGCTAAGTAAGTCCTATGGACTTACCTGATACACTCGTATCCTCTACCACATTACAGCTTCCCCTTGGGGAAGAAACCAACGCCTGCAATAGCAAGGCACACAATATCACAACCTGAAAGGGTTAGGAGACTCGTCTCCATAACCAGAACCAACCTACAACCTCAAGATCATAACAAGATCACATATGCCTATAGCATACTCTCAACATCAACACAAGTGCCTAAGGCACATCTCTATCATACAACTCATCCTAACCATCCTAACCTAGCTATCAACTAAGCCAAGGTCAAAGGAAAGGAAGGAAGGAAGACATACCAACAAAGTATGCACTAACAAAAGCAAGAACACACGGCTGGTCCAGTGAGGCGCAGGTGCGGTTCAGGACAAGCGCAGGGGCGGCCAACTGTGCAAAGAGTTGATCCCGACTTCTCTTCGACCCCTTTCTCGATTCTCTTCACGTCTTCAACACACCACAACAACACATACACATATATACACACATGATCATCAAAAGGCTAGGGAAAGATCCACACAAGCCCAGCTTGTGATCCTTAGCTAGAAGGAAGAAGAGAGAAGCAAGAATGAAAGAAAGAAGAGAGAAGAAGAGAAAGAACTTACCACACCAACCCTAGGCTGCAGCTATGGAGCATCAGCTCGTCTATCACCTCAACACAACTCCAACAACCTTCAACAACATCTACAAGAGCATCCAAGGCCAAGAACACCCTCAAACTCTCAAGAACTCACTCACACAAGCAAGGATAGATCAAAGAAGATCAAAGGAGAAGAAAGGAGAAGAGGAAGAACGTGGAGGGGAAGAAGAAGCTGGAATGAGGTAGAAAACCCCTCATTTGAAGTCTAAGGAGGCTTATAAGAGAAGCCAGCCGCAAAGCACGGTCAAGAGTCAACAAAAGCGGATGCACCAGCCACAGAGCCGCAGGGGCGGCTAGTCTGAGGCACAAGGGCGCCTAGACGCAGGAGCGGCCTCCCTGGTTCGCTGGGGCGGCTGACTGGGTCAAGCTAAAATACACTCTAGCTTATCTAGGCTCCAAAGATTAAGGCTCTTACATCTTACCCCCCTAAAAACAAGTTTCATCCCGAAACTTGCAAAATTTCAAAGCCTCTCGGACTTGAAAGCCGAGGTAAAATACTCTCCTCAAGAACGTCAGGTCATAACCTATAACATTCTATATCCTCAACACAACATGGAGGAATCACAAATCCAGCATAACAACTCTACATAAGGCCTAGAGGAAGATCATCTCTAGCCAAACACTAACCATATCACACTAGCATAGAGGAAAGCCGTCTCCAGCCACAATGTACACATAACACTACTATGTGGAGGAAAACCATCTCCACTCACACTATGTCCATCAAAGGTAGCATGGAGAAAATAACCATCTCCAGCTAATCCTAACACACACCAAAGCATGGAGGAAAGAACCATCTCTAGCTATACCTATCTCGTACTAGCAACCATATCTAACAAATCATATGCACATATCACAGCTAGCACGGAAGCACAATATATCACATAAGCATAAAACATGCACTCACCAAGAAGGCGCTAAGATCTACTCGTGGATCCTATGGGTGCATCTAACTCCGCATAAAACTCTGGATAGTTCCTCTGGATACTATCCTCTGTCTCCCAGGTAGCCTCATCTGGTTCTCGTCTAGACCATTGTATCCTCAACATAGGAATGTCCTTCGAACACAGGAGTCTCACACCTCGCTCTTGGACTACAATAGGGTGCTCTACAAACGTGTGGTCCGACTCAACCACCAGATAATCATAACTCACGATGTGCCTCGGATCTGATATGTACTCCCGCAGTTGAGACATATGAAATACGGGGTGAACACCCTCTAGCCTGGGAGGCAAAGCTAATCTGTAAGCTGCTCGCCCAACTCTATCTAGTATCTCGAAAAGACCGACATATCGGGGACTCAACTTCCCCTTAATGTCAAAACGTCTGACGCCTCGCATCGGAGATACTCTTAACCAGACATGAGCTCCTACTCTGAACTCTAGAGGTCGACGCCTCTTGTCTGCATACGACTTCTGGCGACTATGTGCAGCCAGCATCCTCTCTCTGATCAGCGCTACTCGGGCCATATCATCCTGAATCTGCTCTGGCGCTATCCCACTGATACGGCTAGACTTGTCCTAGCATAAAGGTGTACGACAACTATGTCCATACAGTGCCTCATAAGGAGCCATCCCTATAGATGCATGCCAACTGTTGTTGTATGAGAACTCAACAAGTGGGAGGTAATCACACCATCCCTGTCCCCAATCCAACACACAGGCTCGCAGCATGTCCTCTAAGGTCTGGATGGTCGTCTCTGACTGACCATCTGTCTGGGGGTGAAATGCAGTCGTGAAGTGTAGACTCGTCCCCAAAGTAGTTTGAATCTGCTGCCAGAATCTCGATGTAAATCGTCCAACACAATCAGAAATAATCATCCTCGGTACCCCATGGAGTCTCACTATCTGTCTAGTGTACTCCTCAGCCAGTCTGTTTATGGGCCACGTCTCTCTGATGGGGATGAAACGTGTCGTCTTCGTCAATCTATCAACGACCACCCAGATGGCATCAAAGCTCCTACTAGTCCTCAGTCCAGTCACAAAATCCATGGAGACGTCCTCCCACTTCCATTATGAACTGGTAGTGGATGGAGCTCGCATCCAGGCCTGAAATGCTCTATCTTGACCTGTTGATAGGTCACACACTGAGCCGCAAATCTGGCTACATCGGGCTTCAACCCTCCCCACCAAAATGAACGTCTCACATCATGGTACATCTTACTCGTACCAGGGTGTACTGAGTAAGGTGTACAGTGAGCCTCTTGTAATATCTGTTGTCTCAGCTCTGCATCTACAGGAACACAGATACGATCATCTCGCCTCATAACTCCATCTGCCCCAATAATGAACTGGGGTGCCTCTCTACGAGACATCCTATCTCTGATCCTCGCCAAGGTCGAGCAGCTCCCTTGCTTCCGTTGGATCTCATCCAACAGATGAGGTAGAACCTCTAAAGTAAACAATCGGGCATCCTCATCAGAAAACTGGATGTCCATCTCTAGCCAGGCTAGATCCCTCTGAAGCTGAGGTTGTACAGTAAGTCTAGCAATCGCCTTCTCTCGAGGCGTCTTCCTACTCAAGGCGCCAACTACCACATTCGCCTTGCCAGGATGATACAAAATCTTAAGGTCAAAGTCTTTGATTAACTCAAACCATCGACGCTGGCGGTTATTCAATTCCCTCTGCGTGAAAATATACTTCAGACTCTTATGGTTTGTGAAGATCTGGCATGTAGCACCATACAGGTAATGTGTCCAGATCTTCAAAGCATGAACTACCGCTGCCAACTCCAAATCATGAGTCGGGTAGTTCTCCTCATACATCTTCAGCTGTTAAGATGCATATGCAATCACTTTGCCCCTTTGCATCAGCACACATCCCAAGCCCAGCTTGGATGCATCATTGTAGACCACAAAATCATCAGAATCCTCTGGCTGTGCCAAGACAGGAGCAGAAGTCAAACGCCTCTTCAACTCCTCAAAACTTTGAGCACACTGGTCGGTCCATACGAATCTGGTAGTCTTCCTCAGAAGACTGGTCAGTGGACGGGCAATCACAAAAAACCCCTTCACAAAGCGTCTGTAATAACCGGCTAAGCCAAGAAATCTACGCACTTCCTTGACATTCGTCGGTGTCGTCCATGTGGCAACAAACTCAATCTTTGCCGGGTCTACCATAATCTCGTCGGCAGAGAAGATGTGCCCGAGAAATGCAACCTCCGACATCCAAAACTCACACTTAGAGAGCTTGGCATACAACTCTCTATCCCTCAAATTCTGCAAAACTATCCTCAAGTGTCCCGCATGCTCCTCTCTACTACGAGAATACACCAGAATGTCATCAATGAAGACCACCACAAACTGATCCAAGAAGTCGATGAAGTGCTGTTCATCAACTCCATGAAAACTGCTGGGGCATTCGTCAGCCCAAATGGCATCACTACAAACTCGTAGTGTCCGTAGCAAGTACGAAATGCCGTCTTGTCTTCCCAAGGTCCCAACCCCGGAAGACCTCTATCGGACCTAAGTCGGTAGAGACTGTAATAGTTCTCTTACCCACATCTAACACCGCACGGTGTCTACGCATCCAATCCATACCTAATATGACTTCTTCATGCATCAAAGGTATGACTAAGAAGTCAACAAGTAGTACACGAGTCCCTAAGCGTAGGGGACAACTACGTATCTCCTGGGTACCTCTGACCCTACTACCATTAGGTAACCCTATAGTAAAGGGTTCCCCCTCTATGGTAGACAAACTCAAACGCTCAACACAAGAAGCAGAAATAAATGAATGCGTAGCACCCGTATCAAATAAAACTCTAACAGGTAAACCATGTAACAAAATGGTACCTGTAGCAGCTGGTGTTGGCGG
Source organism: Fagopyrum esculentum (assembly GCA_033239045.1). Taxonomy (NCBI): domain Eukaryota; kingdom Viridiplantae; phylum Streptophyta; class Magnoliopsida; order Caryophyllales; family Polygonaceae; genus Fagopyrum; species Fagopyrum esculentum. The sequence goes on from BSUD01000007.1 coordinate 51,733,119, forward strand.
CTCCTCTGCACTCCTCAGCTCAAAAACTCTGCCACGAGCTCCTCGGGCATCACTGGTACCCACCTCTCTACCTCTACCTCTACTCGGTTTTGGAGTTGACCCTTGAGTAACAAGCGTGTCTGGGACTCTTTGTTGTCCCTGTATCTGATGTTGAGGCGGTCTCTGCCCACCTCCTACTGCACCTGCAGGTGAAGAACCCTGCTGTGATGACGCCTTGCCCTGACGGAAAAACGTAGCTCTATGTCCTGGCTTCCCACACGAGAAGCAAGTCAGTGGTGCTCCGGGGCAATCAGTCTTCCCATGCCCATAGGCCCCGCAATTGTAACACAGCCGGCCTATCTCAGCTGTCTATGGAGACACTGGAACACTCGAGCAACCCTGAGTCTGACCTCGCCCGTATCCAGATGCTCCTGCACTAGTGGGTGCGGTACGCTATCTCTTCTCAGACCGTCCTGTCTGAGAAGTCCTCCTCTGGCTAGCTCTCTCTCTCTCATAGGCAGAGGCCCGATCCTAGTAGTTTGCCAATGAGTCACAGTGAAATCCCGCCATGTATGAGCGTGTGCTCTCCCTCAGACAATGGGCGAAAAGGTACACATGCTGGTCCTCAGATGGTGTAGCTGGACCCAACAATGCTAGCTCAGTCTGGAAGTGACGAATGGCGTCAGTAATGGGTACATCCTCAAAACCCGCCTCCACGAAGTCCTGCAGTTTCTCCCTCCTCAGTGAGGCAGGGCAGAACTACTCTCTCAACATAGTCCTCATCTGCTCATAGGTGGTGACTCGTGCTCTAACTGTCCTCCACTACTGATGTGCCAGGTCACGGAATAGAGACTGTACTAGCTCTATCCATCTGTCCTCTGGGCAACGAATAGACTCTAAAGGTGAGTCTACATGCCCAATCCACACCTCAATCTCTAGGCCGATCTCCCTAGAGAAGTGTGGTACTCCCTACTGGTGGAATGCCTTCAACCAGGTATCTGGTCGAGGCCCTCTAGTCTCCTCCACAACTCGAGCTGGCTTAACTTCACGAACTGGTGCAGCTGGCACCTGAGTAGCTCCATGGGATCTCCTAGATGATCCCTCATACCCTGGCAGATCTGGGGCTCGTCTGCCCGCTCTAATGGCCTCCTCAAAATGTCTAAGGTAATCTCTGAATTCTGATCCGCCCATAGAAACACGGTCTGTGCCATCAGATTGGCCTGGATGGGTCTGATGTCTCCTGGACCCACCGCTCCTCGTAGCTGGAACCACGCTCTCAGCAACTTCCTCATGAACCTCCTCCACCACTGGTGGATCTCCAGCGGGAGCTGGTCCTTGTCCTATGCCTCCTGGAGGAAGAGGTGGTCTACCTCTACCTCTGCCTACAACAGTAGTAGCTCTAGTCCGAGCCATCTGCGGAGTATGCACACCTAACGTATAAGGCTCTATATAGGCCATATGTATAGATATATATACTTAATAATACATGCACACACACATCACATAAGAGGTATCTATATATATATATCTATACTGTCGAGATCCTCACATGAGTGATGACTTTTGTACACACTATCCCAAAAACATCTGTACTCGCTTTAAAACCAAAACCTTTTGAAAATTCAGACCCCATGTGGGTTCTGTTTATTTATCCACTCTACCTTTATTGCAGATAACAAGTGCCATTGTTGTTAACCTAAGGCTCTAATACCAACTCTGTAACATCCCGAATCCGCGGGACTCGGAATGCTACATTGGGCTAGGATCTCACAATGGATCCTGACCCTAGCCCGACAACAAGTTCACTGGATCATACAACAAGGCACAAGTACAGTAAAACAAATACATAAAAGCTGTATGATACATCAAAAGAGTTTACAAGCTCAAAGCCGAGTACAAAACCATAACAACAACAACATCTGATACAAAAGATCCCAACCCACGCATCCTAATGTACAGAAGTTCTCGGCTGGTCACACCATCTGGCTCACTCTGCAGTCTTCCTAACCTGTAGATCATCTACAACACGGTATACACCGTTAGCTACAATAATAGAAAAGCATGAAGGTAATAGCACAAACTCACATCAACATCTCATACATGCAATGTCACACACATTCATTTATTATCTTTAATACTTTATTCCATTACTAATTCAACTTCTTTTGTAACACGAGGAGCCTAAAGAACCCCATCTCTTCCCCCTTTAACCCAGGTGTTGCATGGGGATCTACCTCCCCCCTGAGCTACTGGCTTCCGATCACCTCCTTCAACTCTCGGCGAGCTTCAAGCAAGTGGTTACCGCCCGTTATAATACACTTGGGCCAAATAAGTGTAATATATGATCGTCCTAGTCCGGTTTAGGTTATAAACGCACAATCATATGAACACACACAACCATCACAATCATACAAATCCATAACTGAATGTTAAGTAAGTCCTATAGACTTACCGGATACACTCGTATCCTCTACCACGTCACAGCTTCCCCTTGGGGAAGAAACCAACGCCTATAATAGCAAGGCACACAATATCACAACCTGAAAGGGTTAGGAGACTCGTCTCCATAAACAGAACCAACCTACAACCTCAAGATCATAACAAGATATATCGCATATGCCTATAGCATACTCTCAACATCAACACAAGTGCCTAAGGCACATCTCTATCATACAACTCATCCTAACCATCCTAACCTAGCTATGAACTAAGCCAAGGTCAAAGGAAAGGAAGGAAGGAAGACATACCAACAAAGTATGCACTAAAAAAAGCAAGAACACACGGCTAGTCCAGTGAGGCGCAGGTGCGGTTCAGGACAGGCGCAGGGGCAGCTCCACACCAGGCGCAGGTGCGGCTCAGGACAGGCGCAGGGGCGGCCAACTGTGCAGAGAGTTGGTCCCGACTTCTCTTCGACCCCTTTCTCGATTCTCTTCACGTCTTCAACACACCACAACAACACATACACATTTATACACACATGATCATCAAAAGGCTAGGGAAAGATCCACACAAGCCCAGCTTGTGATCCTTAACTAGAAGGAAGAAGAGAGAAGCAAGAATGAAGGAAAGAAGAGAGAAGAAGAGAAAGAGCTTACCACACCAACCCTAGGATGCAACTATGGAGCATCAACTCGTCTATCACCTCAACACAACTCCAACAACCTTCAGCAACATCTACAAGAGCATCCAAGGCCAAGAACACCCTCAAACTCTCAAGAACTCACTCACACAAGCAAGGAGAGATCAAAGAAGATCAAATGAGAAGAAAGGAGAAGAGGAAGAACGTGGAGGGGAAGAAGAAGCTGGAATGAGGTAGCAAACCCCTCATCTGAAGTCTAAGGAGGCTTATAAGAGAAGCCAGCCGCAAAGCACGGTCAAGAGTCAACAAAAGCGGCTGCACTAGCCACAGAGCCGCAGGGGCGGCCTCCCTGGTCCGCTGGGGCGGCTGACTGGGTCAAGCTAAAACATACTCTAGCTCATCTAGGCTCCAAATACTAAGGCTCTTAAAATATATTTGTTCGCTCCAAACGGTATGTGCAAGCTTTAAATTTATAACCCTAGATGTAAGCTTAAAACAAGGATGCGAACCCGCAGTGCACGGGTCAATCGTAGTAAAAAGCAAGAAATTCCAGGGGTCGATCACAGGGACTTAGTGAAACAAAACAGGTATAGGTTGTCAATGCAACTACTAACCACAAAAGCGATTAAAACAATCAAAGATGATAAAAAGTCAATTAAGGAAATATGCAATTCTAGGGATTAAAGCATCTAGTTGTGGTTCCAACTCAAGATCTAAAGAAAAGCGGACAAAGCTGAGATTTTTGCAAGGGAAGGTGTTACTAAAGTGGAATAGATCACCGGGTAAGTCTCACTACTCACTAATCCCAAACCGTAACTCCTATTACCGGGTAAGTCTCAAGGATTTAAGGAAAAGAACTATAACCTCAAACTAACATACCAACTAAGAGAATAGAATCAACCTTTACCGGGTAAGTCTCAGGCTAACTCACAAAGATGGAATGAAAGCACACTCAAACCCTAATAAAGGATAAACCTTTATTACCTACGCTTATGATCATTGATAAACAAACAAAGGAATTACCGGGTAAGTCTCATCCTAGGCTTGCATTGAACCAGGAAAGGTGTAATAAGAATAGGATTTGGCAAACTCTAACACTTAACTCTCAGTTTCTGATCAGAAAAGTCACCTCGATCAGACAAATTCCACCCCGGCCGAGATGTTCATCGACTGAGCGAGATGTTCTAAGGTTAAGGATAAAGACTCGAACTTTCAGGGTCCTACTGTGATTAAGATTATTCTATCATTGTTTTTCCCGCAACCTTCAACCATTCACCCTAGAATCACACAAAGAAACTAGCCACTTATCATCATGAATGCAATAATCAAATATATGGGAAGAAGGTGAATAATTGAACACAAAAACCTTAAGAGAAAGGCTTTAATAACTGAATCAGTTATCAAACAAATAAACGTTCCGTGGATCACAATCCAACAAGACAACCAACAAAGAAGGGAATCTAAGACAGTCTTACAAAACCCTTCACAAAAGCTATAAAAGCTATCAACTTTCTTCCTTCAATCTTCCTTCAACCTTCAAAAAGGTTCTTCAAATCTCCCAACAGTAGTGGGATGCTCTAAGCACTGTTCTTCAGCCCTAAGCGGTTGTATCCGGCCCTCTAATTTGTGGAAAATACAACCCTTTTTATAGGAAAATTCCCTCCCAAAGATAAGATATCTTAGAAAAATCTTTTCCCATAAAAATAGGTAAAATATGTGGGCTAAATTATCTTCTTCCTTCCAGGAATCCAGCCTAAAAATATAAGATCCTCTTTCCAAAAATAAAAGATCTCAGCCAAATAAAATATATCTCTCGCCGCGTCCAAGGTGTTCGCCTCGGTCGAGCAGCTCCTCTGGATCACCTCGGTCGAGATGGTACTGTAGCTGACCGAGGTGAATCACAACTGAATGTGAAATCTCTCAAATCTGGTCCAAAGTGATCTTCAATCCATTTCCATGATTCTTGGATTCTTCCTTAAGCTCCTGAATGTAGCTTCAATGACTCCTTAGCTCCTTTTGCTCCATTTTGATGCAAAACTTGCCATTTTACCTACGATTACAACGAAACTTGGTGTAGACCTCGATTCCCGCAAAGGTAGATGAAACGACAATATAATCACATAATATACATTCAAACATGCAGATTATTGAAGATAAAACGTCTAAACAAGTCCCAAAATATAGACAATAATTCATGCTATCAATATTCTTTTATGGTAATTCTTTCATTAATTGATCCACTTCACCCACTCGTTATGGTGTAACCTCGTAGAACCCGATAACATTATCAATGCGTTATTCATATAAACGTACCCATCAAAATTAACTTCTAGCAAAACACCATGACCCCTAATAATATCGGATTATATATATCCCTATATTTAATATCCTATCTCATCAACAGTAATTATACCTTGGATAAAGGACACAATTCCTTCAGTCTTCCACTTGTACTATCGTACAAGCGGACAATGTTAAAATTCTCTTATCGCTTAATGTCCTTATTTGACTATGTGATGGAAACCATCTTTGCCATCAAATATGCTTCTTGAATCTTGAGATCAAACTGTCAATACAGATCAAATTTGAGCACGACTATGCGTTTACACAGTTCTCACTTTTCAAGTGGCCGGGTCACCAATACTTTCTAGTGCATCAAAGTATGTCTAGGAGGATTAATCCAATCTTGCAACTATTGTAACTCCCACTAAAATTTTGACCACCCTGATCACTGCTTTATTATTGCCTGTTACAGTCAACGTTGAACAACGTCTAATATATGTCATCCTTCAAATGAAAGCTATATCAAGATCATGTTAAGGAATTCTCTAATAATAATAAGAATCGCTATAACTCCAATAAGTCATGAGCCATATGATCGGTATGTCCGATGAATATCCCCATACTCAACTATGTAAGTGACTGAACATCTCCATTTTCTATGAACTATGAAACCCATGTTCATCAATCGCTCACAAGATGATCTACTTTAGAATCATTTGTATTCACATAAACGATTCAAACCACGGACCCTTTCAATTTAATAATTTCAGTTCACTTAATGTGGTTTCATTCACCGAAACTTTTTCAATGAGCATATTTGATAATTATAAGATTGTCTGAGTGCTTTATTTAATATATAAGTAATAAGAAAATAAGAAAAGTAAAAACTCATATGTATATCAATCATAAACTCCATGACAAAAACAAACATTTTATCAATCTAAACACAAAAGTTCAAAAGAGGACTGTAATGTGTTTGAGGTCTTTGGCCCGAGTATGATTATCATGCTTCGTCCTGTTCATGGGTTTAGTCAGTGGATCTACAATGTTTAATCTGTGTGCACCTTGCACACCCTTACATCACCCCGATCAACATAACACCTAATCATGTGATATTTTCGCAAAATGTGTATGGATTTGGAGTTTTCTAGGTTCCTTCGCTTGAGCAATCGCGTCATTGTTATCACAATAGATGTCAGACCCTCGTCACACTAGGGACAACGCCGAGCTCCGATATAAACTACCTAATCCAGATTGCTTCCTTAGTCTCTACTCCCACAAGTATGTATTCAGCATCTATGGTTGAGTCCGACCCCGTGTTTTGTTTTTGGATTTTCCAACTGACCGCAACTTCATTCAAAATGAAGACATATCCAGATTGTGACTCAAAGCCATCTCTATCATTTTGGAAACTTGCGTCAATATAGCCATTGATGACTAACTCATCATCACCTCCATACACTAGTAGATCATCCATAGTCCCATCGTAAGTACTCTAGGATGCTCTTCACAACTTGCTAGTGAATGTCACCGGGGTTCGATTGATACCTTATGTAACACCCCAAATCCGCGGGACTCAAGGACTGGGCTAGAATCTCACAGTGGATCCTGACCCAAGCCTGACAACAAGTTCATTGGATCTTCCAACAAGGCACAAATAGATTAAAACCAAATACATAAAACTGTATTAAATATATACATCAAAAGGTTTACAAAACACAACCGAGTACAAAACGACAACACCATACACAAATGTATAAAAATATCCCATAACCCTCGCACAACCTAGTGTACGGAAACCCTCGGTTGATCACCCATATAGGTCACTCTGCAGTCTTCCTAACCTGCAGATCATCTATAGCACGTATGAAACCGTTAGCTAACACATCATAATAAGAATGAAGCAATAGCACACACATCACAACACCATATCATAACATGCAATGCCACACAAACACAACCTTTTATTATCTTTAATTAAGTTATAACATTACTAATTCATTTCCTTGTGACACGCAGAGTAAACTCCCGACGCCTCTGTCCCCGTGTCCCCTCAGGTCTGGAATTGTGTCAATTATCACCACCTGGAGGACCGGTCACAGAGAACTCCCCTAGCCACCCCATTCTGGGCTAGACAAGTCATCACCTCCCATTATCATATACTTGGGCCAAATAAATGCATTTAGGGTCATCCTAGTCCAGTTAGGTTATAAATGCAACACACATATACACACACAACCACAACACACACTCAAACCCATAACCGCTCGCTAAGTAAGTCCCACGGACTTACCTGTCTCAATGTCGGTCTATAACACGTCACGGTTTCCCCTCGAGGAAACGATCAGCGCCTGCATCAGCAAGGCACAAAAATATCAGCATCGTCCCAAGGTCAAGAGATTCCACCTCCTAAACCTTATCACCATCCTCAACTCACAACTCGAATCCAAACCTCAATATCACATCATAACTCACAATTCCTCAAATCTCAAGGTAGCATCTAGTTAACCTTCCTCAATCTCAATTCTAATCCTAATTTAGCCTTTAATTAATTAATTAAATTTCACCATAATAACGTTTTGTCCGCAGGCAATTTCTAAACCCACTTGTCATCAGATTTCATCAAACAAACAACCCATAAACACCAGAATAATATAACGACCATAATGGAATTTCTATCTATCTATTTTGACAAGCCTAAAGTCAATCTAGGCCAATTCGCAGTACGAAAAATGAATAAATTCATAACTTATTCGTTACTAACCCGATTGACGATCTGAAAGAAGATTCGGAATCACAACGACGCAGGCTACGCATGGACAACATCAAATTCACCGGAATTTGACCGACGAAACCGCCCTGGTTACATAGATGCTCGACCAGGTCTTCATATGATCGGAAATGCAGAAACTCGATACCGATATGAAGAGAGGAATCCGGAAACTCAAACGGAATTGAATCGGATTAGAAACAGAGAGTAGATCTGAGTTTGAAGGTTGAGAGAAATCAGAGATTTTACGAGGAAACGTGAAAGGAAAATGAACTAATAAACGATTTTCCGCTATTTATAGTGAAGTTGGTAATTATCCTTTAGCAAAGTCGATAATTATCCTTTAACCGATCCAAAGGCGGATTGAACCCCCTTCTCCAAACTTCTCGAAATTGGAATAATAAATATGGAATATTGTAGGGATAATTATTCCACAACTGCTTCGGAAAACGTGTATTGCTAAGCCGTCTTTCTAAGCCATTAAGAAACGAAATAGCGACTGTTTTGGCCGTTTTGCCTTTCCATGCTATTTAATATCTAGACATGTACGATGTCGTGATCATTTCTCTCAACTGCATTTTAATTAGTTAAAACTCCCAAATGCTCCAAATAACACCGGAGGGTAAAAATAATTATCCGGGGGAAAAGTGAAAATTTTCCCATAAGTCCAAAATTACGCCAGGAACATAACGGTGGGACTCATACTCATCACTTACGCAATCTTCACGAGTTATATGTCAATTACTATCAATGATTAAGTTAATCAACATTAATTAGAATTCGGAAATCCTATCTATTACATCACACACCCCTTAAGAAAATGTTTTTTCCCGAAACTTGAATAATTCACAAATTCTCTCGGACCCATACGTTGAGGTATAAACACTCTCTCTATCGGAGGTATCATATCTCCATTCAAAGGTATCAACCTATAACACTCTATAACCTCAAAACACAACATTGAGGAATCACAACCTCCAGCAACAAGATCATAACGCTATCCAAAGGCATATAGAAAAACTATCTCTAGCCAACTTATAACCACATAACAAGGCATGGAGGAAAACCGTCTCCAGTCAAATCGCACTCGTAACACAACCACGTGGAGGAAATCCGTTTCCACTCAAACTATATCCATAAACAATATCATGGAGGAATAACCATATGCAGCTAAACCCTAATCACAACTCAATAGGATGGATGAAGAACCATCTGCAGCTATAAACACAGCTCGCGCTAGCAAACAAGATCTAATAAGATCGTATGCATACATCACAATTAGCACGAAAAAACATCAAAGCACATAAGCACATAATCATAACACTCACCAAAATAGCACTAATATCTACACATCGATCCTACAAGTGCATCTATCTCGGCATAAAACTCTAGATAGTTCCTCTGGATACTATCCTTTGTCTCCCATGTGGCCTTATCAGGTCCTCGTCTAGACCACTATATCCTAAGCATAAGAATGTCCTTCGAACGCAGGCGTCTCACACCTCGCTCTAGGACTGCAATTGGGTGCTCAACAAAGGTGTGGTCTGGCTTGACCACTAAGTCATCATAGCTATCGATGTGTCTCGGATCTGGTATGTACCCCCTCAGCCGAGACACATGAAATACAGGGTGAACACCCTTTAATCTTGGAGGCAAAACCAATCTGTATGCTGCTCTCCCAACTCTGTCTAGTATCTCAAATGGAACAACATATGAGGGACTCAACTTCCCCTTTATGCCAAAACGTCTGATGTCACGCGTCGGTGATACTCTCAGCCAGACATGAGCTCCAACTCTAAACTGTAGAGGCCGATGCCTCTTGCCTGCATACGACTTCTGGCGACTTTGTGCAGCCATCATCTTCTCTTTGATCAGCGCTACTCGAGCCATATCATCCTGAATCTGCGCCGGCGCTTTACCACTAACACTGCTAGGCTCATCCCAACATAACGGTGTACGTCATCTACGCCCATACAGTGCCTTATATGGGGCCATCCCAATCGATGCATGCCATTTGTTGTTATATAAGAACCCAACCTATTGAAGGTAATATGACCATCCTTATCCCTGATCCAACACACATTCTCGCAGCATATCCTCCAAAGTCTGCATGGTCCTTTCTGACTGACCATCTGTATGAGGATGAAATGCAGTCGTGAAGTGCAAACTTGTCCCCAAAGCAGTATGAATCTGCTACTAGAACCTTGAGGTGAATCACCCATCTCGATTTGAGACGATCGTCCACGGTACACTATGGAGTCTCACTATCTACCTAGTGAACTCCTCAGCTAATCTGCTCAGTGGCCATGTTTCCCTGATAGGGATGAAACATGTAGTCTTCGTTAGTCTATCAACAACAACCCAAATAGCATCAAAACTCCTACTAGGCCTCAATCTTGTCACAAAGTCCATGGAGATATCCCCCCACTTCCATTGCGGTACTAGTAGTGGATGGAGCTCTCCTCCTGGTCTGCAATGCTTTATCTTGACCAACTGACAGGTCGCACACTGAGCCACAAATCGGGCCACATTAGGCTTCAATCCTCCCCACCAATATGAACGTCTCATATCCTGATACATCTTACTCGCATCTGGGTGTACTGAGTAAGGTGCGGAGTGAGCCTTTTATAGAATCCTTTGCCTCAGATCCACATCAGCGGGTACACAGACGCGGTTGCGGCGTCTCGTCACTCCATCTGCACCAATGGAGAACTGTGGTGCCTCACCACGAGACATCCTATCTTGAATCCTCGTCATTGTCGGCCAAGTCCCCTGCTTCTGTTGGATCTCCCCCAACAGGTCAGGTAAAACCTCTAAGGTACTCAGCTGGGATCCTTATCAGGGAGCTAGATGTCCATCTCTAGCCATGCTTGATCCCTTTGCAACTAAGCTTGAACTATCAGTCTCGCAATCACCTTCTCTCGAGGCGTCTTCCTACTTAGGGCGCTAGTGACAACGTTCGCCTTTCCTGGATGGTACATAATCTCAAGGTTAAACTCCTTGATCAGTTCAAGCCATCTACGCTGGCGGTTATTAAATTCCCGTTGTATGAAAATATACTTCACACTCTTATGGTCTGTGAAGAGCTGGCATGTAGCGCCATACAAGTAATGTCTCCAGATCTTCAAGGCAAGAACTACCACTGCCAACTCCAAATCATGAGTCGGGTAGTTCTCCTCATACGTCTTTAGTTGTCTAGATGCATAAGCAATCACTCTGCCACGCTTCATCAGAACACATCCTAACCCTAGCTTTGATGCATCACTATAGACTACAAAGTCCTTTGTTCCCTCCGGCTACGCTAAGATGGGAGAGGAAGTTAGACGTGTCTTCAACTCCTCAATACTCTGAGTACACGGCTCGGACCATACAAACCGGGTAGTCTTCCTCAACAGGCTGGTAAGTGGACGGGCAATCACAAAGAATCTCTCCATAAACCGTTGATAATAACCGGCTAAGCCAAGAAAGCTGCACACTTCCTTGACATTTGTCGGTGTCATCCATGCTGATACAGACTCGATCTTTTCCGGATCAACCTTGATCCCATCGGCGGAGAGAACATGACCCAGAAATGCTACCTCTGGCATCCATAACTCACACTTAGAGAACTTGGCATACAGTTCTCTATCTTGTAAAATCTAGAAAACCGTCCTCAGATGTCCTGCGTGTTCCTCTTTGATAAAAGAGTACATCGGGATATCGTCTATGAAGATCACCACAAACTGATCCACGAAGTCGATTAATATGCCATTCATCAACTCCATAAAGACCGCGGACGCATTTGTGAGCTCGAATGGCGAATCACTACAAACTCGTAGTGGCCATACCGAGTCCGAAATGCCGTCTTATGCACATCATGCTCTCTCACCCTCAGCTGGTGATAACCTGAGCGTAAATCAATCGTGGAGAACACATTCGCTCCCTTAAGCTGATCCAACAAGTCATCGATGCGAGACAATGGATAATTGTTCTTGATGGTCACCTTGTTCAGCTCTCTATAGTCGATACATAACCGCAACGATCCATCCTTCTTCCGCCTGAAGAGGACAGGTGCACCCCCACGAGGATACGCTAGGGCGAATGAAGCCCTTCTCAACCAACTCCTCAAGTTGCTTTTTCAGCTCTAATAACTTGACAAGTGCCATACGGTATGGGCCTACGTGATCGGTCTCGTCCCCGACTCCAACTCTATGCCGAAGTCCATGCTCCTTTGAGACGGAAAACTGGATAGTTCGGCAAACACACCCAGAAACTCGCGAATCACGGGGATATCCTCTAACACTGGACTCTCGCCCTCCTTCATGGCATAACACCAAAAGGCTTTGTATCTTGTGCAATCAACCTCGTTGCTCGGACTGCGCTAATAACCATACCCGTTTCCCAACCTCAGAAAATCTCGATGTGACCTAACTCGGTAGAGACCGTCACGGTCCTACTACCTACATCTAACATAGCACGATGTCTATTCATCCAATCCATATCTAGAATGACTTCCTCACGCACTAGCGGCATGACAAAGAAGTCCACAAGCAAATCACAAGTCCTTGATGAATAGGGCAAACACGTATCTCGCGGTACCTCTGACCCTACCATCATCGGGTAACCCTATAATAACGGGTATCCCTTCTATCGTATCTAACACCAAACGTTCAATACATAAGACAAAAATCAATAAGTGCATAGCACTCGTATCACAAAAATAAGCTTCACTCTTGGTATACTCTATTCTCTGCCACTTCTTTGGCTTATTAGACCGAACAACCCTTCCAATCAGTTTTACCTCAGCTCCTTAAATGAAAGATCGACTCCAATAATGTCTCTACATTTTCATACCAAAACACTCTCTAGTAATTGTGAATCTTCAATCATACATCTGGCGTCGGTGTTCCTGGGTTCTCTTGAGCCTTAACAACCTTAGCCATCCTCTTTGGTGTAACTAACACCGGAATCACCTTTGACAACACCTCAACGGATCTAGTGATGCCGAAGGATATGGAACACATCTTTCTTTCTTCACCACTTTTGTTACAGGCTAGACGTCTTCTCAAGCTCGTTGCTTCATCGAGGAGCAACTTGAATCATCCACTTGGGTACTCCACAATCTAAGTAGGGTAACTATCTCGTTCCTTAATGCGGTCCACACGTCGCCGAAAGCATTGAAAATTATATTCTCAACGTCTTTCATAACTTGGTCTTCTGCCTCTCGCGAATCAACAATGGGGACTTAACCCCGACCTCTCGCGATTGGAGGTCCACCAACTCGTTCACGACTTACGATTACTAGAGATAGAGGTGGTCTACCTCTTCCCCGTCCTATAGCAGATGTTGCTCTAGTTTGAGCCATCAACGATAATATCATAGCTATGTAAAAGGCTATATAATGTCATATATATAGATATATATAATACTTAATCCAACATACATGCACAACAACACATAATGCATATATATATATATACATATATATATATATATATATATATATATATATATACTGTCGAGATCCTCAGAAGGGTGATGGCTTCCCATATACACTATCCCAAAAAGTTATACACTTTTAATAACCAAAATCCTTTTGAAAAGTCGGAACCCTTTCAGGTTGTGTTTATTTTATCTATTCGACCATTATCGCAGATTGCAAGTGCCATTGTGTCAACCTAAGGCTCTGATACCAACTTTTTAACACCCCAAATCCGCGGGACTCGAGGCACTACTAGGATAGGATCTCACAGTGGATCCTGACCCTAACGTGATGATGACATGAATTATGACCTATTTTTAGGCATGTATTTATATAGATTTTCCCTTTATTTTGCATGCATAGACATACATTCATGGCATTTCTGATTATATTCACATACTTTGCAAGAATAGAGGTCTACACAGAGTTTTATTGCATTTGTAGGTAATTTGGCGAATTATGGAGCAAAAATGGCACATTTAAGGATTAAGCCTTGAAGCGGGACAAAAAGGAGCATAAAAGGAATTTAGGACGCGCCAAAGTATCTTCTGATACCGTCTGACGCGCCAAAGTATTTTTTGATACCTTCGGACGCGGCCCAAAGTATTTTCTGATACCTTCGGACGCGGCCCAAAGTATTCTCTGATACCGTCTGACGCGCCAAAGTATTTTCTCATACCTTATGACGCGGCCCAGAGTATCTTCTGATACCAGCGCACTCGACTTCTTTTCAGCCCAAATTTCTAAGATTTTACCTTTAAACCCTAGATTTATCCCTACATATATTGGGGAGCCTTCAACATTGAAAGGCGGACGGTGACAACCCCAGGATTTGGATCCCTGACGTTGGAGGCCGCAGCGGGAAATCTTTACACGTTTAAGAGAAATCGGAGATTCTTGGAGGAAGATTGAAGGACTCTTTGCCGGGAAGCTAATCTTGATTCTAGTTTGTGAGATTTCTTTGTCCATTAAAGTGATTGTTGTTTTTGAACACGAATTTGAGTTACTTAAAAGATACATTGATTTGTTTTGACAATCGTTTACAGATTTGAAGGTTATTGGGTTTTTATTCAAGATTCGGATTCTTTGCGATATTTCACTCAATATTTAATTTGATTCGATTTTGAAAATGGTTGGCTAAAACCTTTGTGATTCTGGGGAGAATAGTTGATGATTAAGGCTTAGATGATGATAGATTGAACTCATTCAAACATTAGGACCCTGAGAGTTTAGATTTTAGTTTTGCGACAACAGGAAAATCGGATTGTTCTTGAGGTAAATCGGCCGATTTTCTTATGAACAGCCCTATTTATTCTTCTGACGAACCTTAATTGAATCAATCTTTAACCAAAACTAATCCTTGCCTAAATCCCAACCTTGATTAACCTTTTTACCCTGTAATTGAATGTATGAAGACACTTCAAACCTGATTCTACATTTAATAGATTAAGATTTCAAGATTTGGGTAATAAAGAGACTCAACATCCTTTATTAAGATTTTAAGCGTGCTTTCTTTTCTTACTTTGGAGAGTCATATCCTGGAGTTTTAGATATTTAGTTTGAACATAATTCTTGTCTTTAGATCTTTCTATATTGCAGCCTCAACAACCCTTATAGAGAGAACCTTTAGATTAGTCATATAGGCTTCGGAACTTCATCGTACGAATCCTACTTTTGAACATTTAATATTGGCAATATAAACTCTGTCCTATATCTATAGAAGTGTCTTGAATCGAAAGCCGAAATCGGATACTTGAATCCTTGGAATCATTTTACCCTTATTTGATCACAAAAGCTTTTCGCATTTTTCGCTAGACAATTGAAATTGAATTTACTCTCACCAAATCCCTAAGTTCGACTCTGGAATTCTTACCTCACTACAGCCGATCCGTACACTGCGGGTTCGCTTTGCTTTGAGTTCTAGATATAAATTTAAGACTT
Source organism: Fagopyrum esculentum (assembly GCA_033239045.1). Lineage (NCBI taxonomy): Eukaryota > Viridiplantae > Streptophyta > Magnoliopsida > Caryophyllales > Polygonaceae > Fagopyrum > Fagopyrum esculentum. The sequence goes on from BSUD01000007.1 coordinate 51,748,632, forward strand.
TGAGGCACACACCTTTTGAGCGAACAAGTTTTTGGCGCCGTTGCCGAGGATTTGGTCTAGACCAATTTCGATTTTCGGTTGTCTGGCTTGGGAGCTTTTGTTTTGGCTTTTAATCTTTTCGGTATGAGTTTTTGAGTTTTCAAGTTCACCAATGGTTGCATGTAGCTATAAACCTGCATTTGATCCAGCATGGTTTGCATGGCAAGGTGGTAGGGCGGACCATTATGAATACTTGGAAGAGAAATACGCCTTTCATTGGTTCGACAATGAAAGAGAAAGAGATGAAGTTATTGAGGATGAGCTTGCCTATTGGGATGAGCTCAATCCCCCTCATAACTTTTATGAGCAACCTCTTCAAGTGCAGCCTCCACAACAACCATCCGAGGATGGGACACAAACAATGCTGGAAAAGATGTTAAAAGTGTTGGACAAGATGGAAGACAAAATGAAGGCTATTTTTGAAGCTCAAAAATCCTTAGAAAATCAATTATCATGCGAGGAAGAATTCCAAGTCTTAAGCCTTCCTCCTATTGAGCTTGAAACCCTTCTTAAAGTCCTCATTGAAGAAGAGGAAGAAGTGGAGAACCTTGGCCAAATCACTGAAACTGTGGCCAAGGTTGAAGAGGATCCAGCTGAGTTGGGAGATATTTCATGTGTGGATCATCATCACAACATGAAACTTGTCCCAAGCCTTGATGAACTTTACAAGGTACATTCTCTTACTTATTTTGAAATTCCTATTAAAATTTCTAATTTTTTCAGGAATGCACTAGAGAGTTGGAGGTCTCTTCCAAAAGAACCTCCTAAGGTGAAGATGAAACCTCCATTAAAGCTGCTGGAAGTAGATGCTCCTTGGACTACAAGGAGTGGAGTTAGCAAGCAGTTCACCGTTAAGGCGATGAAGTGTCTTTTGTTCAAGTATGGGGTCATTCACATGACGAACACCATACATCATCCCCAATCTGGAGATGGGGAAGCTAGGAGGATTCTCGAGAAACTGATTTCTCGATCCAGGAAAGGATGGGACGCAAGGCTGAATAATATCCCATTAGAGCATAGGAAAGCTAGGAGAATCCCGGTGAGAATCAAACCGTACAAGCTTGTACGTGGGAGATCTTACCATTTGCCGGTGAAATTAGGAACCGGAATCTTTTTTGAGGAATTTTATGATGAGTTTGATGAGCAATCCAAGATGTTCAAGGTGCATTGAATCATCTATGGAGATAGGTCCAACTAACGACCTTAAACAAAGCGCTTCTTGGGAGGCAACCCAAGGTAATGCATTCATGTTTTTCTTTTTCTTTTTCTTAGGATAGTTTAGTGTAGTTTGCTTTGTTTTTGTTTTTCTCGATGCGCTCTCGGTTTGTTTGTGTCATGGATCGCAGGAACTAGGTATAATCTTGAGGAATTGATGGAAAAGGCAATACAAATGTGCCTAAGGACGTTTTCAAGGAACAAAAGGCAAGAAATCGACTTACCAAAAGAAGATCGGTCGATTTAGGCTTCAGAATAAGTCGATTTTTGACAACAGAAAGAAAAATCGACCCAGAGATCGACCCCCTTAGGAAAAATCGGGCCGACGAAAAAATCGGGCAGAAAACTCAGCCGATTTTTTGAAAAATAGGTCGATTTTTTCAAAAAAAAATAAAAATTTTTTTTTTTTTTTTTCGGAAAATTTTTGTTCGGCCAAAAGACGTTCCCCTTCTTCATTCTTCGACACCGATTGGAATATCCGGAGTATCCTATTGAGCTTATATAGAATCCCACCATCACCACTCAATGAATGATTGGCCATGCCTGATTCGACATCTTACATTGTGAGTATCCTTTTCTTCCTTTTCTTTTCTTCACATTGGGGACAATGTGAGTTTTAAGTATGGGGTGGAGGTATTTGCAATACCATTTGCATGTTTTATATCTTGCATCATATGATTTGAAAATTTTGAAAAATTTTAAAAAATTTTGTGCTTCTAGGATGGATATGATCTCTGTGATAACATTTGTTTCGTGGAATAGCTATGATGATTTTGATATGCTTGAATTGATTTATGACATATGTGGGATTTGAATACTTTGTTAGAATTTCATGCATGTTTTATAATTTGCTTTCATTCTAAATCATGTTGAGTATTGAAGGTGAAAACCGCATGATAAGTTCTTACACTTCTTATTGATATGATTAAGGCACCTCGATTGCTTCTTTCCTTATTCATTTAGCCCCTCAATAAAATAATTGCCTTCCCTACCTATCCGGGAACTAGGAAGAGTTGAGTTTTGGCATGTTTGATGTGGGAGGGCCATGAAAGCAAATGCTTGCATTCACAAGTATAGAAAATTGTAGGTTTGGGGAAGTCAATCTTGATGATGAGTAACTCGGCACCATTCACATAGCCGGGTGTTTGTGTCTTGCCAAAGTCGGATTGAGCGATATTCCTAATGGATTATGGTATGTGCATCAAGGGTTTGAGGCATCTCAAAATTGAGAAACACCGATCTCCTAGGCTTCGGTTTTTGTGCACCGCTGTCCATATTTCCAAAAAGTAAAGTCGAAAAAGAATTTTGTGTTGAAAAGGGAGAGCAAAGCTCTCAATGGTGGTTAGTTCAAATAATAAAAAGAAAAAGAGTTTGTGTTGTTCCTTTTTTCCGGATTCATACACCACATTCCTTTATAAGTTTCCCACCTATTCACGTTTCTTGACCTTTGCTTGAAAGACCTTAGGATCTTTGAGTATGTTGTTTGGCTTTGTGGTCTAAATTGGATTCCTCATGATTGATTTTGATATATTGCAAGTTATGATGCATGTTATGATTTTCTTCCAAAGTGTGATTATCCTTTCCATGATATAATTCCTTTTGATCATATGATGATTTTCATTAGCTATGAAGCAACCATTTGAGAGTGATCTATGAATAGAAGCACAACCAAAATATTGTGGTTTTTCTTTATTTTTGCATATTCATAATCCATATCATCTTTTATTTTAAGTTTGAACCTTGCTTGGGGACAAGCAAGAGGCAAGTATGGGGTATTTTGATGACATGAATTATGACCTATTTTTAGGCATGTATTTATATTGATTTTCCCTTTATTTTGCATGCATAGACATACATTCATGACATTTATGGTTATATTCACCTACTTTGCAAGAATAGAGGTCTACACAGAGTTTTATTGCATTTGTAGGTAATTTGGTGAATTATGGAGCAAAAATGGCACATTTAAGGATTAAGCCTTGGAGCGGGACAAAAAGGAGCATAAAAGGAATTTAGGACGCGCCAAAATATCTTCTGATACCGTCTGACGCGCCAAAGTATTTTCTGATACCTTCGGACGCGGCCCAAAGTATTTTCTGATACCTTCGGACGCGGCCCAAAGTATTCTCTGATACCGTCTGACGCGCCAAAGTATTTTCTCATACCTTATGACGCGACCTAGAGTATCTTCTGATATCAGCGCACTCGACTTCTTTTCAGCCCAGATTTCTAGGGTTTTACCTTTAAACCCTAGATTTATCCCTACATATATTGGGGAGCCTTCAACATTGAAAGGCGGACGGTGACAACCCCAGGATTTGGATCCCTGACGTTAGAGGCCGCAGCGGGAAATCTTTACACGTTTAAGAGAAATCGGAGATTCTTGGAGGAAGATTGAAGGACTCTTTGCCGGGAAGCTAATCTTGATTCTAGTTTGTGAGATTTCTTTGTCCATTAAAGTGATTGTTGTTTTTGAACACGAATTTGAGTTACTTAAAAGATACATTGATTTGTTTTGACAATCGTTTACAGATTTGAAGGTTATTGGGTTTTTATTCAACATTCGGATTCTTTGCGATATTTCACTCAATATTTAATTTGATTCGATTTTGAAAATGGTTGGCTAAAACCTTAGTGATTCTGGGGAGAATAGTTGATGATTAAGGCTTAGATGATGATAGATTGAACTCATTCAAACATTAGGACCCTGAGAGTTTAGATTTTAGTTTTGCGACAACAGGAAAATCGGACTGTTCTTGAGGTAAATCGGCCGATTTTCTTATGAACAGCCCGATTTATTCTTCTGACGAACCTTAATTGAATCAATCTTTAACCAAAACTAATCCTTGCCTAAATCCCAACCTTGATTAACCTTTTTACCCTCTAATTGAATGTATGAAGACACTTCAAACCTTATTCTACATTTAATAGATTAAGATTTCAAGATTTGGGTAATAAAGAGACTCAACATCCTTTATTAAGATTTTAAGTGTGCTTTCTATTCTTACTTTGGAGAGTCATATCCTGGAGTTTTAGATAGTTAGTTTGAACATAATTCTTGTCTTTAGATCTTTCTATATTGCAGCCTCAACAACCCTTATAGAGAGAACCTTTAGATTAGTCATATAGGCTTCGGAACTTCATCGTACGAATCCTACTTTTGAACATTTAATCTTGGCAATGTAAACTCTGTCCTATATCTATAGAAGTGTCTTGAATCGAAAGCCGAAATTGGATACTTGAATCCTTGGAATCATTTTACCCTTATTTGATCACAAAAGCTTTTTGCATTTTTCGCTAGACAATTGAAATTGAATTTACTCTCACCAAATCTCTGAGTTCGACTATGGAATTCTTACCTCACTACAGCCGATCCGTACACTGCGGGTTCGCTTTGCTTTGAGTTCTAGATATAAATTTAAGACTTTAACGCACACACCTTTTGAGCGAACACGTGACAACAAGTTCGCTGGATCTTACAACAAGGCACAAATAGATTAAAACCAAATACATAAAACTGTATTAAATGTATACATCAAAAGGTTTACAAATGATAGCATGAATTATAGTCTATATTTTGGGGTTTGTTTGGACGTTTTATCTTCAATAATCTGCATGTTTGTATGTATAATATGTGATTATATTACCATTTTATCTACCTTTGTGGGAATCGAGGTCTACACCTAGTTTTGTTGTAATCGTACCTAGTTTTGTTGTAATTGTAGGTAAAATGGCACGTTTTGCATAAAAAAGGAGCAAAAGGAGCTATGGAGTCATTGGAGCTACTTTCAGGAACATAAGGAAACATCCAGGAAGCAGAGCCATGGATTAGAGATTCACTTTGGACCAGATTTGAGAGATTTCACATTCAGTTGTGCCTCACCTCGGTTGACTACAAAGTCACCTCGACCGAGGTGATCCAGAGAAGTCGACTCGACCGAGGCGAACACCTGGGACGCGGCGAGAATATTTTATTCTTGGCTGAGATCTTTTATCTTTGGAAAGAGATCTTATATTTTTGGGCTTGGCTCGTGGAAGGAAGAAGATATGATAGATCATATATTTTACCTATTTTTATGGGAAGAGATCTTTCTAAGATATCTTATATTTGGAGAGTAATTTTCCTATAAAAAGGGTCGGATTTCCCACAAATCCGACATCCGCTATCAGCGCAAGACGCCGCATACCACAAAAATCCTGCATACATCCCACATACACCGCAGCGTGTTTAGAGCATTCCCATTGTTGGGAGATTTGAAGAACCTTTTTAAATGTTGAAGGAAGAAAGTCTATAGCTTTTATAGCTTTTGAAGGGTTTTTGTAAGATCATCTTAGATTCCCTTCTTCTTTGTTGTCTTGTTGGATTTCTATCCAAGGAACGCTTGTTGTTTTGATAATTGATTAAGTTATTGAAGCCTTTCTCTTAAGGTTTTCTTGTTCAATTATTCTCTTTCTTCCCATATATTTAATTAATACTTTCATGATGATGAGTGGCTAATCTCTTTGTGTGATTCTAGGGTGATTGGCTGAAGGTTGTGGGAAAAACAATGATAGAATAATCTTAATCACAGTAGGACCTTGAAAGTTCGAGTCTTTACCTTAACCCTAAGCATCTCGCTCAATCGATGAACATCTCGGCCGGGGTGAAATTCGTCTGACCGAGGTGACTTATTTGATCCAAAAATTAGAGTTAAGTGTTAGAGTTTGCCAAATCCTATTCTTATTACACCCTTCCTGGTTCAATGCAAGCCTAGGATGAGACTTACCCGGTAATTCCTTTGTTTGTTTACCAAAGATCATAAGTGTAGGTAATAAAGGTTTATCCTTTATTGGGGTTTGAGTGTGCTTTCATCCTATCTTTGTGAGTTAGCCTGAGACTTACCCGGTAAAGGTTGATTCTATTCCCTTAGATGGTGTGTTAGTTTGAGGTTATAGTTCTTTATCTTAATTCCTTGAGACTTACCCGGTAATAGGAGTTATGGTTTGGGATTAGTGAGTAGTGAGACTTACCCGGTGATCTATTCCACTTTAGTAACACCTTCCCTATGCAAAAATCTCAGCTTTGTCCGCTTATCTTTAGATCTTGAGTTGGAACCACAACTAGATGCTTTAATCCCTAGAATTGCATATTTCCTTTATTGACTTTATATCATCCTTGATTGTTTTAATTGCTTTTGTGGTTAGTAATTGCTAAAGCTTACCGTTATCGACTTTGTTTCACTAAGTCCCTGTGATCGACCCTTGGAATTCCTTGCTTTTTACTACGATTGACCCGTACACTGCGGGTTTGTATCCTTGTTTTAAGCTTACGTCTAGGGTTATAAATTTAAAGCTTGCACACACCGTTTGGAGCGAACAAGTTTTTGGCGCCGTTGCCGGGGACTTGGTCTAGACCGAGCCGGTTACGGTTTGCTTTTGGGGCACTTGCCCCCGTGTCTACTAACCACTCTACTTGAGTGACTTTTGCAGGTTCTTTCTTAGGTTCATGCGAAGAACCCGCACTGGGAAGGAAATCGTTCCTTACGATCCCGAACCAGAAAAGACATACAAACGACGCTTGAGGGAAGCAAAGATGGCCAATCAAGACAATCGCGATCTTGAGGCCGAATTGAAGGAGGCGTTAGAACAGCTACGCCTCAGCAGGGAAGAACTAAGGCAAGAGAAAGAAGAAACTCGCACCAGGACTGAAGCAATCGAAGCAGATATGGCAGCCTTACGAGACCAATATCTACTTCGACCGAGGGAAGACCCAATTCCCGATGCTGGACCGATGCAGGTCCCAGTTACAGACCCTCGACCGAGGCAGGTCCCAGTACCTGACGCCCCGGCCGAGGTACTTCCACCTCGGATGCCAGTCCGAGGCGCTCTTTTTGCAGGAATCCCGCAAACCCTAGGTCAAAAGATGGACCCCAATCAACAACTGAGGCGTCCAGGAGTTAACCTAGGAGATCCAGCGGACCATGACTACGAACTTCGACCGCAAGTTCTGTTCATGATTCGCCAATGCCTGTTCGGAGGGCTAGAGGAGGAATCTCCTCATCAACATCTTCAAAACTATGAGATCTTGATGGAGACCTTGAGACCCTCAAGGATTGAAAACAACAACTACAAGCTAAGACCTTTTTACTTTTCTTTAAAAGATAGAGCTCTTACTTGGTATCAATCTCTTCCTCTAGGAAAAATTAGCACTTGGGAGGAGATGACTACGGAATTCTTGACTAAATTCTTTCCCCCCTCTAAGACCGCTGAAATGAGAGGGAAGATTAATGCATTCATTATGAAGGACAAAGAGAGCTTGTCCAAGTCACGGGAGAGGTTCAAGGACATTCTTTTGGATTGCCCACATCATGGGATTCCAAAGATAGAGTTGTTGGAGATATACTTCAAGGGACTGGACGGAAGCACCTAGTTCAACCTCCAACTACTCTCCGCCGGTACATTTATGGACATGGCGATTGACGAAGCTTGAGACTTTATCGAGAAGCAAGCTTTGCATATGGAGAAATACACCCATCAAGGAGCTGAAGGTGGAGTTAAAAGAGTTAACTTCCAAGATACTCAGCCAAACAACAATCAACTCACGTCTTTGAAGAATGACGTGAAGCAATTGAAGGAACTCTTGGTTGCTCAAACCAAGAAGGAAGATCAAGGATCAAGGAACAACAACAATGGATACCGTAACAACAACAACAACAACAACGGTTCCTGGAACAACAACTACAACAACAATAGAGGATCCAACAACAATAATTGGAGGGCGAACAACCAAAATTCTGGTAACAATCATTCTAACTCCAATTCTAACGATTCCTCTAATCCTTTCCTCTCTTCCCCCTCTTCTTCTTCTACTCCATTAAAGATCCAGGGGCAAAGATCAAGTTTGTCCCAGCCGAAAAAGAAAGACGCAGTGCTGGAGGCCATCTTGATCAAGCTTAGTGCTATGGAGACTTCTATGACTTCATTTTCGAAGGCCCAAAAAGCCTTTGAACAAAAACTTGCTAGTAGGGCGAATGAAGCGCCAAGAGATCCAGGGAAGCTTCCAAGAAGGACGGAAAGCAACCCTAAGGGCCAGATTATGGCCATAACAACGAGGAGTGGACTGAAAACTGCAGATCCAGTGCCTCGGTCGGTGCCAGTATCGACGAAGACCACCTCGGTCCAAGTACAGTCGAAGAACACTTCGGCCGAGATGCCAACCGAGGTGGAGCCACATAAAGCGGAGGGGAAAACTGAAGTTTATGTTCCACCTCCTGCATACAAACCACCACTTCCATTCCCCCAGTCAAGGGCCAAAGCACATCTAGATAAGCACTTTGGTAAGTTCCTTAACTTGATGAATAAACTACACATTAACATTCCTTTCCTTGATGCTATTCTAGGGATGGCCGCCTACGGGAAGTTCTTGAAAGAGATCCTATCAAGGAAGAGGAAACTGGAGGACTTTGGTGAAGTAAGGATGACATCTAAATCCTCGGAGCTCATACAAATCATGAAGGAGAAGATGCCACCTAAATTGAGAGATCCCGGCTCATTTTGCATTCCCATTCAAGTTGGGGATGTCACTTATGAAGCCCTATGTGATGTAGGAGCCAGCGTGAGCATCATTCCGCTGGAACTATGTGTGAAGATCGAACTTGAAGAGCCCAAGCCGGTCAAGATTCGATTGTACATGGCGGACCGCTCCATTACCCATCCCGTGGGCATTTTGGAAGAGGTTCCGGTCAAGTTAGGTAACTTCTATTTACCTATAGACTTTGTTGTACTTGACATTCCCGCAGATTATCCTGTTCCTATTATTCTCGGGTGGCTATTTCTAGCAACTTCGGGTTGCAACGTGGATTGTAAGAATGCCAAGTTAAAATTCCACATTGGTGGAGATGAAGTGGAATTCGCATTGCTTGCGGCAATGAAGGGAGAGCAGCTAGGAGATGATATCTTCAACATCTATGATGAAGAAGAATCAAGAGAATTGGTGAGCTCTATCCTTATTAACGATCCACTTGAACGAGTTATTAGTTTCAGTTTAAATGAGGAAGGTATAGATGCTTCTTGTGATGCAGATATACAGAGCTTAAAGGCACTGGAAGAAGATCCAGGAGCTAAAACTGAGGAGCTAATCCAGGAGACGAAGATCTCCAGTTCCGGTTCTAGTTACAGTACCTCGACCGAGGCACTTTCTGGACCGAGCGAGGAGACTGAAGAACATCTCGGTCAACGCCTCTGCGCCTCGACCGAGGTCGAAGGCGAGATGATGTCAACCGAGACTACTGAGAATAACAAACTTCTTACTCCTTTCTCTGACATTCATCCTCAGTTGGTGGAACATTCTATCCACCAACTTTCTGATAATAAAGGACCTTGGTATGCTGATATTGTGAACTATCTTGTTTGCCAGGAAATACCGCCCGGATTGACGTACTCTCAAAAGAAGAGATTCTTCAAGGAAGTACGTCATTACTACTGGGATGAGCCGTTGCTATTTAAGCGCGGGCCGGATGGGATGCTTCGAAGATGCATTCCGGAAGATAAAGTTAATAGCGTCATACGGCATTGTCATTCACTTCCTTGTGGAGGACACGTTAGCACCGATAAGACATGCGCTAAGGTATTACGTTCCGGTTTCTTTTGGCCTACATTATTTAAGGATGTGCAATCGTTTGTTGTCTCTTGTGGTGCATGCCAAAGAACAGGAAATCTATCTAGGAGGAACGAAATGCCACTCAATAACATTCAAGAGGTGGAAATCTTTGATGTATGGGGATAGACTTTATGGGACCTTTCCCATCCTCTGGAGGAAACCTCTATATTCTTCTTGCAGTTGATTACGTTTCTAGATGGGTTGAAGCCATTGCTTCTCCCACTAATGACGCCAAGGTGGTTGTGAAGTTCTTAAACAGAACTATCTTTCCACGTTTTGGAACTCCACGTATCATCATCAGCGATGGAGGGACGCATTTCATCAACCGGAAGTTTAAGGCACTTCTATCGAAGTATGGGGTAACCCACAAGGTAGCAACCCCTTATCACCCTCAAACTAGTGGACAGGTCGAGATCTCGAATAGAGAAATCAAGGCAATTTTGGAGAAGACCGTTTCTAGGACGAGGAAGGATTGGTCCATGAAATTGGACGACGCTCTTTGGGCCTACAGGACCGCATTTAAGACTCCCATAGGTACCACCCCTTATAATTTGGTATATGAGAAGTCTTGTCATTTGCCCGTTGAGTTAGAACACAAAGCATATTGGGCGATCAAATGGTTGAACTTCGACATTAAGGAAGCCGGCAAGAAGCGGCTATTGGATATCAACGAGCTGGAGGAGCTGCGTTTGAACGCTTATGAGAATACCAAAATCTATAAGGAAAGGACGAAGAAATGGCATGACAAGTGTATCATCCCTAAGAAGCTTAACGAAGGAGACTTAGTTCTACTCTTCAACTCCCGCCTCCGCCTCTTTCCAGGTAAGTTGAAATCTAGATGGACCGGACCTTATGTTGTGAAACATGTTTTTCCTCATGGTGCAGTTGAGATATGGGGCGAAACGAGCGGAAGCTTCAAGGTCAATGGTCATAGACTCAAGAAATACAAACCGGAAATTCCGGTTGAGGAGGTTGTGCCACTATACCTCGTTTGAGATGTCATATGGCCCAGCTAGCGACCTTAAACCAAGCGCTTCTTGTGAGGCAACCCAAGGTATTGCTTTCTTTTCCCTTTTTCTAGTCTAGCTTAGATAGTTTTGCTTTTGCTTTGCTTTGTTTTGTTTTTGGCGTCCTAGACAGATAACAAGTGACATCTAAGGAAGGAGTACAAACCAGGAGCATAACTGGAAGGACAGAAGTTCGAGAATTTGAGAAGACGGAGTTTGACTGAGGCACATCTCGGTTGCTATCAAAGCACCTCGACCGAGATGATTCTTGAGCAACCGAGGCGACTAGGGTTTCTGAAGAACCACCTCGGTCCGTACCACCTCGGTCCAGTCGAGACCACCTCGACCGAGGTGACAGCAGTTCCAGAAAGGGTATAAAAGGGGGGTTGAATTTCTCCCTCTTCTTTTTACCTCTCCTCGACCGCGGCAGCAACCTCGCCTCGCTTCGCCCTTCTTCGATCGTTTTCGACGATTCTTGCTTCCAAATTGCAAAGAAAGGATAGAGGATCCCAGTGCAAGTGTCAATCTGCGAGAAAAACGAACCGAATCGACCGAATCAGGGTAAACATCGAAAAAACCCTAATCTCGTTCTCTTCACTGTTTTGCTTCGAATTGGGATTTGGTTGCCCTTGCATTTGCTGAGAAACAGATTAAGTACCCCATAGGAACCAGTTGTAGTGATTTTGGGGGAAAATAACTGGATTTTTGAAGAAATTCGTCGCGCAGTTCTTCGCCTTGGTCCAGTCGTTCTATGCCTCGGCCGAGGTGTTCTTGAGTTGTGTCAGGCCGACCGAGGTGATCTGACAGAGTGCTTTAGAGATGAGTTCAGATAGACAGCTTGACCTTAGGGATAATCCTCCCCTTCCCCTTCTTCTTCTTCTTCTTCTTCCTCTAGACCTTATAGACCGGTGATCCACGAGAGACACCAGGTCGACTATGACCGTATAGCAACCCGTCCAGTGATTGCACCGCGCTTCATGGACATTTTGGCTTTTGATTGTCTCCATGTGGATGTAGACCTTAGACGGATGATCTCGATGGTAGGGCTAGATCAGTTTACTGAGATCCGTGCACCTGCCTATTTAGAGCCTACCTTGGAGTTTGTTAGCTCCATCATCTACCTCCCCACAAAGCGTTCTGTGAAGTACCGGTTGATGAACCGAAACTTCCTAGTTCCTTTAGAGCACTGGAGATATATTTTTGGTTTCCCGGCCCCGACTGCTGTTGATTTTCCCTCCCGGACTGTAGCTAGGGAGTTTTGGGGTCAGATTGCTCATGTTGTTGAGCACGTAGATAGATGGCGCCTTGGAGACTCCAGGGAGCGTATCATTTTTCACCTAGCCTTTAGGTTAGCTCACCGTATTTTCAGCGAGACGCTTCTTGCGCGTACTGAGACACCCCAGAAGGTCCGACAAGGGGAGCTTTTCAGCCTTTACTGCATGGTGACTGGAGGGATCCCAGACTTTGGCTTGATGCTGGCAGAGGATCTGCACAGGATCAAGGCCAAGGCGAAGGGGGATATCTGCTGCGGAGGCCTCGTGACCCACATTGCTAGCTATCAGGACATGGACCTCAGAGCTTGTACTATGGTGGCGGCTGCCAAGCCGCTAGGGCTACATGAGATGATCACTCGGAGGATACTTGTTCCCCGAGGACTCACTACACCATATGTAGCCATGCCATGGGAGCCGACTACACCACAGGGGATTAGATGGTCGCCCCAGTTCTCTGTTTATGATCCTCACTACTAGCAGACTGCCTGGATTCCATTGATGGAGGATGCTAGAGAGGCAGCAGCTGCACCAGCTGAGGAGGATGAGGTAGAGGAGGAGACTGCTGATGATGATGACATGGATGGCGGAGTTCCTATGGATATAGGGACGGATACTGCTGGGACGAGTGCGCCGGTTATTGACATAGATGATGATGATACTGAGCCTACACCAGCCACATCACCAGTGAGACCTGCTAGGCGTAGGGTACGCCGACACAGAGATCCAAAGGCTCACCGTCGGATCGATGATCTGACGGATCAGATGATCGATTCTTATGCTTCCGTATCACTTGATATCCGTGAGATGCAAGAGAGACAGCATTACCAGCATATGATGGCTCAGATCCAGTTTCAGCAGACTATGGGTTATCCGTTTGACCCATCCTAGTATCCATACATGCCACCACCACCACCACCACCGGATCAGGATTATTGGGAGCTTGCATGATTTTTCTTTCTTATTTATTATGCAGCTCAGCTTTATGTCCGGTGAGTATTTTATTTCTTTAGACTTATTTTGACCCACTGGGACAGTGTGTCCCAAGTATGGGGTGTTTATGTATTTCTTTGACTTATGTGATGTATGACTCTACATATCGGATATCTATGATTATTTTTGCTTCTATGGTTTTATCTGAGATTACATGCATACATACAGGTTATTTGATTGAGAAAAACGTCAAAAAAAATGGACAGAGAAAAAAAAAAATTTTGACCTCGACCGGGGCAGTTATGGCCGAACGAGGTACTTCACCTCGATTGACCTAAGAACACCTCGACTGAGGTGGGTTAACTGAGAGTTTTCGAAACAATTTTTGTGCTTTTTATCTGGATATGATCTCAGTGAAGATCTTGTTGCTGACCGGTTTTGAAATCTTTATATGTTTGAAAGGTTTTATAATATGTTTAAGTTGCTAAATGCTTTGTTTGAAATTTTTGGCATGTTTAATACTTTGTTTTTATTCAAATTATGTTGAATTTGAAGGTTGACACCGCATTATGAGTTCTCTCACTTTCTTCCTGGAAAGACCAAGGCAATTCATTCTCTTCTCTTCTTCTTCTTGATCATGCTTAGCCCCTCATATACATTTTTGCCTCCCTTTACCTATCCGGGAATTTGGAAGCAAGCAAAGTGGTGAAAGCAAGTGAAGTAAAGTTTGAGAAGTTGGCTGGAAGTGAAAGTGTTAGAAAGAAATAAATAGGTTTGGGGAAGTCAATCATGATGATGAGTAACTCGGCACCATTCACATAGCCGGGTGTTTGTGTCTTGCCAAAGTCGGATTGAGCGATATTCCTAACGGGTCATGGTATGTGCATCAAGGGTTTGATGCATCTCAAGAAATTGATGATTGATGATTTCCTAGGCTTCGGTTATTGTGCACCTCTGTCCATGCATCCCAAAAAGTAAAGTAAAAAAAAAAGAAAAATGTGAAATAAGCAAAGCTTATTGGTGGAAGATGTTGAAAGTCAAAGTGAAAGTGAAGTGATATCCTTTTCCCGGATTCTAGCACCACATTACCTTACATACATCCCTACCCTACACGTTTCTTGACCTTTCTTTTGGGAAGCCCTTGAGACCTCGAGCTTGTTGATTGACTTAGTGGTTTAAACTGGATTATGCATGATTAATTTCGATAATTATGACTTATTATGCATTCTACGATTTTATGCAAAGATGAACAACTTTCTTATATTTATAAAATGTTTTGATCATATTTTGATTTTGAATTCCATGAAGTATTCTCTTAGAGTGATCTATGATTGTAGCAACAAATCACAGCCGAGTACAAAACAACAATTCCATACACAAATGTATAAAAAAATCCCATAACCCTCGCACAACCTAATGTACGGAAGCCTCGGCTGATCACCCATCTGGCTCACTCTGTAGTCTTCCTAACATGCACATCATCTACAACACGGTATGAAACCGTTAGCTAACAGAACATAGATAAGAATGAAGCAGTAGCACACACATCACAACACCATATCATAACATGCAATGCCACACACACAACCTTTTATTATCTTTAATTAAGTTATACCTTTACTAATTCATTTTCTTGTGACACGCGGAGTAAACTCCCGATGTTGTTGTCCCCATCTCCCCTCAGGTCTAGAATGGTGTCAATCATCAACACCTGGAGGACCGGTCGTAGAGAACTCCCCTAGCCACCCCATTATGGGCTAGACAAGTCATCACCGCCCGTTATCATACACTTGGGCCAAATAAATGCATGTAGGGTCATCCTAGTCCAGTTAGGTTATAAATGCAACACACATATGCACACACACAACCACAACACACACTCAAACCCATAACCGCTCGCTAAGTAAGTCCCACGGAATTTCCTGTCTCAATATCGATCTATACCACGTCACGACTTCCCCTCGAGGAAACGATCAGCGCCTGCATCAGCAAGGCACAAAAATATCAACACCGTCCAAAGGTTAGGAGATTCCACCTCTTGAACCTTATCCCCATCCTCAACTCACAACTCGAATCCAAACCTCAATATCACATTATAACTCACAATTCCTAAAATCTCAAGGTAACATCCAATCAACCTTCCTCAATCTCAATTCTAATCCTAATTTAATTAATTAACTTTTAATTAATTAATTAAATTTCACCAAAATATCGTTTTTCCCGCAAGCAATATCTAAACCCATCTGTCATCAAATTTCATCAAACAAACAACCCATAAACACTAGAATAATATAACGACCATAATTAAATTTCTAATTATCCATTTTGACAAGCCTAAGGTCAATCTAGGCCAAATCGTAGTACAAAAAATGAATAAATTCACAACTTATTCGTTAGTAACCCGATTGACGATCTGAAAGAAGATTCGGAATCACAACGACGCAGCCTACGCATGGACAATATCGAATTCACCGGAATCTGAGTGACGTAACCACCCTGGTGACATATATGCTCGACCAGGTCTTCATATACTCGGAAATGCTAACACTCGGTACCGATATGAAGAGAATGAAGAGAGGAATCTAGAAACTCAAACGGAATTGAAATCGGATTAGAAACGGAGAGTAGATCTAAGTTTGAAGGTTGAGAGAAATCAGAGCTTTTACGAGGAAACGTGAAAGGAAAATGAATTAATAAACGATTTTCCTCTATTTATAGTGAAGACGATAATTATCCTTTAGCGAAGTCGATAATTATCCTTTAACCGATCCAAAGGCGGGTTGAACCCCCTTCTCCAAACTTCTCGAAATTGGTATAATAAATCTGGAACATTGTAGGGATAATTATTCACAACTGCCTCGGAAAATGTGTATTTCTTAGTCGTCTTTCTTAGCCATTAAGAAACGAAATAGCGACTATTTTCGCCGTTTTGCCTTTCCATGTTATTTCATATCTAGGACATGTCCGATGTCTTGATGATTTCTCTCAACTGTAATTTTATTAATTAAAACTCTCAAATGCTCCAAATAACAGCGGAGGATAAAAATAATTATACGGGGGAAAAGTGAAAATTTCCCCATAAGTCCAAAATTTCGACATGAACATAACGGTGGGACTCATACTCATCATTTACGTAGTATTTGCGATTTATATGTCAATTACTATCAATGATTAAGTTAATCAACATTAAATAGAATTCGGAAATCCTAGCTATTACACCTTATACACATACCCAAAGCATATACAACATCTGGTCGAGTACAAATCATTGCATATATGATGGATCCTATAACAGAAGCATAGGGAACCTTGTTCATTCTCTCAATCTCACCAGGTGTCTTAGGACATTAGGTCTTGTTGAGATGAATCCCCTATTGCATAGGCATAAACCCTTTCTTGGAATCTACCATCATGAATCTCTGTAGGACATTATCTGTATAAGTTCCTTGACTGAGATAAATGATCCTTCTAGATCTATCTCTATAGATCTTGATGTTCAGTATGTACTCGGCCTCTCCTAGATCTTTTATTGAGAAATGCTTCTTAAGCCATCCCTTTATTGTTTCCAACATCGGAATGTCATTTCCAATGAGCAGTATGTCATCCACATATCGGACTAAGAAAGTCACCTTGCTCCCACTCAACATTTTGTAAACACAAGGTTCTTCTTCGCATTTGATTAAATCAAACTGTTTGATCACTTCATCAAATCGAAGATTCCAACTCCGAGATGCTTGCTTTAGTCCATAAATGGACTTCTTAAGCTTGCAAACCTTCCTAAGATATTTCAGATCCTCAAAAGCCTCAACTGCATCATATATACATCCTCTTTAAATAGTCATTTAGAAATGCGGTTTTGACATTCATTGGTAATATCTCATAATCATAAAATGCAGAAATCGTTGGGATTATCCTAATGGACCGGATCATGACAACCGGGGCAAATGTCTCTTCATAGTCAATACCATGAATTTGTTTAAATCCCTTGGCAGCCAACTTGCTTAATAAATAGAGACATTTCCATCCTTGTTTATCCTTACTTTAGAGACTCATGTGCACCCAATATGTTTTACCCCATTACGCAAATTAATCAAGTCCCAAACTTGATTTCTAAACATGGATTCCATTTCCGATCTCATGGCTTCAAGCAATTTTTTGGAGTTCTGACCCATCACAGCTTGCTTGTAGTCGCGGGCTCGTTATGCTCCACGAGGAGCACTTCGATCTCGACATGCAACACGTAGTCATCCAAATGTCTAGGTTGTTGTCTTACCCTGCTTGATCTCTAATTTGGGCCAGCAATAGGAGAGATTTTAGCTGTATGATTTCCCATATCATTTTGTGGTTCCTTATTTGTAGAGTTGTCCGAATCAATGTGTGGTCCCTGTTAAGCCTGATCTACTTTAGGAATTGCTTCTTCAACCGGAATAACTTGCCTCATAAGAGGTTCATCAAAATATTCAAGTTCCTCAGTGACATCTTGCATGTCCTCGTGTTGTTGTGTTTCTTACTTAGGATGAATCTTGTTACGCTAAGATCGTGATGCGCAAATGGGTTTTAAATTTATAACTCGAACTAAATCCTAAACTACCTAGCGAAACCCGCAGTGTACGGGACGTTTGTAGTAGGGATGGTATTCCGAGGTCGAACACAAAGACTAAGGTGAAATTGATTTAGTTTGTGATTGAGTTTAGTAAAAACCTAGGTTGAAAGAGATGAAAGAAATAAGAAATGAAAATCTCAAATGTTTTTGGTTGGTTTTTGGTGAACGATCAAAGATCACAATTCATGCGAAGTAATCAACTAAACTATGAATCAACACAAATAAACGAGCTAAACAAGATATAGATCAAAGAAAGAAAAGACGGATTCTAGGGGTTGGAAGTTCCGGTTATGGCATAGGACTCAAATTATCTTATTCATTCCTTGGATTAACTATGTTGGGGTTAAGTGTTTCTAAATTGGGATCAATCACCGGATAAGTCTCATGATCTACTAGTCCATTCCCTAGGTCTCATTGCCGGGTAAGTCTCTAAGAACCTAAGGGACGGAATTCTACTCAAACCGGAGTGTTATCTAAGGATCCAACCTATCCTCACCGGGTAAGTCTCGGAAGGGTTAGTCTTAGGCTACCATCCAGCACACTTAATCCAATGGCGGCTTATTAGGCTCACCACTACTTAAGGGTTGTTATCTTTGGAATCTAAGGATTAGGATTACCGGATAAGTCTCTCCTAACACTTAGTTGCTAACACTAGGTCACCCTAGGATAGATTTAACTTGACAAACACTTAGGATTTCAACATTTCAACGATCTAAGACTAGATCCACCGAACTAGGGAAAATCACGGGTTGTTCTACCTAAACCACGGCCGTGGTTTGGCAAGATCTGGCCGTGATTCCTAACAGAGGATACGTTCAAACACACAAGTCATCCAAAGGTAAATATGAGTTCATCCTATCATAGCCCCAGCCATAACCATCCTTTCCTTACCCTAGAACCATATCTATTTAGCCTACAACATTCATAATAGAAATCGAAACAAGCAAACACAAAATCATAGCATTCATTTGCAAGATAATGAAGAAAAGAGATGAACAAGTGAGCTAGAATCAAAACAAACTGAAAATAGAATTAGAGTAACTCACAATCCTTCCAAAAGAAGGTTCAAAGGGTTCATACAACTTTAGAAATAGAATCCGGAAATCTTCACTACAAAAACTAGCAAGAGTGGCAAATGGTGTGTGTGCTTCTTCTCCTCTTCAATGGAGCTCTTCTTCTTCCTTTTTGACACTTTCCTTCCTAGAAAAACTTCTTGTTGAGAGAATATTTTTGTTAGAGGAAATGGATAATGGATGAGCTGCTCCAAGATTGTTCCCAGCTGCCTCTCACAGCCCATGAAGGACCACTTTTATAACAAACTTGCATGAGTTGGCCATGAGAGTCGTGGCACAGCTGTCACAAGAATCTGGCAAAATCCACGGTCGATTCCACGGCCGTGGAGTGTCAGAGAACCGTGATTCTGTGCAGAAACTTCGCCTTGGATCATTAAGCTGTGATTTGGTGCATGGCTAGTGTTGGCAAGGTTCCATGAGTCCTCCTTAGCCCTTAATTTGTGTCCTAATGAGTCCGAGGGTGTGTCATCTAGATGAACGATCTCCAACGCATCGTTTAGCTCCTAAATTTCCCGAAATACCTATAAAACACGCACAAGTCCGTGTAGACGTCTATCTCGACAAAATACATGAATTGAGTGCAAAACGTCTTGAACTAATGCTAAACCATGCATGAATGAGTGAGAAATCTATCTAAATGATTACCTAGAACTAAGTCATAAATCGTGTTATCAAATCTCATTAATCTGAACTTTTCTCCCACTTGGCTTCTTGGAATAAGAGTTCCTTTTCCAAAAAGACACTATCCCGAGCAGCAAAAACTTTATTCTCTTTGGGATGGTAGAAATCATACCCCTTGGTTTCCTTAGGATAACCTACAAAGTAATATTTGTCTGATTTTGGTACTAGCTTATCAGATTGTAAACGATTT
This sequence comes from Fagopyrum esculentum, assembly GCA_033239045.1. NCBI lineage: Eukaryota > Viridiplantae > Streptophyta > Magnoliopsida > Caryophyllales > Polygonaceae > Fagopyrum > Fagopyrum esculentum. The sequence goes on from BSUD01000007.1 coordinate 51,768,282, forward strand.
ACATAAGCTTCGCACCCCCAGACCCTAAGAAATGATAATGAGGAACCTTTCCCATCCATATCTCATATGGTGTCTTGTCAACTAAGGTGACGGAGTCCTGTTTAGAACGAACACAACTATTTGGAGAGCATATCCTTAGAAGGATAATGGTAGATCCAAAAAACTCATCATTGAATGGACATTGTCTAGTAGAGTCTTGTTCCTCCTGTTAGATACACCATCTAGTTGTGGAGTGCCTAGAGGACTGAGTTGTGTCATAATTTCACAACTCCTCAAATGATGATCAGATTCGTGGATCAAATATTTGCTCCCTCAATCCGATCGAAGTGATGTTATCTTCTTGCATGTTTGCCTTTCTACTTCATTTTGGAACTCCTTGAACTTTTCAAAGGATTCCAATTTATGTTTCATTAAGTAGATACACTTGCATCTACTAAAATCATCAATGAATATAATGAAGTAGCGATAGCCAGACTTAGCTTCTTTACTCATAGGTCCACACACATACGTATGCATGAGGGCTAAAAGTTCAAAAGTTCTTTCACTCTTACTAGTGAAAGGTGACCTTGTCATCTTTCTCATTAGGCACGACTCACATGTTTCAAATGATTCCAAATCAAATGGTTCAAGTAGTCCAACTGTTTTGAGTTCCTTAATACAATTTATGTCTACGTGACCCAATCGACAATGGCATAAGTTTGCTTCATTTGTTTCATTTGACTTTTGTCTTTTTGTATTTAGGTTATATATCCCAATTTTGATGTCTAGCATGTATAGTCCGTTATTACTCATTTTCGCGCGACCACAATAAATACCATTCCTATAAATCTCCATTACCATGTCATCAATAATGGTAAAAGTATAACCTTCACGGTTCAAAACTGAAATTGAAATTAAAGCTCTTAGTAATGCATGGAACAAAATAACAATAATTAAGTTCTATCTCTAAGTCAGAAGTTAAAGACAAGGAATAATTTCCAATGGAAATAACATCTCTTGCTCCATTCCCAACTAGTAGATCTGACTCTCCCTTCCGCAATGTCCTTCTATTTCTTAGTGTTTGGGCATTTGACGTAGTGTGAGAAATACATCCGGTTTCCAATACCCTTGAAATATAATTATTTGACAAAATTTCAATAACATGAATACTTGAAGTGAAGACATTTCCTTGCTTCTAATCCTCCATGTACGTCGTGTGGTACTCATCAGATGAGTCCAATGTGAGTTCAGGGATTGGATGTTCCAAGACATCCTTTCGGTTCTCCGACCTGAGAAGAATTCCGAAATTTTTCTCCGAATCAAGGAAGTTGTGTTCGTTAAATTTCTTTTTGTCGAGTATGAAGCATAAAGAGAATTTGAGGTTTTTGTTTTAGATGGTGGACTACAAAAAACACAAAATAATAAAACGTTGATAAGTTATGATTGATTTTGCAAAAGGTATAAATTGTTAATCAATTATAAACAATTAAAGTTTTGCACATTTATACTTATGTTATTAATATCCTTACTGAGAAAAAATGATTCCAAGACCCTATCATATATGACCCTTAACGTACTTTGACACTTCTCTAAGCCTCATATAATCAAGGTAAGTAAACTCCTTTACTAATTATAACTTCTTATTATTCTTGGTTGATGGAAACACATCTCATGTGAACTCATCCATATGCTTTAAAATCTAAAACTTTATCTTTTGGTATTTGGTTGAGTTAACCAAATCAAAGCAGTATGCCTCTTAGTATGAACATACCCGCAATGTATCTAGGTCAAAGTAAGGACACCTTGCTTTGGCGAAACCTATCCTACAAATTCCTAGATAAAATAGGGATAGATTATGATATGGAAAGTCAACTCTCAATATTCTTTTTAAGGGACGTTTTAATCATGCGATGTTGTTATATTAACGCGAACACATAACAAATAATACCAAGCAAGCATACTGTAAGATCACAGTTTTGACCTCCACCGCCCCCGCATTGAAGAAGGCCGCCCCAGAGGCCTTGGTGTCTATCACCGCCCCCGCGGTGACAAGGGGCCGCCCCTATGGCCGGCCACTCCTGCGGCTGAGGCGATCCGTCCCTGCGGATGCGCTGCATATCGCGCCCGATCTGTTTTCGTTCGTTTTATCTTCCTTCCATAGATAGAGTATCCGATCTTCTATCTTATGGACCGGTTTCCTTATCTTCTTTCTAACCCTAGAGGTTCTTTCCATCTATGTTTCCAGCCCGCCTATATATATTCCCATCTTTCATCCTTTTTCCCCTTTTCCGCTTACGTCTTCTTTAACCTTGAGAGCTGCAGCTATTCCCTTGCTTCCCTTGTGATCTTGTTGAAAGTGCAAGTCTTCCTCTCTGAGTTCTTCATCACGTTCATGTAGTTGCTGCATGCCTTTTCCTTCTGTTTTGTTTTTTTCTTTCGTTCTTCCTTTTCTTCTTCCCCAAGAATCAAGTTTAAGCCTTGATTCTTGTTTGCATCCCCGTTGTTGATGTGTTGCTGTTCTCATGATCTTTTGGTTGAGTCTTGCTGTGGTTAGGATCAAAGGTGCGAGCTTTGGATCCCTTGCTGAGAAGTTTCCGTCGAGAGAAACCCGATAGTGGTTGTTGTTACGATTTCCTCCCCGCGCCTCTTGTTCGCTCCAAACGGTGTGTGCAAGCTTTAAATTTATAACCCAAGAAGTATGCTTGAACAAAGATACGAACCCGCAGTGTACGGGTCAATTGTAATAAAAAGCAAGAATTTTAGGGGTCGATCACAGGGACTTAGGTGAAACAAAGCACATAATAAGTTGTCAAGTATTGCAATTAACCAAAAGCAATTAAAGTAATCAAAGATGATGTAAAAGTCAATTAAGGGGAAATGCGGATTTTAGAGATTAAAGCATCTAGTTGTGGTTCCGACTCAAGATCTCAAAGGATAATGTGGAAAAAGCTGAGGTTTGCAAAGGAAAGGTGTTTCTAAGGTGGGAATAGATCACCGGGTAAGTCTCACTACTCACTATCCCAAACCAAAGCTCCTATCACCGGGTAAGTCTCAAGGTACTAAGGAAAGGAACTATAATATCAAACCAACACACCACCCACGGGAATAGAATCAACCTTTATCGGGTAAGTCTCAGGCTAACTCATAAAGATGGGATGAAGGCACACTCAAACCCCAATAAAGGATAAACCCTTATTACCTACACTTATGATCATGGGTAAACAAGCGAAGAAATTACCGGGTAAGTCTCATCCTAAGCTTACATTGAACCAGGAAAGGTGTAATAAGAATAGGGTTTAGCAAACTAGAACACTTAACTCTCAGTTTTGGATCAGGAAAGGTTCACCTCGTTCAATCAAGTTCCACCCCGGCCGAGATGTTCATCGACTGAGCGAGGTGTGCTAGGGTTAAGGTTAAAGACTCGAGCTTTCAGGGTCCTGCTGGGATTAAGATCATTCTATCATCGTCTTTCCCACAACTTTCAGCCAATCACCCTAGAATTGCATAAGAAACTTAGCCAACGGTCATCATGATAACAATAATCAAATATATGGAAAGGGAATCAATAATTGAACAAGAAAACCTTAAGAAAAAGGTCTCAATAACTGAGTCAAATAACACCAAATCCGCGTTCCTTATATCACAAATCGAATAAGACAACAAACCAAAAGGGAATCTAAGAAAGTCTTACAAACTCCCTCAAAAGTTAACTCCAAACAATGAATCCTTCCTTCCTTGATCTTCAATCCTTCAATCCTTCCTTCAACCTTCAGAAAATACTCCAGAAATCTCCCTAATCGGGTGTGTAGAATATGGCTAAATTGTGAAAAATCCAACCCTTTATATAGGAGAATTATCTTCCAAAGATAATAATATCTTAAAAAGATAATTTCCTATAAAATATATCCATATCTCTAAAATAGATCTCCCAAAAATAATATCTTCCTTCCAGAAATCCAGCCCAAAAATATAAGATATCTTCTTTCCAAAAATAAAAGATCTCAGCCAAAAATATGGATCTCGCCGGCGGCATGGTGTTCGCCTCGGTCGGGACGCTCCTCAAGATCACCTCGGTCGAGGTGACACTGTAGCTGACCGAGGTGAATCTCAACTGAATGTGAAATCTCTCGAATCTGGTCCAAAGTAAATCTTCTTAATCATTTCCATGCTTCATGAGTTCTTTCTTAAGCTCCAGAATGTAGCTCCAATGACTCCTTAGCTCCTTAGCTCCATTTCAGTCCAAAACGTGCCATTTTACCTACATTTACAATGAAACTAGGTGTAGACCTTGATTGCCGTAAAGGTAGATGAAATAACAATATAATCACATAATATACATCCATACATGTAGATTATTGAAGATAAAATGTCTAAACAAGTCCCAAAATATAGACTATAATACATGCTATAAAAATACCCCATACTTGTCCCTTGCTTGTCCTCAAGCAAGTTCCAAATATTAAGTACAAGATAGAATGAATTATAAGTCATTAAGATCAATGAAAAGTATTTCAAAACATTTTTGGTGGTGTGCTCCACTCATAGATCACTCTAAGAGAATGCTTCATGGTAAATAAAATCAATACATGATCAAAACATTTTATAAATATAAGAAAATTCTTCATCTTTGCATAAAATCATAGAATGCATAATAATTCATATTTATCGAAATTAATCATGTATAATCCAGTTTAAACCACCAAGTCAATCAACAAGCTCGAGGTCTCAAGGGCTTCTCAAAAGAGGTCAAGAAACGTGTCAGGGTGGGATGTATATAGGGAATGTGTTGCTAGAATCCGGAAAAAGGATCTTCTTCACTTTCTTTGAAACTCAACATCTTCAACCAATAAGATTTGCTTATTTTACTTTACTTTTTGGGATGCATGGACAGAGGTGCACAATAACCGAAGCCTAGGAGATCAACAATCATCAATTTCTCGAGATTCCTCAAACCCTTGATGTACATATGATGACCCGTTAGGAATATCGCTCAATCCGATTATGGCAAGACACAAACACCCCGCTATGTGAATGGTGCCGAGTTACTCATCATCATGATTGACGTCCCCAAACCTATTTGTTTCTTTCTAAAACTTTCAGCCAACATCTCAACTTCACTTTCACTTGCTTTTCACTTTCTTGATTCCAAATTCCCGGATAGGTAAAGGGAGGCAAATATGTATATGAGGGGCTAAAGCATGATCAAGAAGAAGAGAAGAGAATGAATTGCCTTAATCATCCCAGGAAGAATGTGATAGAACTCATCATGTGGTGTCAACCTTCAAATTCAACATAATTTTGATAAAAACAAAGTATTAAACATGCCAAAACTCCAAACAAAGCATTTTGCAACTTAAACATATCATAAAACCTTTCGAGCATATAAATATTTCAAAAGCAATCTACAAACAGAATCATCACTGAGGTCATATCCAAAGAAGAAGCACAAAACGTCTCAAAAAAATATCTCAGTTAAACCACCTCGGTCGAGGTGTTCTAAGTCATCCGAGGTGTTCAACCTCGTTTGGCCAAAACCATCCCGGTCGAAGTCAAAAAAAAAATTTGTTTTTCTTAAAGCAGTTTTTGACGTTTTCCTCAAACAAAAACCTGTATGCATGCATGTAATGGCAAATAAGCACATAGAACCAAGTAACGAAATAAAATCATAAATATTCGGGAGTCATACAAGCATACACACATAAATACATCCAAATACCCCATACTTGGGACACATTGTCCCAATGGGTCAAAATTAGTCTAAAATCAGAAAACTCACCGGACATAGTTGTGCTGCAAAAATAAATAATATAGAAAATACATGCTGCTCTAGTCCTGATCCGCTATTGGTGGTGGATATGGGATGAAGGGATGCTGAGATGGATCAAATGGATAACCCATCGTGTGCTGAAACTAAATCTCCATCATCCGCCATCATCATACTCCTCCTCATCCTCCGTCAGTGCAACATCTCTTGCATCCTGTAAGTAGGGAAGCCAAGCGGAAGACCAGTACTATGAATCGAAAACTGTGAACTGAGCTGACCATAGGATACCCTGAGGAGCAGTCTGCTCCCAAGGCATAGCGACGTATGGTGTAGTAAGGCCACGAGGAACTAGAATCCGCCTCGTGATCATCTCTTGAAGTCCCAGCGGCTTCACAGCCGCTACCAATGTACAAGCACTCAAATCCATACCCATGGCCGTAGCAATATGGGTCACCAGCCCTCCACAGCAGATGTCTCCCTTGGACTTGCCGTTGATACGATGCAAGTCCTCAGCCAGCATGCCTCCAAAGTCAGGCACTCCACCAGTCACCATGCAAAACAAGCTCAGAAGCTCTCCTTATCTGATCTTCTGGGGCGTCTCAGTACGCGCCAAAAGAGTCTCACTGAAAATACGGTGGGCAAGAGGGAAAGCTAAGTGAAAAATAATGCGCTCGCTGGAGTCTCCAGGTCTCCATCTGTCACTATGCTCCACCACATGGGCTATCTGCCCCCAAAACTTTCGAGCCACTGCTCAGGATGGAAAGTCAGTCACGGTGGGAGTCGGGAAGCCAAACACCTCTCGAAACTGATCCATCTGCACAATGTAGTTCCGGTTCAGCAACCGGTACTTGATGTTGTTCCTCTCTTGCATGTGTGTGACGGAACTCACAAACTCCATAGTCGGCTCTAGGTAGGCTGGAGCTCGGATCTCCATAAAATCCTCCATCCCTATCATAGATATCATCTTCCTCAAGTCCTCCGCCACGTTGAGGCACTTGAAGGCTGCTACATCCAAGAAACGCGGGGCAACTATGGGACGCCTACAAATACGATTGAAGTCCGCCTGGTGACGCTCATGAATCACCGGTATAGAAGGGCGAGAAGCAGAGAAAGGGGAAGAACCACCGGGATCATCCCTCAAAATAAGATGACGATTAGATTGGGTACTCATGATTGCTGATAGAAGGTCACCTCGGTCGGTCTGACAAGCTGAAGAACACCTCGGCCGAGACATAGCTCGACTGGACCGAGGTGAAGTGCTGTGCGATTCCACTCTTTGATTTTTCAGTTCTTTTCCCCCAAAATCACTACCAATTGCTTCCTATGGGATACTTATACTCTTTTCAGCAATAATAGATGGCAACCAAAGCCAAATTTCTCCTAAATCAGCAAAGAGAGGGAAGTTAGGGTTTTCGGATATATTACCCCAAATTACGCAGATTCGAGGCGTTTATCTTGCAGTTTGTTGCTTGGAATCCGATCCTCTTGCTTTTCTTGGTGAAATCGGAGCAGCAATTGTGGAAAACAAGTGAGAAACAAAGAAGCAAGGTGAAAATGCGCCGCGGTCAAGAAGAGGGTGAGAGGGAAAAGTGACAGAGAAATATGTTCGCCTATATTACCCCTCGCCGAATCAGATATCACCTCGCTCGAGGTGGTCCTGACCGGACCCAGGTGGCTAACTGGATTGTCAGACCTAGTCGTCTCGGTTGCCCAAGAACATTTTGGTCGAGGTGCTTTGATAACAACCGAGATGTGTCTCAGTCTGAATCCGTCTTCTCAATTTCTCGAACTTATGTCTTTCCAGTGTAGCTCCTGAGTTGTAATCCTTCCTCAGAGAGAACCTGATTTCTGTCTAGGACGCCAAAAACAAAGCAAAGCAAAGCAAAAGCAAACTATCTAAAACTAAACTAGAAAAGGGAAAAGAAAGCAATACCTTGGGTTTCCTCCCAAGAAGCGCTTGATTTAAGGTCGCTAGCTGGACCGTACGGCATCCTTAAACATGCTGAAAGGTATCCTCACCCCATACTTCACCTTCATCATGGGGTGAAATAAAGAAGTCTATCAAACGTTCCAACAAATGCAAGTGCTCATCGGGGAATGAGTCATCTATGGGTATGTCGTCCTTCTCGCGTGAAGAGGGAGGTAGCCGGCTGAGGTGATCCGCAACAGAATTCTCGGACCCCTTCTTATCGCGAATCTCTAGGTCAAACTCTTTAAGCAAGAGAATCCATCGAATAAGACGCGGCTTCGCATCCTTCTTAACAAGCAAATAACGAATAGCTGCATGGTCAGTGTAAACAATAACTTTCGCTCCTACTAAGTAAGAGCGAAATTTCTCAAAAGCATAAACAACCGCCAAGAGCTCCTTTTTGGTGGTGGCGTAGTTTAGTTGAGCTTCATCTAGTGTCTTGCTAGCATAGTAAATGGCGTTGGTCCGGCCATCCTTCTTTTGTCCAAGTACCGCTTCTACGGCCACGTCACTAGCATCGCACATGATCTCTGATAGCATGTATTATAGTCTATATTTTGGGGTTGGTTTAGACATTTTATCTTCAATAATCTGCATGTATGGATGTATATTATGTGATTATATTGTTGTTTCATCTACCTTTGCGGGAATTGAGGTCTACACCTAGTTTCGATGTAATTGTAGGTAAAATGGCACGTTTTCGACTAAAATGGAGCTAAGGAGCTAAGGAGTCATTGGAGCTACATTCTGGAGCTTAAAGAAGAACTCAAGAAGCCTCGAATTAATGAAGAAGATTTACTTTGAACTAGATTCGAGAGATTTCACATTCAGTTGAGATTCACCTCGGTCAGCTACAATGTCACCTCGACCGAGGTGATCTTGAGGAGCGTCCCGACCGAGGCGATCACCCTGCCGCCGGCGAGATCCATATTTTTGGCTGAGATCTTTTATTTTTGGAAAGAAGATATCTTATATTTTTGGGCTAGATTTCTGGAAGGAAGATATTATTTTTGGGAGATCTATTTTAGAGATATGATATATTTAATAGGAAATTATCTTTTTAAGATATAATTATATTTGGAAGATAATTCTCCTATATAAAGGGTTGGATTTTCCACAAGTTCAATCATGCTTAGATGCTTGGAGCATCCAGCAATTGAGGGATTTTCTGGAGGTTTGAAGGAAGAATTAAAGGAAGTATTGAAGGATTGAAGTTCAAGGAAGAAAGGAATCATAGTTGGAGTTGGCTTTTGAAGGAGTTTGTAAGATCATCTTAGATTTCTTTTGGTTTGCTGTCTTTGCTGATTTGTGATTTGAGGAACGCTGATTTGTGGTTATTTAATTCAGTTATTGAGACCTTTTTCTTAAGGTTTTCTTGTTCTATAAATTTGATTATTGTTATCATTATGATTGTTGGCTAAGTTTCTTATGCGATTCTAGGGTGATTGGCTGAAAGTTGTGGGAAAGACAATGATAGAATGATCTTAATCCCAGTAGGACCCTGAAAGCTTGAGTCTTTAACCTTAACCCTAGAGTACCTCACTCAGTCGATGAACATCTCGGACGGGGTGGAACTTGACTGAATGAGGTGAACCTTTTGTGATCCGAAACTGAGAGTTAAGTGTTCTAGTTTGCCAAATCCTATCATTATTACACCCTTCCTGGTTCAATGCGAGCCTAGGATGAGACTTACCCGGTGATTCCTTTGCTTGTTTACCCATGATCATAAGTGTAGGTAATAAAGGTTTATCCTTTATTGGGGTTTGAGTGTGCCTTCATCTCATCTCTATGAGTTAGCCTGAGACTTATCCGGTAAAGGTTGATTTTATTCCCTTAGGTGGTGTGTTGGTTTGAGATTATAGTTCCTTTCCTTAGTACCTTGAGACTTACCCGGTAATAGGAGCTTCGATTTGGGATAGTGAGTAGTGAGACTTACCCGGTAATCTATTCACACTTTAGAAATACCTTCCCCTTGCAAATCTCAGCTTTGTCCGCGTTATCTTTTGAGATCTTGAGTCGGAACCACAACTAGATGCTTTAATCCCTAGAATCCGCATTCCCCCTACTTGATTTTTACATCATCTTTGATTACTTTAATTGCTTTTGGTTAATTACAATACTTGACAACCTATTCTGTGCTTTGTTTCACCTAAGTCCCTGTGATCGACCCTTGGAATTCTTGCTTTTTATAACAATTGACCCGTACACTACGGGTTCGCATCTTTGTTCGAGCATACTTCTTGGGTTATAATTTTAAAGCTTGCAAACACCGTTTGGAGCAAACACGTTTTTGACGCCGTTGCCGGGGACTTGGTCTAGACCGAGCCGGTTGTGGTTGTCTTTCAGGGCAATTGCGCTTGTTGCTATTAACCACTCTACTTGAGTGTTTTCGTAGGATCCTTTTCTTAGGTTTATGCGAAGAACCCATGCTGGGAAGGAAATTGTTCCTTACGATCCCAAACTAGAAAAGACATACAAATGACGATTGAAAGAAGCTAAGATGGCCAATCAGGACAATCGCGATCTTGAGGCCGAATTGAAGGAGGCGCTGGAACAGCTACGCCTCAATAAGGAAGAACTACAGCGAGAAAGAGAGCAAACTCGCACAAGAACTACAGAGATCGAAGCAGATATGGCCGATCTAAGGGCCCAGATTCTGCATCGACCGATCCCAGATCCTCGACCGAGGCAAGACCCAGTCCATGTTGCCCCGGCCGAGATACATCCACCTCAGATGCCTGTCCGAGATGTTCTTTTTGCTGGAGTTCCACAAACCCTAGGACAGAGGATGGACCCTAATCAGCAAGTGAGGCGTCCAGGAGTCAACCTAGGTGATCCAGCTGAGCATGATTACGAACTTCGACCGCAAGTTCTATCCATGATCCGGCAATTCCAGTTTGGAGGTTTAGAGAGGGAGTCTCCGCATCAACATTTGCAAAACTACGAGTGTCTGATGGAGACCTTGAGACCTTCAAGGCTGGAAAATAACAACTACAAGCTAAGGCCTTTCTACTTTTCTTTGAAGGATAGGGCGCTTACTTGGTATCAATCTCTCCCACCCGGAAAGATCAATACTTGGGAAGAGATGACGACGGAGTTTCTAACAAAGTTCTTTCCCCCCTCCAAGACCGCTGAAATTAGAGGGAAGATTAATGCATTCATCATGAAGGACAAAGAGAATTTGTCCAAGTCATGGGAGAGATCCAAGGATGTTCTATTGGATTGCCCACATCATGGGATTCCAAATATAGAGTTGCTGGAGATATACTATAAGGGATTGGATGGAGCTACTCAATTCAATCTTCAGCTACTTTCCGCCAGCACATTCATTGATACGCCGATAGACGAAGCTTGGGAGTTCATTGAAAAGCAAGCTTTGCATATGGAGAAGTACTCCCAACAAGGAGCCGAAAATGGAGTTAAGAGAGTTAATTTCCAGGAAACTCCATCAAATGATAATCAACTCATCTCCCTTAAAAACGATGTGAAGCAATTGAAAGACCTTTTGGTGGCTCATACGAAGAAGGAAGATGGAGGATATCAAGGAAGAGACAACAACCAAGGGTCACGGAACAACAATTACAACAACAATAGAGGCTCCAACAACAAAATCCGGGTAACTCTTATTCTAATTCTAATTCTAATAATTCTTTTAACCCCTCTTCTTCTTCTTCTACTCCATTGAAGAGCCAGGAGTCTGGATCAAGTTCGTCCCAGCCACAGAAGAAAGATGCAGTGCTGGAGGCCATCTTGATAAAGCTCAACGCTATGGAGACGTCTATGATTTCATTTTCGAAGGCACAAAAAGCCTTAGAGCAACAATTCTTTAATAAGGCGAATGAAGTGCCAAGAGATCCAAGGAAGCTCCTAGCAAGGACAGAGAGCAACCCTAAAGGACAGATTATGGCAATAACGACGAGAAGTGGACTAAAAACTGCAGATCCAGTACCTCGGTGCATACGAAGAACACCTCGTTCCAGGACCAAACGAGGAACATCGGTAGAGGTGCCATCCGAGTCGGAATCCCAAAAAGCGAAGGACAAATATGAAGTTTATGTCCCACCTCCTGCTTATAAACAACCACTTCCATTCCCTCAGTCAAGGGCCAGAGCACATCTAGACAAGCATTTTGGTAAGTTCCTTGACTTGATGAATAAACTACACATTAATATCCCTTTCCTTGATGTTATTCTAGGGATGCCTGCCTATAGGAAGTTCTTAAAAGAGATTCTATCAAGGAAGAGGAAGTTGGAAGACTTCGAAGAAGTAAGGATGACATCTAAGTCCTCGGAGCTCATTCAAATCATGAAGGAAAAGATGCCACCTAGGTTGAGAGATCCCGACTCATTTTGCATTCCCATTCAAGTTGGGGACGTAACTTGTGAGGCCTTGTGTGATCTAGGAGCCATCGTGAGTATCATCTCGCTGGAGCTATGTGAGAGAATCGGACTTGGAGAGTCCAAGCCGGTGAAGATATGGTTATACATGGCGGATTACTCCATTACTCATCCCATGGGCATCTTGGAAGACGTTCCCGTTAAGTTCGGTAACTTCTATTTACCTATAGATTTTGTTGTACTTGACATACCTGCAGATTATCCCGTTCCTATCATTCTCGGGAGACCATTTTTTGCAACTTCGGGTTGCAATGTGGATTTTAAGAACGCCAAGTTGAAATTCAACATTGGTGGATATCAAGTGGAATTTGCATTGCTTGCTGCAATGAAAGGAGAGCCGCTGGAAGATGAAATCTTCAACATCTATGATGAAGAAGAATCAAGAGAATTGGTGAGCTTTATCCTTATTAATGGCCCTCTTGAAAGAGTTCTTAGTTTTAGCTTAATGGAGGAAGGTATAGATGTTTCTTGTGATGCAGATATACGGAGCTTAAAAGCACTAGAAGCAGATCCAGGAGCTAAGATTGAGAAACTGATCCAGGAGAGGAGAAATTCAAGTTTCGGTCCCAGTTCCAGTACCTCGACCGAGGCACTTTCTGGACCAAGCGAGGTGTTCTTATCTGAAGATCATCTCGGTCACCCACCTCGGACACTGACCGAGACAGCGAGCGAGATGTTGTCAACTGAGGACAACAAACTTCCTACACCCTTTTCCGAAACTCATTTACAGTTGGTGGAGCACTAGCTCCACCAAGCTTCTGATAAAAAAGAACCCTGGTATGCTGATATTATTAATTATCTTGTTTGCCAGGAAATAACACCCGGATTGACGTACGCTCAGAGGAAGAAATTCTTCAAGGATGTACGCCACTACTACTGGGATGAACCTCTACTGTTTAAGAGAGGTCCTGATGGGATGCTTCGACGATGCGTTCCAGAAGATGAAGTTGCTAGCGTTATACGGCATTGCCACTCGCTTCCTTGTGGAGGACATGCTAGCGCTCACAAAACAAGCACTAAGGTATTGCGTTATGGTTTCTTTTGGCCTACATTATTTAAGGATGTGCAAACGTTTGTTGTTTCTTGTGATACATGCCAAAGAACAGGAAACTTGTCTAGAAGGAACGAGATGCCACTCAACAACATTCAGGAGGTTGATATTTTTTATGTATGGGGAGTTGATTTCATGGGACCTTTCCTATGATCCGCACGGAACCTCTACATTCTCTTAGTTGTCGATTACGTCTCTAGATGGGTGGAAGCCATTTCCTCTCCCACTAATGACGCCATGGTGGTCGTGAAGTTCTTCAATCGGACTATCTTTTCATGTTTTGGGACACCACGCATCATCATCAGCGATGGAGGGACACATTTTATCAACCGGAAGTTTAAGGCACTTCTATCGAAGTATGTGGTAACCCACAAGGTAACAACCCCTTATCACCCTCAAACTAGTGGACAGGTCAAAATCTCGAATAGAGAAATCAAAGCAATTTTGGAGAAGACCGTCTCTAGGACGAGAAAATATTGTTCCATGAAGTTGGACGATGCTCTTTGGGCTTATAGGACCGCATCAAGACTCTCATTGGTACCACCCCTTACAATTTGGTATATGAGAAGTCTTGCCACCTACCCGTTGAACACAAGACATATTGGGCAATCAAATGGTTGAATTTCGATATCAAAGAAGCCGGAGAAAAGAGGCTATTGGACATCAATGAGTTGGAAGAGTTGCGTTTAAACGCTTATGAGAATGCCAAGATCTACAAAGAGAGAACAAAGAGATAGCATGACAATCATATCATTACTAAGGAATTCAAAGAAGGAGATTTAGTTCTACTCTTCAAATCCCGCCTTCGCCTCTTTCCAGGTAAGTTGAAATCTAGATGGACAGGACCTTACGTTGTGAAACATGTTTTTCCTTATGGTACAATTGAGATTTGGGGTGAAACAAGCGGAAGCTTCAAGGTCAATGGTCATAGGCTTAAAAAGTACCAACCGGAAGTCCAGATTGAGGAGATTTCACCACTATACCTCGTCTAGGGATGTCGTACGGTCCAACTAGCGACCTTAAATCAAGCGCTTCTTGGGAGGCAACCCAAGGTATTGCTTTCTTTTCCCTTTTCTAGCTTAGTTTTAGATAGTTTGCTTTTGCTTTGCTTTGTTTTGTTTTTGGCATCCTAGACAGAAACCAGGTACTCTCTAAGGAAGGATTACAACTCAGGAGCTCCATTGGAAGGACAGAAGTTCGAGAAATTGAAAAGATGGAGTTTGACTGAAACACATCTCGGTTGTTGTCACAGCACCTCGACCGAGATGTCCTTGGGAAACCGAGGTGACTAGGTCTGACAATCCAGTCAGCCACCTCGGTCCGGTCGGGGCCACCTCGACCGAGGTGATATCAGATTCGGTGAAGGGTATAAAAGGCAAAACATATTTCTCTCTCTTCCCTCCCAAACCTCTTCTCGACCGCGGCGCATCTCCACCTTGTTTCTTCGTTTTTCACTCGTTTTCCACGATTTCTGATTACACCAAGAAAAGCAAGAAGATCAGATTGCAAGCAACAAACTGCAAGATAAACGCCTCGAATCTGCATAATTTGGGGTAAGTTGTCAAAAACCCTAACTTACCTCTCTTTACTGATTTAGGAGAAATTTGCCTTTGGTTGCCATCTATTACTGCTGAAAAGAGTATAAGTACCCCATAGGAAGCAATTGGTAGTGATTTTGGGGAAAAGAACTGAAAATCAGAGAGCGGAATCGCACAACTCTTTGCCTCAGTCCAGTCGAGTTGTGTCTCGGCCGAGGTGTTCTTCAGCTTGTCAGACTAACCGAGGTGACCTTCTGTCAGCAATCATGAGTACCCATTTTGATCGTCAGCTTGTTCTGAGAGATGCTCCTAGTGGTTCTTCCCCTTCCTCTGCTTCTCGACCTTTTATTCCGGTGACTCATGAGCGTCACCAGGCGGACTTCGATTGCATTTGCGGGTGCCCCATAGTTGCCCCGCGTTTCTTGGACGTCTCAGCCTTCGAGTGCCTCCAGTTGGCGGAGGACTTGAAGAAGATGATATCTATGGTAGGGCTGAAGCAGTTTATGGTGATCCTAGCACCGACCTACCTTGAGCCGACTATGGAGTTTGTGAGTTCCGTCTCTCACATGCCAGAGATGAACAACATCAAGTACCGGTTGTTGAATCGGAACTACATTGTGCCGATGGATCAGTTCCGAGAGGTGTTTGGCTTCCCGACTCCCACCGTGACTGACTTTCCATCCCGAGTAGTGGCTCGAGAGTTTTGGGGGCAGATATCCCATGTGGTGGTGCATAGTGACAGATGGAGACCTGGAGACTCCAAGGAGCGCATTATTTTTCACTTAGCTTTCCGTCTTGCCCACCGTATTTTTAGTGCGACTTCCACCGTATTTTTAGTTCGACTCTTCGGGCGCGTACTGAGACGCCCCAGAAGATCAGACAGGGAGAGTTGATGTGTTTGTTTTGCATGGTGACTGGAGGAGTGCCTGACTTTGGAGGTATTCTGGCTGAGGCCTTGCACCATATCAAAGGCAAGGCCAAGGGAGATATTTGTTGTGGAGGGCTGGTGACCCATATCGCTATAGTTATGGGTATGGATTTGAGTGCTTGTACATTGGTGGCGGCTGCAAAGCCGCTGGGACTCAGGAGATGATCACGAGGCGGATTCTGGTTCCTCGTGGCCTTACTACACGCTACGTCGCTATGCCTTGGGAGCAGACTGCCCCTCAGGGTATCCTATGGTCAGCCCAGTTCACAGTTTTCGATCCACAGTACTGGTCTTCTACTTGGCTTCCCTATTTACAAGATGCTAGAGATGCTGCACCTGCGGAGGATGAGGTGGAGTACGATGATGACAGAGCTGCCATGGAGACCGGTACTGATACCGCCGGTCCCAATGTGCCAGTTGTCGATCTAGATGATGAGGCTACAGAGGAGGAGGCAGCAACACCATCACGACCTGCCCGGCGTAGAGTCCGCAGACAGAGAGATCTAGTAGCTCACCGACGGATTGATGAGCCGACGGACCAGATGATTGACTCTTACGCAGCCTTGACAGTGGAGGGTATGGAGCTTAGAGAGAGCCAACACTACCAGCAGAGGATGATGGAGACCCAGTTTCAGCACACGATGGGTTATCCATTTGACCCATCTCAGCATCCCTTCATCCCATATCCACCACCACCAGCGGATCAAGACTAGAGCTTGCATGGATTTCTTTTCTTTATTTATTATGCAGTCCGGCTAGGTCCGGTGAGTTTCCTGTTTTACTTGACTCTTATTTGACCCATTGGGACAATGTGTCCCAAGTATGGGGTATTTATGTGGATGTACTTACTTGACATTGTGTGTATGCTTGTATGACTCTATTTGGATATTTATGATCTTATTTAGCTCTATGTGTTTATCTTAAATTACATGCATGCATATAGGTTTTTGTTTGAGAAAAACGTCAAAAACTGGTTTAAGAAAAAAAAATTGAAATTTTTTTTTTTTGACCTCGACCGGGATGATTATGGCCAAACGAGGTAAAGCACCTCGGATGACTTAGAACACCTCGACCGAGGTGGCTTAATTGAGAGATTTTTCCGAAACGTTTTGTGCTTTATATGCTCGAAAGGTTTTATGATATGTTTAAGTTGCAAAATGCTTTGTTTGAAGTTTTGGCATGCTTAATACTTTGTTTTTATCAAAATTATGTTGAATTTGAAGGTTGACACCACATGATGAGTTCTATCACATTCTTCATGGGATGATTAAGGCAATTCATTCTCTTCTCTTCTTCTTCTTGATCACGCTTTAACCCCTCATATTCATATTTGCCTCCCTTTACCTATCCAGGAATTTGGAAGCAAGAAAGTAAAAAGCAAGTAAAAGTGAAGTTGAGATGTTGGCTGAAAGTGTTAGAAAGAAACAAATAGGATTGGGGAAGTCAATCATGATGATGAGTAACTCGGCACCATTCACATAGCCAGGTGTTTGTGTCTTGCCAAAGTCGGATTGAGCGATATTCCTAACGGGTCATGGTATGTGCATCAAGGGTTTGAGGCATCTCGAAAAATTGATGATTGCTGATTTCCTAGGCTTCGGTTATTGTGCACCTCTATCCATGCATCCCAAAAAAAATAAAGTAAAAATAAGCAAAGCTTATTGGTGGAAGATGTTGAGTTTCAAAGAAAGTGAAGTAAGATCCTTTTCCCAGATTCTAGCACCACATCCCCTATATACATCCCACCCTCGCATGTTTCTTGACCTCTTTTGGAAGCCCTTGAGACCTCGAGCTTGTTGATTGACATGGTGGTTTAAACTGGATTATACATGATTAATTTCGATAAATATGATTTATTATGTATTCTATGATTTTATGCAAAGATGAACAACTTTCTTATATTTATAAAATGTTTTGATCATATTTTGATTTTATTTGCCATGAAGCATTCTCTTAGAGTGATCTATGAGTGGAGCACACCACCAAAAATGATTTGAAATTGCTTTTCATTGATTTTTACGACTTATAATTCATTCTATCTTGTACTTAAGACTTGGAACTTGCTTGGGTGAAAGCAAGGGACAAGTATGGGGTATTTTGATAGCATGTATTATAGTCTATATTTTGGGGCTGGTTTAGATGTTTTATCTTCATAATCTGCATGTATGGATGTATATTGTGTGATTATGTTGTTGTTTCATCTACCTTTGCGTGAATCGAGATCTATACCTAGTTTCGATGTAATTGTAGGTAAAATGACACGTTTTGGACTAAAATGGAGTTAAGGAGTCATTGGAGCTACATTCTGGAGCTTAAAGAAGAACTTAGGAAGCCCAGAATTAATGAAGAAGATTTACTTTGAACCAGATTCGAGAGATTTCACATTCAGTTGAGATTCACCTCGGTCAACTACAGTGTCACCTCGACCGAGGTGATCTTGAGGAGCGTCCCGACCGAGGCGAACACCCTGCCGCCGGCGAGATCCATATTTTTGGCTGAGATCTGTTATTTTTGGAAAGAAGATATCTTATATTTTTGGGTTGGATTTCTGGAAGGAAGATATTATTTTGGTGAGATCTATTTTAGAGATATGATATATTTTATAGGAAATTATCTTTTTAAGATATTATTATCTTTGGATGATAAATCTCCTATATAAAGGGTTGGATTTTCCACAAGTTCAACCATGCTTAGATGCTTGGAGCATCCAACAATTGAGGGATTTTTTGGAGGTTTGAAGGAAGAGTTGAAGGAAGTGTTGAAGGATTGAAATTCAAGGAAGGAAGGAATCATAGTTGGAGTTGACTTTTGAAGGAGTTTGTAAGATCTTCTTAGAATTCTTTTGATTTGTTGTCTTTATTGTTTTGTGATTCGAGGAACGCTGATTTGTGGTTATTTGATTAAGTTATTGAGACCTTTTTCTTAAGGTTTTCTTGTTCGAATATTGATTTCCTTTCTTTTAATTTGATTATTGTTATCATGATGATTGTTGGCTAAGTTTCATATGCGATTCTAGGGTGATTGGCTGAAAGTTGTGGGAAAGACGATGATAGAATGATCTTAATCCTAGCAGGACCCTGAAAGCTCGAGTCTTTAACCTTAACCCTAGAGTACCTCGCTCAGTCGATGAACATCTCGGCCGGGGTGGAACTTGACTGAACAAGGTGAACCTTTTCCGATCCGAAACTGAGAGTTAAGTGTTCTAGTTTGCAAAATCCTATCCTTATTACACCTTTCCTGGTTCAATGCAAGCCTAGGATGAGACTTACCCGGTGATTCCCTTGCTTGTTTACCCATGATCATAAGTGTAGGTAATCTATTCCCACTTTAGAAACACCTTCCCCTTGCAAATCTCAGCTTTGTCCGCGTTATCTTTTGAGATCTTGAATCGGAACCACAACTAGATGCTTTAATCTCTAGAATCCGCATTCCCCCCTACTTGACTTTTACATCATCTTTGATTACTTTAATTGCTTTTGGTTAATTGCAATACTTAACAGCTTATTATGTGCTTTGTTTCACCTAAGTCCCTGTGATCGACCCCTGAAATTCTTGCTTTTTATTACAATTGACCCGTACACTGCGGGTTCGTATCTTTGTTCAAGCATACTTCTTGGGTTATAAATTTAAAGCTTGCACACACCGTTTGGAACGAACAATCTCAAAGGGCAAGGTCCAATCAGGAGGTTGAATGATGGGAGCGGAAATCAATGCTTTCTTTATCCTATAAAATGCATCAAGGCATTCTTGCGAAAACTCAAAAACAACATCCTTTTTAAAAAGATTAGTGAGTGGTTTAGAAATCTTTGTGAAATCCTTGATGAACCTCCTGTAGAAACCTACATGCCCGAGAAAACTCCGCACACCTTTAACAGAGGAGTTTCTCAATAGTCTCGATCTTATCTCGATCGACCTCAATACCTTGGTTGAAAACGAGGTGTCCTAGCACAATTCCTTCACTAACCATACAATGACACTTCTCCCAATTCAAAACGAGATTAGTGTCTTCACAACGTTTTAGCACTAGAGAAAGGTTAGATAAGCAATTATCAAAAGAGGAACCATATACTGAAAAATCATCCATGAATACCTCCATGATCTCCTCTATGTACTCGGAAAAGATAGCCATCATACAGCGCTGGAAGGTAGCGGGTGCATTACATAATCAAAATGGCATCCTCCTATAAGCGAACGTCCCCCATGGACAAGTGAAAGTGGTCTTCTCTTGATCATCCGAATGGATAGGAATCTGAAAGAAGCCACTATAACCATCTAAATAGCAAAAATGGGAATGTTGAGCTAACCATTCGAGCATTTGGTCGATGAAGGGAAGTGGAAAATGGTCCTTCCGAGTGGCCACGTTCAGCTTCCTGTAATCGATGCACATCCTCCAGCCCATGACGGTCCTAGTTGGAATCAACTCGTTGTTCTTATTCGTTACAACGGTCATCCCTCCTTTCTTCGGAACTACATGCACTGGGCTCACCCACTTGCTATCCGAGATAGGAAATATGATACCTGCATCCAACAACTTAAGAATCTCGTTCTTCTTAACCTCTTTCATGATCGTATTTAACCGTCTTTGAGGTTCCCGTGAAGTCTTATGTTCGTCCTCCATTAGTATGCAAAAACAAGGCTCAATACCAACAAGATCATCAATAGTATAACCCAAAGCCTTTTGATGGTTCCTCAGAACATGCATCAGTTAGATAATTCAGTTTCAGAAAGGGAAGCACTAACGATAATGGAATAAGTAGAATCCGGACCAAGGAAAGCATACCTCAAGTGACTCGGGAGTGGTTTAAGCTTCAGGATTGGGGGTGCTTTCTAAGGTGGATTTGTACCTCCTCCTTCCCGTGAAGTGGACTTAGACCGCAGAATTGGACTTTCAGAAGTCTCAGTTGACATCATCTCGCTTTCTACCTCGGTCGAGATCCGAGGTGGGTGATCGAAATGTTCTTCAAATAAGAACACCTCACTTGGTCCAGAAGGTGCCTTGGTCAAGGTATTGGAACTGGAACCGAAACCTAACGTGCTTTTCTTCTCCTGGATCAGTTTATCGAATCTAGCTCCTGGATCTGCTTCCAATGCCTTCAAGCTTTGTACATCTGCATCACAAGAGACATCTATACCTTCCCCTATTAAACTAATACTAGGAACTTTTTCAAGAGGATCTTTAATAAGGATAGAGCTCATCAATTCTCTAGATTCTTCTTCATCATAGATGCTGAAGATGTCATCCTCCAACGGCTCTCCCTTCATTGCAGCAAGCAATGCAAACTCCACATGATCTCCACCAATGTTGAAATTCAACTTGGCGTTTTTACAATCCACGTTGCAACCCAAAGTTGCTAGAAATGGTCTCCCGAGAATGATAGGGATAGGATAATCTGCGGGAATGTCAACCACAACAAAGTCTATAGGTATGTAGAAATTACCTAACTTGACGGGAACGTCCTCCAAAATACCGACGGGACGGGTAATGGAGCGATCCGCCATGTGTAACCTTATCTTCTCCGGCTTGGGCTCTCCAAGTCCGATCTTCTCACATAGCTCCAGCGGGATGATGCTAACGCTGGCTCCTAGATCACACAATGCCTCACAAGTTACATCCCCAACTTGAATGGGAATGCAAAATGAGCTGGGATCTCTCAATTTGGGTGGCATCTTCTGCTTCATGATTTGAATGAGCTCCGAGGACTTAGATGTCATCCTCACTTATCCAAAGTCATCCAGCTTCCTCTTCCTTGATAGAATCTCTTTCAAGAACTTCTCATAGGCGGGCATCCCTAGAATATCATCAAGGAAAGGGATGTTAATGTGTAGTTTATTCATCAAGTCAAGGAACTTACCAAAATGCTTGTCTAGATGTGCTCTGGCCCTTGACTGATGGAATGGAAGTGGTGGTTTATAAGCAGGAGGTGGGACATAAACTTCAGATTTTTCCTTCGCTTTTTGGGACTCCACCTCGGATGGCACCTCGACCGAAGTGTTCCTCGTCTGGTCCTGGACCAAGGTGTTCTTCGTCTGCACTGGCACCGACCGAGGTACTACATCTGTAGTTTTTAGTCCACTTCTCGACCGAGGTGTTCTTTGTCCTTCATGATGAATGCATTAATCTTCCCTCTCATTTCAGCGGTCTTGAAGGGAGGAAATAATTTTGTTAGAAACTCAGTCGTCATCTCTTCCCACGTGTTGATCTTTTTGGGTGGAAGAGATTGATACCAAGTAAGCGTCCTTTCTTTCGAAGAAAAGTAGAAAGGCCTTTGCTTGTAGTTGTTGTTTTCCAGCCTTGAAGGTCTCAAGGTCTCCATGAGAATCTCGTAGTTTGCAAATGATGATGTGGAGACTCCCTCTCTAATCCTCCAAATTGGCATTCGCGGATCATGGATAGAACTTGCGGTCGAAGTTCGTAATCATGCTCAACTGGATCACCTAGGTTGACTCCAGGACGCCTCACTTGCTGATTAGGGTCCATCCTCTGTCCTAGGGTTTGTAGAATTCCAACAAAAAGAACATCTCGGACAGGCATCCGAGGGGGATGTATCTCGGCCACGGTAACTGGGATTGGGTCCTGCCTCCGTCGAGGATCTAGGATCGGTCGAGGCAAAAACTGGGCCCTCAGATCGGCCATATCTGCTTCGATCTTTGCAGTTCTTGTGCGAGTCTGCTCTCTTTCTCGCTGCAGTTCTTCCTTATTGAGGCGTAGCTGTTCCAGCGCCTCCTTCAATTCGGCCTCAAGATCGCGATTGTCTTGGTTGGCCATCTTAGCTTCTTTCAATAGTCGCTTGTATGTCTTTTCTGGTTCGGGATCGTAAGGAACGATTTCCTTCCCAGCACGGGTTCTTTGCATAAACCTAAGAAAAAGATCCTCCGAAAACACTCTAGTAAAGTGGTTAATAGCAACAAGGGCAATTTCCCCGAAAGATAACCACAACCGGCTCGGTCTAGACCAAGTCCCCGGCAACGGTGCCAAAAACTTGTTCGCTCCAAACGGTATGTGCAAGCTTTAAATTTATAACCCAAGAAGTATGCTTGAACAAATATGTGATGTAAAAGCCTTAGTCTTTGGAGCCTATATGAGCTATAATGTGTCTTACCTAGACCCAGTCAGCCACCCCTGCGCACCACCTTGGCCGCCCCTGCGTCTAGGCGCCCTTGCGCCTCAGGCTAGCCGCCCCTGCTGCTCTGACTGTGTGCAGCAGCTTTCGTTGACTCTTGACTTATATTTTGCGGCTGGCTTCTCTTATAAGCCTCCTTAGACTTCAGAAGAGGGGTTTCCTTACCTCTTTTCATCTTCTTCTTCGTCCTCACATTCTTCCTCTTCTCCTTTCTTCTCTTTTGATCTTCTTTGCTTCTTCTTGATCTTGTGAGAGAGTTTTGACAGTTTGAGTGTGGCTTTGGCCTTGGAGGACTTTGATGATGTTGTTGTGTGTTGTTGTTGATGTACTGAAGTGGTGAGAGGCGTTGATGCTCCATAGTTGCAGCCTAGGTTGGTGCGGTAAGCTCAATCTCCTCTTCTTTCTTTCTTCCTTCTCCTTTGCTTCTTATCTTTCTCTTTAGCTTAGGAATCACAAGTTTGGACTTGTGTTGGATCTTTCCTGGATGTTTTGATGATCATATATGTGTGTGTGTGCATATATGTTGTTGTGGTATGTTGAAGACGTGAAGAGAATCGAGCAAGGGGTCGAAGAGAAGTTGGGACCAACCCTCTGCACAGTTGGCCGCCCCTGCGCCTGTCCTGAGCCACACATGCGCCTAGTGTAGAGCCGCCCTTGCGCCTTTGGTGAGCCGCCCCTGCGCCTCACTGGACCGGCTGGTGTGTTCTTGCTTCTGTTGGTGCATACCTTGTTGGTATGTCTTCCTTCCTTCCTTTCCTTTAGCCTTGGCTTAGTTGTTGGCTAGGTTAGGATGGTTAGGATGGTTAGGATGAGTTGTATGATAGAGATGTGCCTTAGGCAATTATGTTGATGTTGGGGTTATGCTATAGGCATATGTGATCTTGTTATGATCTTTAGGTTGTAGGTTGGTTCTTGTTATGGAGACGAGTCTCCTAACCCTTTCAGGTTGTGATGTGTGCCTTGCTCTTGCAGGCGTTGGTTTCTTCCCCAAGGGGAAGCTGTGACGTGGTAGAAGATACGAGTGTATCAGGTAAGTCCATAGGACTTACTTAGCGTACGGTTGTAGATTGTATGATTGTAAAGGTTGTGGTGTTCATATGGTTGTGCATTTATAACCTAAACCGGACTACGATGACCATTCATTATATTTATATGGCCCAAGTATATTATAACGGGCGGTAACCACCGGTCTCCGCCTGTTGGTTAGGATGAGGTGCCCTGAAGATGATCTCACAGGAGGGGACGAGTGAAGATCACCCCCATGCAAAACTCTTGTGTTACGTTGGATGGGACGGGGTTCTTGAGGCTCCTCGTGTTACAAAAGAAGTTGAATTAGTAATGGAATAACCTAATGAAAGATAATAAATGATTATGTATGGCATTACATGTATGAGATGTTGATGTGTGGTTGTGCTATTACTTTTATGCTTTTCATTCCTGTAGCTAACGGTGTATGCCGTGTTGTATATGATCTGCAGGTTAGGAAGACTGCAGAGTGAGCCAGATGGTGTGACCAGCCGAGGGCTTCTGTACATTAGGATGCGTGGGGTAAGATCTTTTGTATCAGATGTTGTTGTTGTTATGGTTTTGTACTCGGCTTTGAGTTTGTAAACTCTTTTGATGTATCATACAGCTTTTATGTATTTGTTTTTACTCTACTTGTGCCTTGTTGTAAGATCCAGTGAACTTGTTGTCAGGCTAGGGTCAGGATCCATTGTGAGATCCTATCCCATTGTAGCATTCCGAGTCCCGCGGATTCGGGGTGTTACAGAGTTGGTATCAGAGCCTTAGGTTGAAAACAGTGGCACTTTCTATCTGCAATAAAGGTAGAGTGGATAAATAAACAGATGCCACATGGGGTCTGACGTTTCAAAGAGTTTTGGTTTTAAAGCGAGTACAGATGTTTTGGGATAGTGTGTACAAAAGTCGTCACCCATCTGAGGATCTCGACAGCATAGATATATATATACATATATACATATATATATATATATATATATAAATATATATATATATACATATATATATATAGATGCTTCTTATGTGATGTGTGTGTGCATGTATTATTAAGTATATATATATATCTACACATATGGCCTATATAGAGCCTTATACGTTAGGTGTGCATACCCCGCAAATGGCTCGGACTAGAGCTACTGTTGCAGGAAGAGGTAGAGGTAGACCACCTCTTCCTCCAAGAGAGAGAAGATAGGGACCGGCTCCCGCTGCAGATCCACCAGTGGTGGAGGAGGCTCATGAGGAGGTTGCTGAGAGAATTGTTCCAGCAACGAGGAGTGATGGATCCAGGAGACATCAGTCACATCGAGCCTAGTCAGATGGTTCAGATCGTGTTTCTATGGGAGGACCTGAGTTTAGAGAGTATCTTAGGCAGTTTGAGGAGGCCATTAGAGCGGGTCGACGAGCCCCAGACCTACCAAGGCAAGAGGGATTATCTGAGGAATCTCATGGAGCTACTCAAGTGCCAGCTGCACCAGTTCGTGTAGTTGAGCCAGCTCAAGTTGTGGAGGAGATTAGAGGGCCTCGACGAGATACCTGATTGAAGGCATTCCACCAACAAGGAGTGCCACACTTCTCTAGGGAGATCGGCCTAGAGACAGAGGTGTGGATTGGGCATGTAGACTCAGCCTTGGAGTCTATTCGTTGCCCAGAGGACAGACGGATAGAGTTAGTACAGTCTCTATTCCGTGACCTGGCACATCAGTGGTGGAGGACAGTTAGATCACGAGTTACCAACTATGAGCAGATGAGGACTCTGCTGAGGGAGCGGTTCTGCCCTGCCTCATTGAGGAGGGAAAAGCAGCAGGATTTCGTGGAAGCGGGCTTGAGGACGTACCCATTACAGATGCCATTCGCTGCTTCCGGACTGAGTTAGCTTTGTTGGGTCCAGCTGCACCTTCTGAGGACCAGCACGTGTACCTATTTTCTCGACGTCTGAGGGAGAGCACACGTTCATATATGGCGGGATTTCATTGTGACTGTTTAGTAGACTACCAGGATCGGGCCTCTGCTTATGAGAGAGATCGTTGCCGGTGACAAGTGATGTAGCTAAATCTTTCTCAATCACCAGTGACAAGTGGTGTAAATAAATCGCAGCGTAGATGATGTATGTCCTGGTCCATGGTATGTGAACATCCTAAGATCGTTGCCGGCATGCATGACTTATAGGATGAAGTCTAGGGTTATAGAAGCATGGGCTAGGGGCCGAAAAATAAGATAAACCATGAGTCGGGTCTTTACTGATCTCGGTCGTGGTTTGTGATCTTTGTTGGGGACGTGGTTTCTTCTGCGTGTGTCTTCTCCTTAGCTCCTTGTTTTATCCTTTGATGATGTCTTAGCTTTCCTTTTACAATCCACTATTTTCCACTATGACCCGCCTTGAGGCTTAGTCCTCATGTGTGGTATTTCACTTCAAAATCTGCCAAATTGCCTGAAAATAAGACAAGAATCCGTGTAGATATCTATTCTACATAATATGAAAAGTTAAGCTTCAATGCCATGGATTCATGTAATTGCATGCAAAACAAAGGAAAAATATACCTAAACGCATGACAAAACTAAGAACATAATTCATGTTATCAAAATACCCCATACTTGCCTCTTGCTTGTCCCCAAGCAAGGTTCAAACTTAAGATACAAGATAACATGGATTATGCATATGCAAAAACAAAGCAAAACAAATATTTTTGGGTTGTGCTTCTATTCATAGATCACCCTTAAAGTCATGCTTCACGGCAAAAGATAGATCAATACATGTCAAAGAGAAATATGCATGTAAAGAATAATCACACTTTACAACGGAAATCATAGCATGCATAGTAAAGTACAATCATCTAGATCTATCATGAAGAATCAAATTTAAACCACTAAGCCAAAACACATGTGAAAGAAGGTCATAAGGGCTTATTAAGAAGAGGCCAAGAAACATGTTATGGGTGGGATGCATTCTAGGAAATGTGGTGCAAATCCGGGAAAAGGAACAACTCCACAACAACAACAATATCACACAACATCCACCAAAATAAGCCCTTTTAAATTTTTTTTTCACTTGAACATGACATTGGTGCACAAAAGCCGAAACCTTGGTGATTAGCGATCCTCGGAATTTTATCAAGGTGCTTCACACCGGATGCACATACAATGGCCTGTTAGGACTATTGATCAATTAGACTTTGTAAAGATACAAACACCCGGCTATGTAAATGGTACCAAGTTACTCATCATCATGATCAACGTCCCCAAACCTATTTTTCCATACAACACATCTCAACTTCAAATTTTTTCAACACTTTTAACACTCTACCCACACTTTGTTTTTTCACACATCAACACACTAGCATGCTTCCTATTTTCCGGATGGGTAAAAGAAAGGCAGTTTATACATTTTTCTAAGAGGTGCTAAAGCATTATCAAGATGAAGAAAGAATAAGAATTGAAATGCCTTAATCATTCCAAAAAGATGTGCAAGAATTTATCATGCGATTTCAACCATCAACACTCAATCATGATCTAGACAAAAATACTTTACCATCCATGCATGAATTCTAGCAAAGTATTCAAATTTCACATATGCCATGCATCAATTCAATCATATAAAGATCATCATAGCCAATCCACAAATCAATATTATCATAGGGATCATTTCATTCCTAGAGCACAAAAGTTTTCAAATTTTTTAATTTTTTTGGATTTTTGAAATAGGATGCAAAACTAAAAAGAATCGTTTAACATAAAATTTAAACTACTCTAAATGCAACACAATAAAAAAAAGAAAAAGGTATTACAAATACCTCAACCCCATACTTAAAACTCACATTGTCCCCAATGTGAAGAAATTAATGGCGAAGTGGAAAACGATGCTCACAATGTAAAATGCTGAAATCAGGCGAGGCAATCACTCCTCTTGCGGTGGTGGTGGCGGAAATCTGTAGAACGTCGGATCAAATGGGGCGCCAAAAAACGGGCGGTAAAGATCGTCCATCATCCTGCTATGGACTGAATGCCACACCTCAAATGCATTGATGTTCTAGTCCATATGCCTCATGTCCCTTTGGATGCCGGAGATCGATTTCTGCATCCTCCTAATTCTAGTATCCATCTTGCCCATCGTGGCCGGGAGCTCATCTTTATTGTATTTGTCTCAGGCCCTGTGTCGAGGTGCATTGAAAACCAAGTGTCTCGGTTCTGTCATGGGCACCCCCTATTGTCCACGGTCCTTGTCTGCTCCACAAATGATGGGGTCATCATCCGTCGTAGCCTCA
This sequence comes from Fagopyrum esculentum, assembly GCA_033239045.1. NCBI lineage: Eukaryota > Viridiplantae > Streptophyta > Magnoliopsida > Caryophyllales > Polygonaceae > Fagopyrum > Fagopyrum esculentum. The sequence continues at coordinate 51,796,308 of BSUD01000007.1, forward strand.
TCATCATCATCGTCACCATTACCGGAACCAACAACATTGGTCCTAGTGTCCATGGCGTCAGCACCATCATCATCATCACTCCCTCCTCCTCAACCTCCGACACATTTGTCTCCTCTTCATCTGACTCACCCATCATCTCCTCAAACCCATATTTCCAATTGTTCTCATCTCGAATGGTGAAGTATCTCTTCCAAGCAATTCCCCTTCGGTTCTTATCCTCCCAAGGCATGGCAAAAAAATAGAGTGCCACACCCTAGAGGAACAAGAATGCCATGAGAAATAAATTGTTGTAGTCCTAAGGGGCGAGCTTGGGAAACTAAGGTAGATGCTGAGAAATCCAAATCCAGAGCTCTAGCGATGTTAGTCACTTCCCATGCATATGTCCCCCTTGGACTTCTTTCCTACCTTCTTCAGACTATCAACAAGAAGGTTAGTGGTATCCAGCATAGTTCCGGTAGCCATGAACCATAACAAACAAAGCTCTCCCACCTTCAACTTTTGTGGGCTCTCAGAACGTGCAAGTAACATCTCACTCATAATGTTGCGAGCTATCTTGAAGGATAAAATTTATATGTTATTGGCCTTGGAGTCTCCCGCAGCCTACTAATCCTCACTACCCTCAACTAGGGCTATACTCTCCCATAAATTTTTCGGTTTTACTATCCTAGGAAAGGTTCTCGCACTAGCAGCCGAGAATCGAAACATACTCCCAAACAATTCAATAGGGAGACTATGGTTCATATTCATCAGCCTAAACTTTGCAGTTCTCTTCTTCGGGTCATGATTGAAGGAACTCAGAAATTCCCTCGTTATCTCCGCATATGACAATTCTCTAATTCCGACAAACACAACAAGTCCTACTCTTTCTATCATTCAATATAAGTCCTCTCCCTAATGTCCAGCACATCAAGTTCTTCTATAAGTAAGTAGTGAGGTGCGATAATAGAGCGGTTTTGAATTTTCTCGTACCTCGACTTGTGTTTTTCTTGGATGACTGGAACGTTATGAGGTGGTGCTGGTGCTTCCTGGGATGAGGAGGAAGATTCTCTCCTTGGAACAATTTCTCTTGTTGATCTATGAAAAATCCATCACAACAACGAAATTGTGGGCCCGGGGTTGAGAAATCTCGGCCATGGTTTTGGAAGAACATGTTGCGGTTTTGCAAAATCCCTTGCGGTTTGCAAATCTCTAAAGGTTTTGCCGAATTGTTGCTTCCTACTGCTTCCTTTTCTTCCTCCTACTTTGATTGATGCCTCGCTTCGAACCAAACGTGCTTGAATCAAAGGATTGATGTAGAGGGCGAATGTTCTGGGTTTTGAATTAGGGAAACCGATTTTCGAGCGATTCTAGAGGTTGAATTGGTTAGGATTTGAAGATTTGATAGGTTGGGAGAAATTGGGGCACCGCAGTTAGGGTTTGAAGGTAAGAGTTTGAAGAAGATGAAGTGTTCTCGCTTTTATACCCTCTCTTGAATTCAAATAAACAACGGTTGCGGTTTTGTCTTGGCCGCGGTTTTCCAATTTATATCGGGACCATGGTTTTCCTTCCGGCCTTCACATTTGAGAAACCTCGGTCGCGGTTTTGGTCCCGCCCACAATTTTGGTCGCGGGTGTATTTGACTTTGTAAACCTCGGTTGAATTAATTAAATTAAATCAAACCTCGGTCGTGGTTCTTCATTATGCCCGAGATTCTTAGACATTTGCTTCCGTTTCTGAAGTGAACGGTCCGTACTTCTTTTTAACAAAATCCTTCATCCTTCAGCAATCTCAACTTAATTCATCATACATTCTCTTAAGAAAACCTAGGTCTTATCAATCAAAGACAAAAAAATAAAAAATACACCAAAGAAAACAAAGAAAACAAAAAAAACAAAAAAGAGAAAGAAAAAGAAAAGAATTAGCTTGAGTTGCCTCCTAAGAAGCGCTTGGTTTAAGGTCTCTAGCTGGACCATGTCCCGTGGTAATCACTCAAGGTGAAGAGGAGCAATGTTCTCCACTTGTGCTTTTTGCATATACCTTTTCAATCTATGTACGTTCACCTTAGAGCTTTAACAATAATCACCCCATACTTCAACTACACCATGGGGGGGGGGGGGG
>BSUD01000007.1:51798563-51810345 GCA_033239045.1 Fagopyrum esculentum
CCGGGGGGGGGGGGGGGTGTTCGCTCCAAACGGTGTGTGCAAGCTTTAATATTTATAACACAAGAAGTATGCTTGAACAAATATGCGAACCCGCAGTGTACGGGTCTATTGTAATAAAAAGCAAGAATTCCAGGGATCGATCACAGGGACTTAAGTGAAACAAAGCACATAATCAGTTGTCAAACATTGCAATTAACCAAATGCAATTAAAACAATCAAGATGATGTATAAAGTCAAGTGAGGGGAAATGCGGATTCTAGGGATTAAAGCATCTTGTTGTGGTTCCAACTCAATATCTCAAAGATAACGCGGACAAAGCTGAGGTTTGCAAAGAGAAGGTGTTTCTAAGGTTGGAATAGATCACCGGGTAAGTCTCACTACTCACTATCCCAAACCAAAGCTCCTATTACCGGGTAAGTCTCAAGGTACTAAGGAAAAGAACTATAATCCCAAAGCAACACACCACACAAGGGAATATAATCAACCTTTACCGGGTAAGTCTCAGGCTAACTCACAAGGATGGAATGAAGGCACACTCAAACCCCAATAAAGGATAAACCTTTATTACCTACACTCATGATCTTGGGTAAACAAGAAAAGGAATTACCGGGTAAGTCTCATCCTAGGCTTGCATTGAACCAGGAAAGGTGTAATAAGGATAGAATTTGGCAAACTAGAACACTTAACTTCAGTTTCGGATCAAGAAAGGTTCACCTCGTTCAGTCAGATCTTATCCCGGCCGAGATGTTCAATGACTGAGCGAGGTGTTCTAGGGTTAAGGTTAAAGACTCGAGCTTTCAAGGTCCTGCTGGGATTAAGATCATTCTATCATCGTCTTTCCCAAAACTTTCAGTCAATCATCCTAGAATCACATAAGAAACTTAGCCAACAATCATCATGATAACAATAATCAATTTAATGGAAAGGGAATCAATATTCAAACAAGAAAACCTTAAGAAAAAGGTCTCAATAACTTAATCAAATATCAAACAACCAAGCGTTCCTCAATCACAAATCAACAAAGACAATAAATCAAAAAGAAAATCTAAGAAAGTCTTACAAACTCCTTCAAAAGCTAACTCCAAACTAGATTTCTTCCTTCTTGATCTTCAATCCTTCCTTCAAAGCTTCTAGAAAATCTCTCAATTGCTGGATGCTCTTAACATGTAAGCATGGTTGAACTTGTGAAAAATCCAACCCTTTATATAGGAGAATTATCTTCCAAAGATAGTAATATCTTAAAAAGATAATTTCCTATAAAATATATCCATATCTCTAAAATAGATCTCCCAAAAATAATATCTTCCTTCAATAAATTCAGCCAAAAAATATAAGATATCTTCTTTCCAAAATTAAAAAATCTCAGCCAAAAATATGGATCTCGCTGGCGCAGGGTATTCGCCTCGGTCGGGACGCTCCTCAAGATCACTTCGGTCGAGGTGACATTGTAGCTGACCGAAGTGAATCTCAACCTAATGTGAAATCTCTCGAATCTAGTCCAAAGTAAATCTTCTTAATCATTTCCATGCTTCCTGAGTTCTTCCTTAAGTTCCAGAATGTAGCTCCAATGACTCCTTAGTTCCTTAGCTCCATTTCGATGCAAAACGTGCCATTTTACCTACATTTACAACGAAACTAGGTGTAGATCTCGATTCCCGTAAAGGTAGATGAAACAACAATATAATCACATAATATACATCCATACATGCAGATTATTGAAGATAAAACGTCTAAACTAGCCCCAAAATATAGACTATAATACATGCTATCAAAATTCCCCATACTTGTCCCTTGCTTGTCCCCAAGCAAGTTCCAAATCTTAGATACAAGATAGAATGGATTATAAGTCAGAAAAATTAATGAAAAGTGCTTCAAAACATTTTGGTGGTGTACTCCACTCATAGATCACTCTAAGAGTATGCTTCATGGCAAATAAAATCAAGAATTGATCAAAACATTTTATAAATATAAGAAAGTTGTTTATCTTTGCATAAAATCATAGAATGCATAATAAATCATATTTATCGAAAATCAATCATGTATAATCCAGTTTAAACCACCAAGTCAGTCAACAAGCTCGAGGTATCAAGGGCTTCCAAAAGGGGTCAAGAAATGTGTGAGGGTGGGATGTATATAGGGTATGTGGTGCTAGAATACGGGAAAAGGATCTTACTTCACTATCTTTGAAACTCAACATCTTCCACCAATAAGCTTTACTTATTTTACTTTACTTTTTGGGATACATGGACAGAGGTGCACAATAACCGAAGCCTGGGAAATCAGCAATCATCAATTTCTCGAGATGCCTCAAACCCTAGATGCACATACCATGACCCGTTAGGAATATCACTCAATCCGACTTTGGCAAGACACAAACACCCGGCTATGTGAATGGTGCCGAGTTAGTCATCATCATGATTGACTTCCTCAAACCTATTTGTTTTTTTTCTAACACTTTCAGTCAACATCTAAACTTCACTTTCACTTGCTTTTCACTTGCTTGCTTCCCAATTCTCGGATAGATAAAGGGAGGCAAATATGTATATGAGGGGTTAAAGCATGATAAAGAAGAAGAAGAAGAGAAGAGAATGAATTGCCTTAATCATCTCAGGAAGAATGTGATAGAACTCATCATGTGGTGTCAACCTCCAAATCCAACATACTTTTGATAAAAACAAAGTATTAAACATGCTAAAACTTCAAACAAAGCATTTTGCTACTTAAACATATCATAAAACCTTTAGAGCATATAAAGATTTCAAAACCAATATGCAAACAGAATCATCACTGAGGTCATATCCAGAGAAGAAGCACAAAATCGTTTCGAAAAATCTTAGTTAAGAACCCACCTCGATCGAGGTGTTCTAGGTCATCCGAGATGTTCAATCTCGTTTGGCGAGAATCATCCCGGTCGAGGTCATAAATTTTTTTTTTTCTTAAACTAGTTTTTGACGTTTTTCTCAAACAAAGACCTGTATGAATGCATGTAATGACAGATAAACACATAGAGCTAAATAAGATCATATATATCCATCAAGAGTCATACAATCATACACACATAGTCAAATAAGTGCATCCACATGCCCCATACTTGGGACACATTGTCCCAATGGACCAAAATAAGTCAAAGAACAGGAAACTCACTAGACCTAGCTGAACTGCATAATAAATAAAGAAAAGAAATCCATGCAAGCTCTAATCGTGGTCAGCTGGTGGTGGTGGTGGTGGATGTGGGATGTAGGGGTGCTGAGATGGATCAAATGGATACCCCATCATATGCTGGAACTGGATCTCCAACATGCCCTGCTGGTAATGCTGGCTCTCTCTAATCTGATGCATCCAGCCATCAGTGTATCTACGCTCATCCTCAAAGCGGTGGGATGTATCCACTGTCATAGTTGCGTAGGAGTCGATCATCTGCTCAATCACCTCATCAATCCGTCGGTGAGCTATTGGATCTCTGAGCATGCGGACTCTGCGCCGGGCTGGTCGTGATGGTGTTGCTGCCTCCTCCTCTGTCGCCTCGTCATCTAGATTGACATCTCACACAATAGGACCGGCGGTATCAATACCAGTCTCCATGACAGCTCCACCATCATCATACTCCTCATCCTCAGCTGGTGCAGCATCTCTAGCATCCTACATGTAGGGAAGCCAAGCAGAAGACCAGTATTGCTAGTCAAAGACTGTGAACTAAGCTGACCAAAGAATGCCTTGAGGAGCAGCCGCCTCCCAATTTGATGCATCCAGCCATCAGTGTATCTACGCTCATCCTCAAAACGCTGGGATGTATGCACTGTCATAGTTGCATAGGAGTCGATCATCTGCTCAGTCTGCTCATCAATCCGTCGGTGAGCTACAGGATCTCTGAGCCTGTGGACTCTGCGTCAGGCTGGTCGTGATGGTGTTGTTGCCTCCTCCTTTGTTGCCTCGTCATCTAGATCGACAAATGGCACACTAGGACCGGCGGTATCAGTACCACTCTCCATGGCAACTCCACCATCATCATACTCCTCGTCATCCTCAGCCGGTGCAGCATCTCTAGCATCTTGCATGTAGAGAAGCCAAGCAGAAGACCAATACTGCTGGTCAAAGACTGTGAACTGAGCTGGCCAAAGAATGCCCTGAGGAGCAGTCGCCTCCCAAGGCATAGGGACGTACGGTTTACTAAGACCACGAGGAACCAAAATGTGCCTCGTGATCATCTCCTGAAGTCCAAGCGGCTTCGCAGCCGCTATCATTGTACATGCACTCAGATCCAAACCCATGACTGTAGCAATATGGGTCACCAATCCTCCGCAGCACATGTCTCCCTTGGACTTGCCCTTGATCTTATGCAAGTCCTCAGCCAGCATGCCTCCAAAGTCAGGCACTCCACCAGTCACCATACAAAATAAACTCAGCAGCTCACCCTATCTGATCTTCGAAGGTCTCAATACGCGCCAGAAGTGTCTCGCTGAATATGCGGTGGGCAAGACGGAAAGTTAGGTGGAAGATAATACGCTCTCTAGAGTCCCCAGGTCTCCATCTATCAATGTGCTCCACCACATGGGCTATCTGGCCCCAGAAGTCTTGAGCTATTGCTCGGGAAGGAAAGTCAGTCACGGTGGGAGTCGGGAAACCAAATACCTCTCGAAACTAATCCATTGGCACAATATAATTCTGGTTCAGCAACCGGTACTTGATGTTGTTCCTCTCAAGGACGTGAGTGACAGAACTCACGAACTCCACTGTCGGCTCGAGGTAGGCTGGAGCTCGAATCTCCATAAACTCCTCTAGCCCTACCATAGAAATCATCTTCCTCAAGTCCTCCTCCACGTGGAGGCACTCGAAGCCAGCAACATCTAAAAATCGTGGGGCAACTATGGGACGCCCGCATATCCTGTCAAAGTCGGCCTGGTGATGCTCATGGATCACCGATATAGTGGGATGAGATGCAGAAGAAGGGGAAGAACCACTGGGACCATCTCTCAGAACAATCTGACGATCGGATCTACTACTCATGATTCTGACTGAAGAACACCTCGGTTGCCCTAACAGTCTGAAGAACACCTCGGCCGAGACACAACATGACTGGACCGAGGCGACCGGCTGTTCGATTTCAACTCTTTAATTTTCAAGTTATTTTCCCCCAAATCACTACCAATTGCTTCCTATGGGGTACTTATATCTTTTTCAGCAATAATGGATGGCAACCAAAGCCAGATTTGTCTAAAATCAGTAAAAGTAGAGAATTTAGGGTTTTCAAATGAATTACCCAGATTCCGCAGATTCGGAGCGTTTTTCTTGCAGTTTGGTGCTTGACATCCGATCCTCTTGCTTCCTCCAGGTCAATCGATTCAAAAATTGCAAGAAACGAGCAATAATCGAAGAATGGAGAGATGGGGTATGCCGCGGTCGAGGTTAAAGTTCAGAGGGAAAAGTGAGGAGAGAGAAATCCACTTTGCCTTTTATACCCCTCGTTGAATTTGATTTCACCTCGGTCAAGGTGGTCCCGACCGGACCGAGGTGTCTGACTGGATGTGAGACCCCTCGGTTGCCTTAAGAACATCTCGGTCGAGGTGTTGTGACAGCAACCGAGATGTGTCTCAGTCAAACTTCGTCTTCTCAATTTCTTGAACTTCTGTCCTTCCAGTGTAGCTCCTGAGGTGTAATCCTTCCTTAGAGAGTACCTCGTTTCTGTCTAGGACGCCAAAAACAAAGCAAAGCAAAGAAAAAGCAAACTATCTAAACTAAGCTAGAAAAGGGAAGAGAAAATAATACCTTGGGTTGCCTCACAAGAAGCGCTTGATTTAAGGTCGCTAGCTGAACCGTACATCATTCTTAAACATGTTGGAAGGTGTCCTCACCCCATACTTCACCTTCATCATGGGGTGAGATAAAAAAAGTCTATCAAACGTTCCAGCAAATGCAAGTGCTCGACAGGGAATGAATCTTCTATGGGTAGGTCGTCCTTCTCGCGCGAGGAGGGAGGTAGCTGGCTGATGTGATCCGCAACAGAATTCTCGGACCCCTTCTTATCGCGAATCTCTAGGTCAAACTCTTGAAGCAAGAGAATCCATCGAATAAGACGCGGCTTTGCATCATTCTTAGCAAGAAAGTAACGAATAGTTGCATGGTCAATGTAAACAATAATGTTCGCTCCTACTAAGTAAGAGCGAAACTTCTCAAAAGCATATACAACCGCGAAGAGCTCCTTTTCGGTGGTGGCGTAGTTCAGTTGAGCTTCATCTAGCGTCTTGCTAGCATAGTAAATGGCAGTGGTCCGGCCATCCTTCTTTTGTCCAAGTACCGCTCCTACGGCCACATCACTCGAATCACACATGATCTCAAAGGGCAAATTCCAGTCGAGAGGTTGAATGATAGGAGCGGTGATCAACGCTTCCTTTATCCTGTAAAACGCATCAAGGCATTCCTGTGAAAACTCAAAAATAACATCCTTATTCAAGAGATCAGTGAGTGGTTTAGAAATCTTCGAGAAATCCTTGATGAACCTCCTATAGAAACCTGCATGCCCGAGAAAACTCCGCACACCCTTAATAGAACAAGGGGGAGGAAGTTTCTCAATAGTCTCAATCTTAGCTCGATCGAGCTCAATACCTCGGTTGGAAACAAGGTGTCCTAACACAATTCCTTCACTAACCATAACGTGACACTTCTCCCAATTCAGAACAAGATTAGTATCTTCACAACGTTGTAGCACTAGAGAAAGGTTAGACAAGCAATTATCAAAAGAGGAACCATATACCAAAAAGTCATCCATGAATACCTCCATGATCTCCTCTATGTACTCGGAAAAGATAGCCATCATACAACGCTGGAAGGTAGCGGGTGCATTACACAATCCGAATGGCATCCTCCTATAAGCGAATGTCCCCCATGGACAAGTGAAAGTGGTCTTCTCTTGATCATCCGCATGGATAGGAATCTAAAAGAAGCCACTATAACCATCTAGATAGCAAAAATGGGAATGCTAAGCTAACCGTTCAAGCATTTGGTCGATGAAGGGAAGTGGAAAATGGTCCTTCCGAGTGGCCACGTTCAGCTTCCTGTAATCGATGCACATCCTCCAGCCCATAACGGTCCTTGTTGGAATCAACTCGTTGTTCTTATTCGTCACAACGGTCATCCCTCCTTTCTTCGAAACTACATGCACTAGGCTCTGCTCGCCTCAAAGTGTGCGTGCAAATAAGTTTTAATTATAAAACTGAAACAAAAGCAAGCAAACCCGCAGTGTATGGATCGGTGTAGTTAAGCAAATATTCCAGAGTATCGAACTCAGGGATTTGGGGAGTCAAATTCAGTTTTGATATAATCGAGCAAGTAATAATATAAAAGCTTTGCAAATATTGGGGAAAATAACAACCCTAAAGATCCAAGTATCTAATTGTGGCAATCGATTCAAGATATACTATAGATGTAAGGATAGAGTTGAGATTGCAAAGGCAAAACTAAAGTAAGGTAATGTACGATGAAGTTCCAAAACCCTATATGTCTTACCCAAAGACTCTCTCTATAAAGGTTGTTGAGGCTGCAGTATAGAAAGGATCTAAAGACAAGAATTAATCTCATATACCCATGCCCAAACCCAAGGAATCAAAGACAATCAAAAACAGTTAAGGTTGTAACACTTGAAACCGAAATAGAGGATGTTGAGTCTCACTACTACCTAGAAAAGGTAAGCAAAGGCTAGGTTAAAGCAAATCTTTAACTTTGAATTAAATAAAAAAGCAAAAGTCGTAAAATAGGGAAAATCACGGCTGGATCTTTAGATTCCACGGCCGTGGAACTCAAGAACAGACCGTGGTTTAGGGTGTCGACGATGTTTCTCACACTCTTAGGGTCCAATCAAGTTACGATCGATCGATCTATCATCATCTAAGTCATAACTATCAACCCTTCACCTTAGAATTGCTAAAGGGTTTTAGCCAATAATCATTACTATGATATCAATAATCAAATTAAGAAGAATAAAAGATGAAAACCCTCGAAAATTCAAATAATAATAAAAAACAATCTCGAATCCAAATAACAAAGGATGTATGTTTATGGATTCAGAAAATGGAATAAGAAATCCTCACATTGATCTAGAGAAACCACAAAGAATGGGATGTCAATCCGTTCTCCAATGAAAACCCTAGAATATCCAAAAGTACACAATCTCCGAAATCACGTCTTTCACGAATCTCCAATCCTCAAGGTCGAAATGGAAACCCTAAGGCTGCCGTCTTCCAAAGCTCTCACGAGGTTCTAAGCGAAGGTCCTCGAAACTCTCTTCTCAAGCCTTCTTATAGGCGAAAATAGGGTTACGGGAAAAGCCCAATAACGTTACTGAGGTGGCAAATATGACACGTCACAAAATCACCAAAATCACGGTCATGAACAACTTTTCACGGCCGTGGTTTAGACCGTGTAAATTTATGTTGAGCTCCAAACTCACTTCCACGATCATGTTGCCAAATCCACGGCCGTAATTTAGGGCGTGGTTCTTCAAATGTCTTCTCCACGACCGTAATTCAAGGCGTGGACTTCCAAACTCTTTGTTATTGCCTTTGTTTCGTGACATTCTTCATTTATACTCCTTCCTTAGCCTCTCTAATGCATCTCCTTGCCATCTAGCATTATCAAATACTCCTTTCCTTCCTCATTTTGCTCCAATTCAAGCCTCTATTCACCTAAAAAAAAAACAAAGCTAGTGTAGATCTCTATATCGACAAAGTGGGTGAATAAGCTTACAATTGCTTCAAACTCATATCTAAGAACACAATAAAGAGGGAAAAACAAGTAAAACAAGTGCCTAAGATATAGTCATATTTTATGCTAACAAAATGCCCCATACTTGCCACTTGCTTGTCCCCAAGCAAGGTTGTCAAAAGCTTAGAATATATGGTAGAATGAAATATGATTGCAAAACAAAACAAAACAATCTTTTTGGTTGATGTGCTTCTAATCAATAGATCATCCTCAAACCTTGCTTCATTTATTCTTGAAAACGTTCATACACATAAACCAAAATATGCAAAGCAAAGGAACTTCATAAATTGCAACTACTACAAGACAAACATCATAACCTTCAAGCTTTGTCAAAATCAAGTATGTGAAACTTCAATTTAGATCACTAATTTAAATAACACTCTTATGATCTCAAGGACTTTAAAGTAAGGCCAAGAATACGGAAAAAGGTAAGAAATTTGTAAAGGAATGTGGTGTATGAATCCGGGAAGAAGGAACAACACAAACTCTTTTCTTTTCACCATTTGAACTAACCACCAACTTAGAGCTTTGCTCTAGACTTTTTGCACATAATTTTTCGACTTTACTTTTGGAGTTATCGACAGCGGTGCACAAAAACCGAAGCCTAGGAGATTGGTGTTTCTCAATTTCGAGATGCCTCAAACCCTTGATGCACATACCATAATCCGTTAGGAATATCTCGCAATCCGACTTTGGCAAGACACAAACACCCGGCTATGTGAATGGTGCCGAGTTACTCATCATCATGATTGACTTCCCCAAACCTATAATTTCCTACACTTTGGATTCAAACAATTGCTTTCATGGCCCTCCCACATCAAACATGCCAAAATAAACTCTTCCTAAATCCTGGATAGGTAAAGGAGGCAATTATTTTCATTGAGGGGCTAAATGATCAAAGAAAGAAGTAAGAAAATCGAGGTGCCTTAATCATTTCATAAAGAAGTATAAGGACTTATATTGTGATTTCAACCTTCGTTTCTCAATATGATTTAGATAAAAACCTTCACATTATAAAATTTGCAAGGAAGGATAAGCAACATACTCAATCTCTTCACAATTCATAATTCAATTCAAGCATACAATTTTCATCAAAAACTCATTCCACAAGTAGTTTTCATCATATAAATCATCTCTAATCTGAGAAGCACAAAATCTTTTCAAAATTTTCAAATTTTTATGGGTTTTTTAAAGCCTTTTTCATGCAATGCAAAAATGAAACGTGTGACAATGAAAGGAAACGTGCAAGTGTTCATAGACATGCAAAGCAAAGTGAGTAGAGTTATTACAAACGATAGTCACACCCCACCCCATACTTGAAACATACATTGTCCTCAATGTTCAAAAGAAATAAAGAAAAGAAAAGAAAAGCAAAAGAAACTCATTAATGGCGGTGGAGCGGCTCTAACCGGCGGTGGTCTCATCATCATCATTGTAGAGGAGGAGGCGGTGGATATGGAAAGAAATCCGAGCTAAAAGGCCGCCCAAACTGCTGGCGGTAAACGTCCCTCAAGATACGGGCGTACTCCTAGCACTCTATGTCATGAGCCTCCTGTCGGATCTCTAGATCTCCCACTCTCCTCGAAAGATCGGTCGCCCATCCCGGTAATTGTGAATACCAATCTGGCGGCTGGCCATGCAAGAGCGTCCTGAGGAGCAGTCGGTGCCACCGGTGGGTGATCATACCATGGAGGAGGAGCTCCCATCTATGATGGCTGCTCTCCATACCAAGCGGGTGGAGTCTCCATCCACGTCGGCCTCTCACTCACGCTAGCCCTACGTGAAGAAGAGGAACCAGAAGGTCAAGAAGGTCGGGGAGATCGCCTAGGTGGGTCCGGGAAGTCGGCCGGCTGGTCCGGGAATGTACCAAAATCATGATCATCTCCTCCTCCCATCTCCTCATCATTATCCCCAGCTGGTACCTCATCCAGAACATATGGAGGGCTAGAAGTCTATTCGCATGCATGGATGCGAAGGTCTCCTTCCAATTTTGGCGGCCTAGCATAATGGAGTACTCGGGAAGCCATGGGATACCTCTACCACCTCTTTCCTCCCATGGCATGGTTGCGGCAGGTGGAGCTTGGTGGCGGGGAAAGATAATACCTCTAGTCATAAGCCCGTTGAGACCCAAAGGTCTCGCCGCTATCCTAGTACATGCGGAGTAGTCAATCCCCAACTGAGTGGCTATGTGAGTCACCATACCCCCATAACCTATATTACTGGCCTTTTTGTTCTTCAACTTGCTAATGGTGGAGGCAAGGAGGGTGGCACAATCGGTGGATCTACCGGTAAGCATACAATAGAGGAGGAATAGCTCATCGGTGTTGATCTTTTGTGGGGTCTCGGTCCTAGGGAAAAGACACTCCAAAAGGACCCTATGAGCTATCTTCAAGGCTAGATGGTAGATGAGTTTAGCCTTGGTGTCGGCTGGTTGCCAACGATCCTCACTAGCATAAATCATGCCTATATCCTCCCAAAAATCCTTAGCATACACTCCGCTAGGAAACCTACCATTGAAGCTTTCATGGAACCTAAAGAACGCTCCAAACTGAATGATGGAGAACTCATAGTTTTGCTCCATTAGGCTAAAGGAGACCATTCGGTTTACATGGCTATGCTCAAAGGAAGTCACAAACTCCCTTGTTATCTCCTCATAGGCATCCTCTCTAATAGCGGAGAAGATGATCAAGCCGGCTCTACCCAAGAGCCAAGTCAAATCGTTCACAATATTGAGCGGCTCAAGCTCCTCTAGGACAAGGTATCGAGGTCCTATGTTTGCCCTCTTCTCAATCCTTTCTAAGGCTCCTAGGTAATCTTCATGGATAATTGGGATTGTAGGAGGTGGTGGTGATGGTGGTTGACTGACGGTATTTCTATTGTCATCTATACCCAATCAAAAGTAAATCCCGACTTAGCACTAAAACAAGTATAGTGGTTAAGTAAGGGTCGAACTTAAGAGAGTTAAGGTGTTTTATTTGATGCAATTATTGATTATAGAAACAAGTAACGGGGGGGGGGGGGGGGGGGG